>CAJQUW010016026.1:0-589723 GCA_907163375.1 Prostheceraeus crozeri
GAATGTACGGACTCACGGGGATCAGTATGTAGTCCCCATACTGATTGTGCATTATCTGACATCCGTGGAAGGGAGCATTCCCGTTTGGAGTACTACGCTATGATCATCATAACGCAAGGCTTGTTTAAATTTACGCTGTAGCGGTGTAGGATTATGTACCTTGGTTGTTTCTTCCACTGGCCTCAGTTGTAGATGATCTGACCGTAGCGAACCTTGTAACGTTTGACCGCCATTTTGTCCTACTAGTGCAGTAGATGGAGTAGATGCCTGAAAATGAAAAAAGATTGTATTAAGTTTACGTTCAAGGGAGGAGAGGGAGGGAAGTAGCGACTTACCATTTTAGTTGGATAATAGAACAGGGAACTAGGGAGAGAGAAAATGTGCGTCCGTCACTCGTGTGATTCAACGATGGAATGATTCTCGCTGTGGAAGGCTCGCTATTTATAAAGAAATGCTTGATTCTCATTGGATGATGATCCTCATTGGACAATAACATCAAGTTGATTCCAAATCTGGCATCCGTTTACCAATCCGATAGTTCGTTTTGAAGCTACAGCCCAAAACGTCCCAAATTCTAACTCTGTCGTTTTTCACCAATGTCCCAAAATCTTAAATGGCGTCTCACATATAAACGAAGGCAGATACGAACAAGCCGATTCTTTCACTGAATTTGTCTCGCTCTTAGCTTTCAAACGAGCTATCGCACGACAAAATCCGTCCACTGGAAGCAAGCTGTCCAGGGGGGGGGACGTCAGCCGAAAATTTTTTCTCTCCGATTTCGCTGGAAACATCCTTCCTAACCCAAAATTTCACGTAGATTCCGAATCTGACCTCCGTTTTCTCATCCGATGCTTCGTTTGGACGCTACACACCAAAAACATCACACACTATAGCCTCAAGACTAATCCTGGCGGTCGCCCACGTCAACCTAGACGGTCGTCCACGTCAACCAGGCGGTCGGACCAACTCACCCGAGTCTCACACTCTGTTGTTGCAGAGGGGGGGGACGTCAGCGAACATGTTGTGAACGTGGACCCACTTGGCCGGCACACCACGACAGACCACAACCTCTGTCGTTCCAGAGGGGGGGGGGACGCAGCGATGGCCGCCATCTTGCGCGGTCCAGAAGTGGAGTTTTGCTTACTACTATTGCATGAAGCTTAATTTCCATTCTAGAGGTTTTATTGTTGTCAACTTCTATGTCAGCAACCAATGAAATAGTCTTATCTTTGACTGTCATCTGCATTGAAATCAGAAAGCCGATAATGTCGGAAGAAAAAAGATACATCGAGCTGCTTAAAGCGATTGAAGAAAGATCAGAAAAATTATTTGGGCAGCTTTCTGCTGAATTAACAGCAGCTGACAAAGAAGATTTATGGAAAGAGATTGATAGTAAAATGATAGCGATGGGATACGATTTTGTCTCGCCGACTACACAACTTTCAAGGTGGAAGCATCTCCGAGACACAATTTGGTTCACCAACTGCTTGGGATGTTGTCAATTGAAAACACTGTAAAATTATGGGGTTGAAAATTTATTCTTTCTTTGTAGACTTTTCTTCTTGTAGTAATAGGGTCCAAATTATCATCATCACTGTCGTCAAAATTCATCGTTCTATTGTAGTCAAATTGTAAATGAACTACATGTGCGCACAATAGCATTAAAACTATAAGGTTGCATACTATGCATCGTCAATAAATCAATATCAGTGTCAAATCAAAGACTAAGATCGCACAAACACCTTCGGAGATATTCGTCGAATACATTACCACTGTGTGAATAGAGACATAACCGCTGTTCAGCACTATCACGGAGATACTCTTCAAATGAGGGAATTCCTAATCTTCAATCTATTTGGTACAACACTATATTGAAGATTAACATAAAATTCCACTCTTACTTTTCACCCTTCACCCATCACTTTCCAACACCTGGTGCAACAATATCAACCTTTACTCTTCATACTCACTCTTCACTCTTCACGTCTGGTGCAATAGACCCCAGGGATCGAGAAAGTCTCCCACTGACTTGACAGGGGTGTGCAAATCGGCATTGATCTTGACCAATTATGTGATCGTGACAGAATAAACTCTTCTAATTGCTTAATAATATGCTCCTCTAATTCTTCCATTAATTGCAAGGTTATTCCAAACACATCGGACAAAGGACGAATTTACAGGAATGTCCAATGGGATGGAGCCCCATGACTGGCGCCCCACACCCCCATGTCCTGTGGGCCTCGGATGAGCCCGGAGTGATTACGTAGGCCCATGGACGGTTGGGCTCCCTATGGGCCCTAAATTGTTTGACATATTTCAGCAGAGTAAAGCAACGTTTTTCAGTTTAATAACAATAAGGCCTTCGAATTGTTTGTATGATGAATTGACACTTTCACAGCTTTGACTTAGGAATTATATGCAGATTGACATACCAAGCTGTTCTTTTGAAAATGATTGTTTTAGGTGCGTGAGCCCGTGGGATTCCTATGGGTCGATAGCATGCATAACATGCATGGACGTGCATGTACATGTACGCGTGGGTATAACCAATAGTCCAAAACCAAGATTCGATCTTGGGTTTGTTGATTCTGAAAGTAAATCATCTCATGGACTCTGTCATGCGTTTGAAAGCGATTATTCAATAAGGGTTGTTGTCTTACATTGATATCTCTTGCTCGATATGCCTGTCATTTACACGCTACACGTTAATGAAGGTTTTACCCTCCTTCAAATATTCTGCTTACATTTAGGTTCCATAAATGAATGACATTTGTTATGACCCGTTCGTGAACATCCTTCCATTAAAAGATTACAATGGTTAAATGAAACAAAATAGATGACGCGTCTAAGAAACGGTATCCGTTTAATGACAGTTAAATGGTAAATTTTTTTCGCCTTGGTGCTGACGTGACGATCTCTCTTACTGTGTAGCGATTTTCGAAGTTGGTCACCTGGATCAGACGATCCCATTCCAATCATCATCACATTCAATCTCCGGTCATGTTCGAGCTCTGATTGGCTTATCTGACAATAGTGCACGGAGTCCTTCCCGGTCCCTCAACTCGGCTAGTTTCCCTCCCAGTCTTCAACTTCCTACGGTCGGTCGCGTGGCAACGTCTCAACTGCGTCTCGCTATCACTCTAGCCATCCCGCTCGCCCTCGTCACCGTACTGACTTCGCAGTCATTCTCAATCCCAAGTATTGGCGCTCGCTGTGTAGTCCGACACTGACTCCCGTGATTGGTCGCGCGCGCAGGGGTGTGTGCGGCGTGTGTCGATTAGCTGTCGCACGCTGTCAACCACATCCCCTCGCCCATGTGTATTACTTTTCAACAAAAGCAGGTGCAGCGTACGAAAACAAATAATGGAAAGCACCCATGGCTCACTTCATGTAGTTCGCGCCCACAACCCAAACTCCAAGAGTTCAAATTCTATTTTATCCATTCAGCGACTTGTCACTTCGGGAATTTCTGTGCGGGGTTTTTTGACTGATAGGGATGAATCCGGCAGTCAAGTTTTGTAACTGTAAACGATAAGAAGAATAAAGAATGAACAGTCTAAAAATTATAAGTTACAATGCAACTAGTATACGAGGTAAACTACTTGAACTGAACAGTCACTTTGATGTCCATAACTCAGGATATGATATCTTATCTATCACAGAAACTTGGTTGAATGACAGCGTCTTAGATGGTGAAATTCTATTTAATTTAATTTTAATTTTATTCTATTTTATGTCATTCATCGTCGAGACAGAGACTTATCATTGTCAAGCAAAAAAGATGGTGGAGGAGTGATGAAACTATATAAACTCGCAATATCACCATGTTTGTTGAAGAGATCTTGAGGAAAATTGCGATATTATCTGGATTGAAATGATCATCAGCAATTCTCATAAATCCTTTGTTGGCACAGTTTACTTACCATCGCACTCGGATGCATCTATCATCAACTATCTTGAAGAATCCCTTGAGAAAGTCTGTGCAGTGTCTGACTGCAATGATTCAATGCTCCTTTTTGGGGATTTTAATATGTCGGATGCGAAGTGGATAAAGCAGAATGCGTATGCTGAATGCTCAAGCATGCAGGAAGTCTGCAGTAAAACATCACATCTTCTTGAGATTTTCAATTGCAGTGACTTGAGGCAGCACAATGTTCTGCCTACCTGCAATGGCAAACCATTGGACTTGGTTCTAACCAACGACCTGCAAACAATAATAGATTATGCTGATAATCTTACATCATCAGCTCACAGAGCATTGGAGATTAACATTATAGTGCCTCGTATAACACATAAGCTTACTCCTGAAGTTTCTCGAACAACGTACAATTTTAAGATAGCAGACTTCGAGATGATTCGTCTAGTGATATCTCTTCTTTGCTGGGGTAGTTTACTTGATCTTACCAATGTCAATAATGCTATGAAATCATTTTAGCAAATAATTTTCGCTGTTATGAATGAATGTGTCCCGATTGTCAAGTTCAATTGTCTCAAATATCCCTATTGCTACACATCGGAAATTATCGCTCTGATTAAAGAAAAAGAGCGAGTGCAGAAACTTTATAAAGTTACTGGCTGTGATAGGGTTTTCTATAAATTCGCCGAATTTTGCAGACTTCGCAAGCAAGTCAAATTACTTCAGAAGAAATGCCACTCAGACTATGTTCAACGCATTGGCGTAAGAGATAAAATCTAACCCAAAGCGATTCTTGTCTTATGTAAAGTCTTTGAAGTCTGATAGGCGCACACGAATGTAATGACTTATAATAATTCTCGCTATTCATCTCTGAAAGACATTGCTTAAGCATTTTGTAATTACAGTCCGTTTCATAAAAAGTGGATCATCCTAAAATTTGACTAAATAAAGCATAAGTATGACACAGAAAGCATTTTTCATGTTATTTCATGTCCCTAATATATTTAAATGTCCTTATATAATCTGATAAGCTATGATACAGCAACGGTTCTTAAGAAGCTAATATTTTGTGGCCCTACCCTTATTGTCAATGACATAACCAATTCGTCTAGGCATTGATTCGATGATATCGTTGATTTTTGACTGATCTAACTTTCTCCACTCTCTTTTTAACAGTGACGTAAGTTGTGATACGCCATCTGTAGGTAGCAGTGAACGACGAACGTTGCGTTTTAGAATAATCCATACATTTTCTATGGGATTCAGATCAGGAGAACGAGCTGGCCAAGATAGTGTCCTAAGCCCTAATTGAGACTTGCATAAGTTGACTCTAATGCTCCTCCTGTGACACGTAGCATTATCATCCATAAATAACCAAGTCGATGGATCACCAAGTTGATCTGTCATTTGGCCAACGTTCATTCGTAAAACATTCACATAACGTTCAGAATTCATGGTTCCTTGCTGTGTGTGAAGTTCAGAGCGGCGGCCATTGGTCCAAATGCCAGCCCAAATCAGTAGAGTCGCACCACCTTGTCCCCGGGGACGATGCAAATGTCTCGGAATTTCCTGATCAGATTTTATCTATAATCTCAATCGACCACCACTATCCTTCAGACGGACTGATGCCTCATCAGACCAGACAACCCGATCCCATTGATTTCGCCAGTGACAATGACTCATTGCCCATCTGAGACGTCTTTTTATATGCTGATCTGATAATTCGATCTGAGAGGGCCTCTTACTGCTCTTGAAATTCGACTCAATAAGTCTTCTACGAATAGTGGACTTAGAAATAGACGAGTCTAGTGCAGCCATCTCAGCTAACGAGAGACTTGGATCAACTTTAACAAATCTCAAAATTAGGCGGTCTCTACGTTTGGATGTTTTGTGTGGACGGCCAGATCCCTCTTTACGACAGAGTCGAAAATCATCATTATGCCATCGATGCACATTTGTGTAAGGGACATTTAGTCGATTGCTTGTAGCTCGCAAAGAAAACCCTTGTTCTAGCAAAGCTGACACTTTGCCTTTTGTGAATGCGATCTCGTTATTGTTCATTTGTGCTTTGTATTGTTTTCAACCGGTAAGAGATAGATTTCTAGCTGAAAGCAATCAGGAGTGCTACCAACACCACCGCAACGAAGTCAGGAAGCTATGGAACATGAAGTCCAGTTAATCACATGTAGCAGTTACATTATTGCTGATGAATAATGGTGCTATACTGGCTCTGATTGACCGATTTTCTTTATTTTGTTTTGCTTGATAGCTTTTGGCTTGTAGAACAACATATTACATAACAAAGGAAACAAATGTAATTTTATAAGAGTGAGGTATGATTTTGTGTAACATTGCTAAATGAAGATCAAATTATCTACTACTTTTTTATCTATAACAGGAAAACAACTCAATATTCATGCTTGAAATTTCCAACAATGATATTAGTAAGCACAACTGACATATCTTCCAAATTTCAGAGAAATTCGTTTAAGTTTGGCGGAGTTAGACAAAGTTGAAGTTAAGGCGATGTTTAAGGGTGATCCATTTTTTATGAAACAATCTGTATTTCGAATCCGTCTTTATTGACGCACCTGTTGTACCTCCAGATTGTAAACTGCGTGAAGTGCCGCTTTTTAAGCTACCGAAAATAACTCCTGATCAAATAAAGAAAGAAATTTTAAACGTAGATGAAAATTGTTCTAGTGGATTTGGTAACGTTCCAGTGGTTTTTCTGGTTGAATATGCTGATCAGTTGTGTCCTCCTTTGAGTTGCATATTTAATTTGTCTATCTCATCGGGAATTTATCCATTTCTTTTGAAAATGAATAATGTTGTACCGGTGCGTAAGCGTACAGGGGAAAAAATCTTGCATCGAATCATACCGCCCAATTTGTATCTAGCCAGTTGTTAACAAGAGTTTTGAGAGAATTGTAAATGATTCATTGAGAAATCATATACGTAACATAATTTGTGATCAGCAGCATGTGTTTACTCCTACGAGATCAACAACATACAACCTACTACTCTATAAAGACTTCAATTCAAACACCCTTGATGAGAGCTCGCAAGTCCATGCTGTCTATACCGACTTTAACAAGGCGTTCGATTCTATTTCCCATGGTTATTTGCTTCTGAAATTGAAAAATCAATTTGGGGTCGATGGTGTAAACCTGCAATGGTTTCGAAGTTACCTGTGCGGAAGATACCAAAGGGTTGCTCTGAGTGGTGCTGAATCGCATTGGATTTCTGAAATCTCTGGCGTTCCTCAGGGGTGTATATTGGGACCCTCACTATTCATTATGTATGTAAATGATATGCCATCATGTATCAAGAACAGTCAATGTTAAGTGTTTGCGGATGATCTGAAATTTTTCAGCAAGCTTTTATCCTTAAGTGACTGCACTCATCTACAAGATGATTTAGAAAATTTGCTGAATTGGTGTAGGAGGTGGAAACTGTCACTCAATCTGAACAAATGTTTCTCCATGAATTTTCCCTTAGAACGGAAATCTAATATTTTGTTTCCGCATTCACTAGTAGGTCATGTTCTTGAAAATGTGTAAAAAGTAGAATATTTGGTGTCTATCTTTCGCATAATTTGTCTTTTAATCATCACATTGCCTTCGTTGTCAAACAACGCCTTTCGCATGCTTGGCTTCGTTGAAAGAGTAACAAAGAATTTCAATGACATCACTGTTTTGAAAGTATTGTATAATTCTTATATACGCTCCTGTTTGGATTATTGTTCACCAGTTTGGCTTCCCAGCACAAATTGTATAATAAAGAAAATGAGCGTGTACAAATACTCTGTAAAGTATCTGTGTTTTCAGACCGGTATTATATATCACATTAATCTCATGCAGATATTTGTAAATATTTTTGTCTCACGACTTTGCAGAAGAGACTTGATATCACTGATGTTTTACTATTCGATAAAATTGTGAATAGTAAGATACAATGTAGTGATTTTACTTCCTCGATCTATTACAATGTACCGCAGCGGCGAACCACAGGCACACCGAACTTGATAACACTAAAAGGAAAAGCCGCTTGCTTGTTCGAAAACAAGATTTCATTCCAAGAGTCACCCAATATGCTAATGAGCTGAGTAACATTGACTTCTTTCTTAAAAAGTTCTTAAAAGCGTCTTTTACATGACTGCTTATAGTGATGTACTTTTCTTATATTTTACTGTATTTTATCGTATGTGATTTTAATCATTTATGTAATGATGACTATTATTGGCTTTTATGCTGTTGCCATCTTCTTGAAAGAATGCAATTACAAATAAATGAGGCGTCATTGAGGTTCCATTTCATTAATGACGCGCTGTAGGACAAGCCCTTTATCGCTATATATCCGTTAAAATTTCTTATTGCACTGTTATTGTATGCAATATATGCGTTGTATGCAGAAGTAGTAACCCCGTCCCAAATTCAAGGACAAAATTTGCAACGCTGAGTCATCATGCTGACTCATCCCCCCCCCCTCTCTGGAAGGAAAGAAGGAGTTCGCCAAGGATGTGCTGGGAGGAATGGGTCCGAGAGGAGGAAACTGTTCCCTACCCCCCTCTGGAAGGAAGGAAGGAGGAATTGTGAGGCAAGGGGTGGAATCTCTGAAAACGGCAGAGTTAGAAAAGGCGGGTTTTGGTGGTTTTGGGATGATGAAGGTCAAAATTCGGCATGAAGGAGGTCTCGGATGTGAAAACGGAGGGCAAATTCGGAATTTTTGGCCAATTTTGGGTAAGGAAGGTTGTTTCCAGCGTTATCGGAGAGAAAAAAAATTGAGGACGTCCCCCCTCCGGAACGAGACTTCCAACTTTGGTTCTAGAGATCGTAGAAAGTCGTGCAATAGCTCGTTTGAAAGCTAAGAGTAAGACAAATTCAGTGGAAGAAACGGCTTGTTCATATCTGCCTTCGTTTAGATGTGACAGTGACTTTCAGATTTTTGTCCATCACCGAAAAAACGATAGAGTTAGAATTTTTATGAAAATGGCTCTAGCGGGTGAACGAAGCCTCGGAGGGGAAAACAGAGACCAGATTTGGAATCAGCGTACCATTCTGCATCTAGAGGGAGAGTTTCAAGTCAATCGGAGAGATAAAGTTGAAAATTATCTTCACACTGGGTCTCCACACGGGATTTTTTCGTGAAAATGTTTAATTGTAGCCACCTTTGGCGATGAATAGCGAGGGATTGGAAGTGAATGAAGAGCTTGAGTTTCTTTTAGGGGCAAGACCGCACTTTGTTCTCTAGGATCCTATCTTTTCATATCTGTGGAAGGCTTCGTTTCTAAATGAGAGCATTTTAAAAATCGAGTTTTTTCATCTCAGCTTCTGGTCATCATAGAGAGTGGAGGGATGGCTTAAATGAAAGCTGAGAGCGAGAAAACGTGACTGTCAAAATTTGGAGTCAATCGGAGCACTAGAACCGGAGATAGACGTGTTTAAAGATTTGGATGATGGATATTACGTCATCAGCTGATCGTCACAAACTATATAAGTGGAAACTCTACTTGTGGAAATCAGTTCTTCTCCCGACTGGGTTGGGGTAGGTGAACTCCGGAGCTCTAATGATAGCATCGGACATTCCAAATTTCGGGTTTCTGTGGTAAACCGACTTAGAAAATTTGATGGCTGATATCAGCTAAGGCGTCAGACTTAAAGGTTCGCCAGGAGATGGCCTTCGTCTCCAGGCCATAAAAGACTCCAAAACTTTAAAGGCTTGTAATTTTGCTTCTACACGTCCGTTTGACTTGATTCAAAAAAGGTTCGATCGCTATTGATCAGACCTATAGTGATAGACTACTTATAAAATTTCATAAGTAGTGCTAAAAAGTTGAAAAATTTAAATTCACTAGTTTTGGAGGTTTTCTGGGGTTTTCGACCCTGCTGAAGTCAATGAAGGCATGGATAAGTGTATAAGAGCCAGTCTTCTCATGAACCAAGCAGCTTTTCACTGAAAGTGAGCATGACACGGAGAGTTTTGCTGTAATGTTCCACTGACAGGGTGTTCCTTCGGGACGGCGGATGATGCCGTAGTGATAAGTGTGGCAAGGGAGTGTGTCATATTTTAGACCGAAACCGCTGGGGCAACTCATGTTGGGCATTTGACACAGTTTTCAACGTAGCACTTTGAACGCCAATCGGTTGAGTCTTAGCTATCTTGTCATGGGTGGCATCTAAACATCTTCATTGCAAAACGCTTGTGAATCACGGCTTGCTATCAAGCTGATCAAAGTCTACCAACCTCTTGCAAATAACTCCATCGGTTTTCATGTCTGGCTATCAAGTCATTGACGGTGCAAGTCACGGAGATTTTCGGTGTCATACTTCCTGTTGGTGGGCGTTCTTTCGAGACAGCGGTGAAGTCCGTAGCGATGAGTACTGCACGGGACGTTGGCAATAGTAATCCTTGTGAAAACTCTCTGCGTCATGTTTCCTAGTGGTTGCCTTTCATCTCAACGTTGTACTCTGACCGCCAGGGCGACATTTAGCTATCTGCCACAGGTTACTTCATAAAATCTCCATTGCACTTGTCTCCCGACAGTTGGCCATACATGGGAGAATGAACCATGAGTTCTGCTTGTCTCTATCACGGAGACGAAATGATGAATGGAATGAATTGGAAGGGACATTCATGCGCCACACGCAACCACAAGCTCATATCTCTCTTCGCTAGTGAACAAGTTCTTGTTAGTGTAGTCAGAAAGTATATCATGTTGTACAAAAGTTTTACTGCAACACAGGTTGATGTACAGTATAGTTAGAAAGTTTGATCATGACGTTTTATGAAAAACAAATGTCATAAAATGCAAGCGTTGGTGTAGTCAAATAGTTTTACCGCGACGCATGTCTGTGAAAGTAAAGTTTGATCATTGAAGTTTTATTCGTGAGTATAGTCGGAAAGTATATCATGTTGTACAAAAGTTTTACTGCAACACAGGTTGATGTATAGTTAGAAATTTGATCATGGCGTTTTATGAAACACAAATGTCATAAAATGTAAGCGTTGGTATAGTCAAATAGTTTTTACCACAACACACGTTTGTGAAAGTAAAGTTTGATCATTGAAGTTTTAGGACTGACCGAACTCATCACAGCATTAGAAAGTTTTATCGAAAAGGTTTACTGCACAGTATAGATTGTCTTGTAACTTACTTTCACAGTGTTAGAAAGTTTTATTGGAGACAGTTGCCAAGTGTTCCCCTATTAGAAACTTCAATCTCCATGACTGTTAGATTGCTGAATACTTCATCAGGTTTACTAAAAGCAGTTTTCTACTGCAGTGAGACTGAGAGTTTAGAATTTTATATGAAAACAGTGTTCACCACAGCACTAAAAAGTTTTACTGCACTGTGTACATTGTTTTACAGTGTTAAAAGGTCGTATAGTAAGTGCTACAGTGTTGAATGTTTTATAAAACCAGGTAAAGTCTTGTCACAAACGTTGAGTGTGTGAGAGCTAGTTCCATGACATTGAATCGCGTGGGTCCTAAAGTGCTAAAGTCCATAATCCAAGGGTAGGCTCCTCTACGGTTGGATTTAGGGATCTAGGGTTTTAGGGTTTTATATCACATGCGTCAACCGTTCGTGTAGAATACTTGAAGCACATGTTCGCTTAAAAGTCTAAACGCAAACGTTGAATTAAGTTTTGTAAGAAGTCTTTGACATGCTGTTGTGAAACTTAGCGAACGTTGAAAAAAGTTTTATGAAATGTTTCTGCAGTCGCACTCGTTAGCGTACCAGCTTTACTAGATGTTTTGTTTGCCTTTATCAAATTGAATGCGTGTGTAGACTGTTTTGTAAATAAAGCCAGTGTTAAACGTTTTTGCAGTCTGCATTGACAGCATACAAGTATACACATAACAACCTGTTACGTTGTTAGTCGAATGCATATGAGTTAGGAAACACTCAAAACATGTGTGAGATAAAAATCAACCTGCTAGATTAAGTGAGTCCCTCACAAGTGTCACAACTATTTTACGGGAAACTTGTAATGGAGAACTGTGTAGCGAGAACGTTTACACTCATCATAGACAGATGAACATTACTCTCTCCTTCTTTCTTAGGCATCACATTCTTCACTCAGGTTAGAATCATGTGGAAATTATCAGCATGGCTCCATGTATCATGGAAAAGTCAGTGTGTTACATTTCATGATACGAAACGTCAACTTCAGATAACTCTAGAACGCTTTCAACTACGAAGGTTGCATCGCGCTATCCTATCCAACTCTTGTCGTGTCATAAACGTAGGAGAAGCCATTGTATTTATTCGCATTCAAGAGATGATTCTACATAATGATCACTGCTACATCGTGATTCCAAAACCCTGATGGGAAGAGTATTAAAGGGAAGTTCACTCAATCCTCATGTCATTTGTGAATCATGCTCCCCATCCGCATGATCAACGCCATGCGCGAAATGAATCTCTGAAGAGACATCGATTTAGAACAGTTGCACATCCATCTTCCCGATTCAGTATATCATCGCTGTCGTCCACAAATGTTGGTCATTCGCATGAGCAACGGCCGAAATCTTCAAATCTTTCGCTGCGGCACAATCCAAGTCCTAGGAAACCTTTCTAATTTCGTGATGCAGTCCATGTGTTACGAAGTCGTCAAGAAAATGCGAAAACTCATGCCTCATCTACGCCTCAGTCCCCTGACATTGAAGAATATAGTAGTGTCTGTTCAATTGAAGATGTTAGTGAATCTAGCAAACATTAAAACCAGTAATCATTGTATATTTTATGAAACTGAACTCTTTCCTGCTGCTCTGATTCGGAAGTGGCATCCTGTACATATTGCAGTGTTTCACAACGGACATTGTATCATGACTGGCTTGCGTAATATCAGTAAAGTAGCTGACATTGTTAAATCATTAATGCGTTGTCTGCATGAGTCACAGTTAATATAATCGTGCTAATCACATGATGTGTTTTGAATGAGTCATCGCAATGAACTATCACCCACACACACACGTATCGGTGAAAAGGTCATCAACAAGGTACATCGCTTTATGATGAGTCAGCGCTATTTATAGACATGAAATGATGCCCACACACGTGTCGGTGAAAAGGTCACGCTGTCTGACGTGAGGCGCCATCGCTTTGTCTGATAAATAACGCCCACACACCTGTCGGTGAAAAGGTCACGCTGTCTGACGTGAGGCGCCATCGCTTTGTCTGATAAATAACGCCCACACACGTGTCGGTGAAAAGGTCACGCTGTCTGACGTGAGGCGCAATCGATGTTGAATGACACACCCACACACGTGTCCGTGAAGAGGTTGAATATGACTGATTAGATTCTTATCTAACTGACTGGTGCTTTACCACTTCATGACTCAGAGCTATTTATAGACATGAGTCAGCAAAGTCGTTGATGTTTCCTAAGCCGAAGAAATTGTCATGATGTTACATTCGTTGGTGAGGATGATAACTTACAAACTCTAGCATGGTTTTGACTTGATTTTATACTTTACCTATCTTGCAAACAGTGAAATGCTTGTCACTTTATTTTATAGTTTACCTATCTTGCAAACTCTGAAATGATTCTAACATTAATTCAAACTTTACAATCATCAACTTTATTTCTAACTTTACAAACTTCAACTTTATTTCTAACTTTACAAACAGTGAAATGATTCTGACTTCATTTATATTTCACCTATCTTACAAACAGCGACATGCTTATGACATTATTACCAAGTCAGTCCCACCTATTTGAACCGCAACTTTATGTCAAAAGAAAAACGAGACAGTCGGTACATGATATGTCATTGAATAAAAGACATTTCATCACAGTCACACATAGTTAACACTATACACGGAAAAAACAAAGTCACTCATGTGCAGCGAGAAAACAAAGTCACTGATATGCAGGGAGAAACAAAGTCACTGATGTGTCGGAAACTGTACAGGGACAAAACAAAGTCAGCAAAAGCACTGGATACCCCATCGATGATATGCTGTGATCGGGAGTTGGACGCATGTTACAAGGAACTCACTCACAACACCCCATAGAAAACGCCATGGAGTGAAAAAGCAAAACATCAACCACAAGAGAAAGGAAGCATCATCATCATACATCGCCGGACGGAGGAAGAGAAAGTTTCTGTCTCTTGGTTGGAGGTAGATGAGTGTCTGGATGGCCGTACGGTAATGAGTGGTTAGGACTCATCCAGCATCGCTTGTTTTCCCAAGCTGAGAGTCCTCGTTTGCTAAACGTCGTTGTTCTGACTTGATGCGACTGTGATTTTAAAATGGTCATTTTTACTTTTTTAATTTTAAGAGAATCTGAGGCATCTTGATAGTCCCTATGTGTAACTTTTCTAACGATTGACTTCGAGATGCTTTCGCCAGTTTAATAGAAAGGTCTGAGGATTTTAGCTTCATGGAGTACATCTTGGGGCGAAGCAAGATCATCTCCTCTATCTGTTTGCTGGCACACTCATCCTTGAAGCAGCCAAGCTTCGCTTTATTTGTGGTAGAATAAAGCGGATGGTCAGTGGGATAGTTGGAACTATCAAACTTAGGTGCTAAATATTTTAAAATGTCTTCCTGCTTGACTTGGCTAGTGGTTGTCAAAGCTAGGAAGAAGCTGTCTGTATCACCTCCTACTAATTCCACATGTTGGATCAATGGACAAGTTTTAAAGGTGTGGTAAAACAACTTGTACATTTCTAACTTGGAGTGATCCAAGACAGCTTGACCGACATAAATGGGCTTGCAAAGTTCTACTTTGGATTGTAACATTTTAAAACCAGTGATGTCTTCGGAAATGACATCATGGTGACAAAACAGCGGTGAGCGACATAACTTGATACTCGTTTCCGGATCAGTCACGATACGATAGTCCATGCGCTTTCTTACATCCTCCATGTTTTTACCAAAGAGGGCATTATTCTTAAATTTAAAGAAGTCCTTTTCGAAAGGATTCTTGGATTCAGCCCGTTTCTTACTATTAAATTCTATATACGGTTTTAGAAAGGGCTTCTGCCTAAACTGGATAGGGCGATGTACTTTGTCAAGTTGCATCCCCATACTTAGATAGAATTTGAGGATGGAATAAAGCACGATATAATGCTTTTTGTTCAATTGGGTGAACAACAACTTCCTGGTGGCTTTATACTTTAAGTCATTTTCGCCTCATATTGCTTATTGTGTTCTTCCATAAAGGGAGAGAACATATCTGGACTGACTATGCCAGATTCGGGTGCGAGAGGAAAATCAACTGTTCTATTCTTAATACATTCTGGATAGATGAGGTCGACTTCAAATAAATAACCTATGTTGGCCTCATCTCCCAGTGCCATGATGTGTGCTGGATTGGAGAAGTGTTCAATGTCATGGGGCTCTACCCATTGGAAGTCAGCCTGTTGCAAAGGCTTGGATAATGCACTCCCATACAAATTATTTTGGTATATGTACATTAAATGCGTGGTTGATCCTATGTCTTGGGTGCTATTGACAACATGTTTGTTAACAAATGTTAAGCCTCCCCTAATACCACGTTCAAATAGCGTGTACATTTCTGCATCTTGCAGTAAATGTATTCTCTGTTTCGTCATCTTGAAGGCTGACTGATAGGACAGACCCGGCAGACTAACAAAATGGACGGGGTCTAAGGCGTCCTGTTCTAATGTGACTTTCCTAAAAGTCTCAAACACGTCAGCCAACAGATAGACGTCTAATTTTAAGTAGGCAAGCATGTAGTCACCAAAAGTGCGACACCTAAATTCTAACCATGCTTGCTCTGCGCGCCTATAATCATCCAGCGAACAGTCCTCACCCGTCAAATCATTTTTAAATTTATCGATGGACGGAAGGGATGTTTCTTTCAATGTGTCCACTGAACTAAAATAACTATAAGGAAACACCCCTTTCCGCCGCATGAGACTGTCACTTATGTTGGGATAGTCTTTCTTTAAATGTTGAGTGAGGGGAACTGTTTCTAAATTATTAGCCAACGCGGCTAAGGAAGAAGACATAAATTGAAAACTATCTAGAAACTTTATGTCATAGAAGACAGGCTTCCCCTCCTTCGTCTGATCGACTTGTACTTGGCAGTGATGCACATAAATTTTTCCTTTATTTGTGCAATCACTTTGGATGACCAGGATTTCATTTTACCGAATCCATGGCGAATGATGATGTGAGCATAATAACATTTAAAGTTATGGAAGATGACGGGGAGCGTTCGCCAGTATAGGGAATATGACTGTTCCAGGCCAAGACAAAATTCTCAAATTTTTTCGTATTGTAACCTGTATATTCTAGCACTCTGGATAACAGGCTACTTAGATAATATATGATAGTTATCGAATTGTGATAGTCTATTGCTTTCTACCAACTCCGTATTGCGTATCCAGCAACCCTGAGCTCTCGCCTACCTTTCCCTGTAGTTATCTCCTTGCTAAGCTTTTATGAAGATAAAATCAATGGCCCAGATATACTCGGTTTATTCTACCTATGAGGGAGATAAGAAGAAGTATGAACAGCGTACAGATAGCGACAATAGAAGACTCAGTTCGGTGATGAGGAATACTTATCATCTCGGTTTATATAGGCACTGTAATTCTCAATTCCCATTATTCTTGATGTGTGTCCCGTCTGTCTCCTTCTCCACCCGTCGCAGCTTGACTTTTATGATGAAGATATTTTTTATGTATCCGCGATTCCTCTCGCCCCGCGACTCTGCTGTCAAACTAGTTGACCACTTTTCAATAATAAGCATACTTTATATTCTTCACTCCACTGAGGTCAACTCACAATCGCGAAGTTCCTTTCATTATTTCAGCCTTGTTACATATGATACCCCTTCAATTAGGTGTTGTCCCAACACCTGAGACGAATTCGAAGGTATAAAGTTCACGGGAATCGGAGGATTTATGTAGGTCCATAGGATCTCGAAAAGAGGTGGCACACATCCGTCAGAGAAGATCGAAATACAATAAAGCGAAGTTCTTCTTCTTCTAGTTATCTCCCGCATAAGTTATTAAAAGATCAAAAATGATATTCACAAAATGAGAAACATGACAATGTACATTCATGGGGGAAAAGGGAGGTCTAGTAATCATCAACATAAAGATGTCTGTGCCAACACTTAATCAAGAAGCAGTTAACATACTGGCACAAAATAAGAAACAGTACTTAACATAATGACCAACACACCAAGAAGAAATGACAGATGACTGCATTCATCAATGGAGACTCAGACGCTGATACAATTGTATACAAAATTCCTGACCCCATGAAATACACAATATTAGAGCCCGAAGATTGCACCGCAAGGTACGATGATGCTGACGATCACGAATGGTTCGAGAAGCGTAGATACACGAAGAAATACAATAAAATAGAGTCTCCCAACTCGACCTCTGACAAGCAAACTTGCTGGCACAATTTAATAAGTTTCGGTAATCTCCAGACTGAAGATATCAAGGCATAATAGTATAGATAATACCAGGATCATAATAGGACCAATACCAAGGATTTGTACAAGAAGTATTAATATATCATAAGATATAAATATAATACAAAGCCTCATAAGATGTCATAATGCGAATATTAATGACGTACAAATGCCAACTCAACATCAAATCATTTCAATCAAATTCATCAAAGAATGCTCATATTAATCATTGCAATCACACCAAGAGATTGATAGTTTAGTAGTGATAGTAGTAGTTTACGCTGAAACAAAAATCATGGGTGAGCATGTGCATGATAGGGTATAATGTGGATTACGGTGCCGGTTTAGCACGGGTAAACTACCTTTTTATTTCTGAGCGGATAACGGCTATTACATGTATTACCGGCGGCCATCTGATTACCCTCGTCTTCTGTCTCCATCGACGCGTCATTTTCGGTTTCCGTAACACGCTGAGCTCGTTCGAGCAATTCAGCTTCCTCATCGTCACTTACAATGTGACCGTCTCCGTCATGTGTTTCCGAGATTTCATAATTACTTGTATTATTTGTGCTATTATTGCTAATGAGTGAAGGGATTCCAGCCGATTTATCGATCTTAACTCTGTTCAAGTGGACCCACATGGGTTTAGAGCGCGGTTCTCGCACAGAGATTATTTTGCAGTTGGTGTCAGTCAGTTCCGTTATTCCCATGGGTCCCTTCCACTTATATTGTAATTTAGGGGTGAGCCCTTTAGTTTTTGCGGGCATGTGAACATATACGCGATCCCTTATTGCTAATTTATCCGCCGTGAGCGTCACTTTTCGGTCGTAGTACTTCTTTTGTTTGTCTTGTGCTGCTTCAATAGTGGACTTTGCCAATTTCCAGGCGTCGGATAAAGTGCGAGCGAGATTATGCTTATAATCATCTACTGAAGTTGCCGAGTCTGTGAGAGTCCTAAGAACTAGGTCACTAGGGAGTAAAGGATCCCGACCATATAGTAAGAAGAATGGACTACTCTCCTTTGTAGAACTATGGCTGGCAGCCCTATAGGCAAATAACACATATGGGATGAAGACATCCCAGTCTTTCTGGTCGCGACTGGTGTAGAATGATAGCATTGTAATCAAAGTCTTATTGAATCTCTCGACTTGCCCATCCGTTTGCGGATAGAAAGAGGTGGTGAAAACTTTTTCCGTATTTGTCAGACGGCACACCTCTTGTAAGAGTTCTGAGGTGAAATTCCTACCTCGATCAGATAATAGACTTTCCGGACATCCGTGGGTCGCAACTATATTTTCAACGAATAATTTAGCAATTGTTGTAGCTTTCTGATCTGGTACCGCAAATGTCTCCGGCCACTTAGTAAAGTAATCAGCGAATACGACTATGTATTTGTTTTGGTTTCGAGTCAAAGGTAAGGGGCCTAAGACATCGACTCCTAGTCTAGCCATAGGTCGATTTATTGGTATGGAGACCATCGGAACTATAGTTTTGACTTTTGGGCATTTTTTAGTGGCGCAAGCGATACACGCTTGGCACCATTCTGTGACATCTTTGGTCATAGTTGGCCAATAATAGAATTTGCTAATTCTAGAGATGGTCTTTTCTATACCTAAGTGCCCGCCAAAAGCCCCGGAATGTAATTCCGTGAATATTTTTTGACGAAGCTCCTGTGGTATAGCTAAAAGTAGGTCGTTACCCGGGGTGTTTACACCTTTATAATATAGTAATCCTTTTGATAATCGAAAATTTGGCCAATTATCATTGATGAATTTTGAGTGAGACCGAGATAACTGTTTTGGCATCGGTTGGTTTTGCAACTTTTCTATGATAGCGCCATAGAGCTGGTCGTCCTTTTGCTGTTGTTGCACACAAGAAAATTCTGAACGTGATCGTATTTCACTGATCGCATTTATAGGAATGCGAGATAGAGTGTCCGCGTTAGAATGTTTTTTACCCGGGCGGTATATAATTTCAAAGTTGTATTCCTGCAGCAGCAGCGCCCATCTCATGAGTCGTGATGACGGTTCTCTATGGTTTAATAGATATCGAAGCGGTGCATGGTCTACTATGGCATAGAACTTTTTACCCCATAGGTATTCCCTAAAATGCTTAACGGCATATACTAAGGCTAGTGCTTCTTTTTCTACTGTCGCATAATGATTTTCTGCTTTTTGTAAAACTCGACTTGTGTAAGCAATTGGGTGGTCTACGCCATCTGCCATTTGACTCAGGACACTCCCTACTGCCCAATTACTAGCGTCCGTTTGCAAATAAAAGGGTTTTTCAAAATCCGGATAAAGTAAGATAGGTGGTGAAGTTAGAGCTGTTTTCATGAGGATAAATGCCTCCTCATGCTGTTCTATCCAAACAAATTTTTCCGACTTTTTTATCAAATTACATAATGGTGCAACGATGCGAGCAAAGTCTTTTACAAATCTTCTATAATAGCTGCATATGCCTAGAAATTGTCTTGTTTGTTTGATATTCTTTGGCCTAGGATAATTGACAATTTTTTTAATATTATCTGGTAGTGGAGTAAGGCCCTGTCGCGACATGACATGCCCCAAGAAACGAACTTCACTTTTAGCGAATTCACATTTAGCCGGTTTTAGTTTTAAATTGTACTCAGCTAGACGTATAAATATCCTGTCTAGTTTCTGCAAGTGCTCATCAAAAGTTTTGGAGAATACTATAATATCGTCCAAATAAGTGATGCAATCGATATATTGTAATCCCGCTAGAACTAAATCGAGAGCGGAGATAAACGTGGCGGGGCTATTGCTAAGCCCGAAAGGCATCCTAAGGAATTCATAATTTCCAAAACAAGTAATGAATGCAGTCTTTTGCCGGTCCTCTTCTGCAACGTCAATCTGCCAATAACCAGACGCTAAATCTAAAGTAGAGAAATACTTGGCTTCGTGAAGACAGTCTGTGATGGTTTCCAACTGTGGTAGTGGTTGGTGTTGTGGATAAGTAATTTTATTCAATTTCCGATAATCTATGCAGAACCTCGTGGAGCCGTCCTTTTTTGAAACTAACACTACTGGACTAGAAAATGGTGAGTTGGTGGGCTGGATGATTCCGTTGTTTAACATATTGTTAATATGACTCCTTAAATTCTCTTTCTGCACATGTGGAATTCTATATGGCTTCTGTCGGATAGGAGGGTGGTCTCCTGTATCTATATGGTGGTGATACGCCGTTAAATGACCCAAATCATATTCACCTTTTGAGAATACATATTCATGTCTGTTAAGAAGACGCTGTAACTCTCGCAGTTGCGGCTGGGATTCCCAATTAAATTGGCTAATAAGATTAAATGTCGGAGGCGTAATTGGAGCCAAGGTCTGATCATTTGTTTTGGCTGTCTGTAAAAGAGGCTCAATAAATCCCAACGTTGTATTTTCATAAATTCTAATCGGAATAGTACTTCTCTTAGCCAATAGAATAGGAAATTTTTGAGCATCAACCTTACCGACGATATCGAAAACCTTGATAGGATAGTCATAAAATCTAGGTGCTGGTTCTAAAAGGCCTGTAGCAGTTGACAGTGTGGATTCTACCGTTGCGACTATGTGGTGAATACTACGAGGAGGTATATCAACGGTTCGCTCCGCATAAACTCTTACATTATTGGCCCATGGCGGTCCTAAAAGCATGGGCTTATTAGCAATCGTGATCCGATTGTTTGTAAAATCAATGTTAAGTGGACCGAGGTGTTGGCAAATGTCTACTCCTAAAACACAGGGAATAGTGGCACTTGGAAGGATGGACGCTTTGAATTTCATCTTAATAGGCCCAATTACGAAATGCGCGATCGTGTGACCAATGAGGGTTATTTCTTTGCCATCTATGGCCTCAGCCCTTATTGGATGATATATAAATGGAATGTTATTGTTACGTGCCCATGTCCCATCTATGAGGGTAAATGCAGATCCAGTGTCCACTAGAGCTTCCGTATGAATGCCGTTTACTGTTATCTGTATAGTAGTGCGAATAAGGGTATTAAGCCCTGCTATAACTGGCGCCGTAGGGTTTGAAGTACTCTGACGCGACTGCCACTGGTCTTGAAGTATTTGAATAGTCGGTACTGGGTTCAGGGGTTGTGCTTGCCCCATTTCGATGGTGTCTAATTCTATTTCGGCTGGTATCTCGCACGACTGATTGAGATTTCTTCCCTGTTTCCGACGTCTCCAAAAATTACGTCGATGTTTATTTCCCCATTTGCGAATATTCTTTCTCAGGGATCGGATTGTGTTCGACTTAGAGATGAGCAGGGATATATACCATCCCCATTGCAATGTAACATAAATGCAGGCTACAAATATCCATATTTGTTTGAAGTCTATTTTTAGACCAAGCAAAAATCCGAAAGTTGAATGTTTGAGAACCTTATTCACATAGTTCTTAGCTTCGATATACAATGGCTCGGTAGGCTGAATGCCTACGTTTTCTAAAATGTCAGCATGTCTTTTCATAGCATGAACCAGTTCTGCCCAATGTGATTTAGATTGTATCTCCGTCCAATTGTAGATCACAAGTTGATAGAATGTCGTGGATGGTGGCTTTGGTAGTTCTTCTAAATCCACTTGAAAAGGAGTTATTTTCTTCCCTGGCTCTAGACCTATGAGGGAGCCGTCTTTACGGTAATTATAGCATTGTTGATCGAGACAAAGTTGGAGAATCGTTAAATCATCACAGGCCACTTTTGGAGAACTATGATGAATAATATTAGTCATAGGGTCAAGATATCCACTAAGGTTCGCATTGCGAATCTGAAAGGAGATTGGGATGTATTTCGTACATATACGTGACATTGTCAGCAATTTATAGCTATGTATTGGAGTGCAAGGCCACACTTGTAATATAGTGCTAGTTGATTTCGCGTGGATATACTGTGTCCTAAAAAGCTCTCGGGACACAATAGTTGGATTTTGAAGCAACGCAAACTGGAGCATGTGCGCAATGTGACGGGTATTTTTACAAATGTTATGAAGCAAGAGATTAAACGTATGATTAGAGTAACGGATGATGGTATCATGAGAAGCCTGTATTTGTGCCGCCACGAATTCTGCGCTGACAATTCCTGACGCTCTTTTCGGCCTGTGATAGGGAACTGGATCCAAAACTTTCTTAGAGAAGAAATACATATCATCTGGAGGTAATAGCGCCACACCTACTCCTTGTTCAGAAGCAGCAATATTGATATTATGACATCGTCCTGCTAACGTAAGAGTGCTAGTGAAAGAAAGCGCTAATTGATGATCATCTGACAGCCAAGTATGATCCCATAAAGTACCTGGCACTCGTCTCCAAAAAATGAGATCACAGGACTCATTAGTTTGAACTTCCCAAATGAGAAAGCTGAGATCCGGTAGTTGACATTGCTTGCTGTGATAATTGCAATTACTGACTTTACCAAAGTCTGTCTCCATCTGCGGTTCCCGATGCCTCTTGTATATTTTTATTGGAATTAAAATACAATTTATGGTTCTAAAGGTTACCCAGCGACAGCAATTCCAAAGAGGACCTGGGTAACGCCAAGTATGTTTACGGTTAGTGGTAAAATGATCTTGTTTAGTTACTAATTTACCGAATGAGCATGTTCTTGTGTTGATCATTCTATCGCATTCAAGATAGGTGACGGGCCTATGAACTGTCTTCTCGTTCTTTAGATGGTGATCTCCGAAAAAATAAGAAAATGTCTTTGTAACCTGCTCAATGATCAAGCAATGGAAACCGCTTGATTCATACTTGATTATATTATCTTTGTAAATATCAAACGTCATACGCCGCGTATTGACATTAGTGTTATTCGGCGGTTTTGGACAATTAGGAAACTGTGGAATTTGATAAACTGAGCCACCCGCAGACGTTTGGCAAATCATTGGCAGAGGAGAAGCGACTGACAAATTTAGCCTCATACAGAACAATATGATGTACATGACGATCCTGAAGGTGAATTGACTGGCTTGAAAATTGAAAGTCCGTCTCACGGGTCGTTGGAGCGGTCGCTGCACGTACCCAATCATATTGGTGTGATCACGGGCTATCTGTTCAAGAAGGAAACGATCTTCCTCTTCCCTTTCTGCCGTCTCTGTCTGAATAACATTGATGTGGCCTCGTGGATATCGAGACTGCAGCCTTATAGGGAAGTCCGGACGACCGAATCTGACTTGCTGCTGACTCGGACTTCTGTAAGTTTGTTGGTTAAGTCTCCCATAGTGCGGCGTGCTACTGCGACCTTCACGTGCCAGAGTTGATCGCGATTGATGGGAACTGAGGTTAGACCGACACACTCGAGCTATATGGCCCACTTTACTGCGACGAAAGCAGCGCGGTAAGCCTTGAGTTGTCCATTGGGCTGTTGGACGTACTTGAAAAGTGGTTTCAGGCCTATTAAATGTTTCAGTTCTACGAATCGTCGAAGGCTCAAGGGTAGAGATTAACTTGCCTACTCTGTCCGTAAGAGCAGAGAGTTGCTTCGTGGTATTATCGGCCGTATCATCCGCCAACACCTTCCGACGCATTTCCTCTTTAGAGGCGATAAGAATGGCAGCTTCTAGAGAATTAGGCTCGAAACGCAAGAGAGTTTTCTTAAGTGAAGGGGCAACTCCTGATAAAAATGCTTCAAGTGCCAAAGTTTGTCTAACGGATTCGTCATAAGATCTGTACGCTAAACGTGTCAGTTTTTGAATATCGGCTGCATAACTGGCGACCGATTCGCCTAGCTTCTGTTTCCTATTACGTAACTGCATAGCATTGTATCTTTCCATCTCAGGAGTATGCAATAAACGTCGAAGATCCTCGAGTAGGACATCGATGTCAACTTTGGATGCAGCAGGTAAGCTATTGTATATTTCACGGGCATGTCCGCTCAAATAAATGGGCAACATAGCTAACTGCTGCTCGTCTTTCTATCCCAAAGCCTTTGCTACTAAATGAAATTGGGTAGCAAACTCACCAAATTGGTAATTGGGGTCCTGGAGGTCTCCAGAAAATGGTTTCAATGTGATACCGGTTGCTCCAGACGGTAAGACCGGTCGTCGACTGTCTTCAATTTCTGCTATTTTTATTCCGACATTCTCCATACGATCTACCAAATCTTCGACCGTCGCCATCACACGACCTCTTGTATTATAAGGCACGTTTACTTTAAAGAAAACGAATATGTCAATAACTATTAATGATTTTGTGGAATCCCAAATACTCGTATTAGTGCAATTTTTAAAATCTGTTGGGCAGTCAGTACGACTCGAACGTTAAATTAGGGTTCGTATGTGTACGGTAAATTATTATGTTGTTGCTGGTAGCTACTGTATGGATGATTATTGAATGCAGTAATGAGCTAAATAATTGCTACGGTATGAATGATGCAACTGCAGATACGAGGAAATACCGTAATGTATTGAAGAAAAAACGCAAAATGAATGATAGACTACAGTAGTATAGGATTGATTTATACTGGTAGGTGTGACTATAAAATTGATGCTGTATTTAATTTTTATGATGCTGTATTCATACAAGGCTACGATAGGGTAATTTTTAGTCGTTCTACTGCTTTTACAATTCTTTTATTCGGCGCCTGTAGATCTCGGATGACGGGACTCGCCGGCGAACGTGGATGTATTCGCTGCAATAGAGCCACCCACTTAAATCTTAATTCGGAAACCCGTGGAAGTATACGCTCTTTTTGTTTTTTTGGAGCCCTCCACTAATTTATATACCGCGGTAACCCGTGGAAGTGTGCGCTCGTTTACCTCGAGCCTTCCACTAACTATATATGTTGTGAATGCCTCTCGGGGCGAAACACGAACTCAAACACGTGGATGTATAGCCAACCACAATAAATAAGAGAGCAGAAGGAATACCATATAAATTCTAACTGTTAACGCGCGCGCACTTAAAGTATGGCCGAAACTCACTCTGTTTTTTTTCTCTCTCGTCTCCGCAAGCGAATTTAGTGAAGGATAAAAATGAACTATGTACCGGCACCGGGCCACCGAACTGAGTTGAAGAAGTTACTAAAGACAGAAGCAAAGAGGGGAAAGATAAACGAGGTGGGACTACCAATATGTAACCTGTATATTCTAGCACTCTGGATAACAGGCTACTTAGATAATATATGATAGTTATCGAATTGTGATAGTCTATTGCTTTCTACCAACTCCGTATTGCGTATCCAGCAACCCTGAGCTCTCGCCTACCTTTCCCTGTAGTTATCTCCTTGCTAAGCTTTTATGAAGATAAAACCAATGGCCCAGATATACTCGGTTTATTCTACCTATGAGGGAGATAAGAAGAAGTATGAACAGCGTACAGATAGCGACAATAGAAGACTCAGTTCGGTGACGAGGAATACTTATCATCTCGGTTTATATAGGCACTGTAATTCTCAATTCCCATTATTCTTTTATGTGTGTCCCGGCTGTCTCCTTCTCCACCCGTCGCAGCTTGACTTTTATGATGAAGATATTTTTTATGTATCCGAGATTCCTCTCGCCCCGCGACTCTGCTGTCAAACTAGTTGACCACTTTTCAATAATAAGCATACTTTATATTCTTCACTCCACTGAGGTCAACTCACAATCGCGAAGTTCCTTTCATTATTTCAGCCTTGTTACAGTATTTAAAAGAACGACTAAATTTAAGAATTTTGCTCATTTTTCAGGTTATGAAGACCTAAATTCATAAATTTAGACGTTTTTAAAAAATACTTAATTTTTCAAATTTTTTAAAATCTCAAATTTGAGAATTATAATTTTTCTCTTGAAAATCATGACCGTTCCAAGGCAACGAAAAAATCATAAAAGTTAAGAATCTCAAACTTGAGATTATGATTATTTTCTTGCTCAAATCATGACCGTTCCAGGACACAACATCAGAAACATTGGTAATTTTAGGAGTGGATAAAATAACCCTAATTATCCCTAAATTCATAAATTTTTAGTCTTTTGTATGTCTAAACCAGGTTAAGAACCCTCTAATTCATATTTAAGATAAGTCTAGGGGAAAAATATTTCTTTAAAAATGGATGAAACAAAAGTAGAAGAAACCTCGACGGGGACGGCGAACACGAAAATGGGAGAAACCTCAAGAATATATCCTTCGTTATCTCAATTAGAAATAACTGAATTGAACATCGAAAAGATGAATGAAGAAAAACACAAAGATAGAGTTAGGTATATGAAAGATAAGGAATCTCAATTATTATTAAGATAAGTGCATTATAAAAAAATTAAGAAAGAGATGGTCTAAAGTTAAGAATGTAACACAAGGTATTGGAATATTTTTAACAATAAGTTTAGGTGCTTTAACAATTGTTATATCTTCAGGTGTTTTAGTAATTCAAGTAGTTGCTACTGCTTTAACAGGCACGGGTGTTTTTACAACTTCATTTGTTACAATGTTAGATAAATCTTTAATAACTAAGAAACGAAAATCATTAAAAACTAAGCATTTACATATTAAAGAAGTCTGTGACAAACTACATTACTACTTTCAATGAGTATGTGATGATAATGTTATTACGCTAGATGAAATGGAAAACTTTGATCAAATAGCTAATGAAGCTAATAAAATATTTTTTCAATTACAGTCAGAAAAAAATGATGACAAGAATAAACAGGATGGCAAAATTTCTGGTGATGGAAAAATTTCTAATGAAGAAAATGATAATTTTTTTAGAAGAACTAAAAACTTTAAGCGAAACTTTCAGCAAAACTTTATTAAACAAAACTTAAAACGAAAAGATGTCAGACAACAAAGCAATAAAAAAAATAATTTGTTCAGTAAAATGTTTTGTTGTATACCAATGTTACCACAAAATTCGAATATTATATTTTAAAAATGGATAAAATTAAAGCTGATAATCAAAAAAGAATCCAACAATTAGATGAGTTAATAAAACAAAAAAATATTATGAAAGAAAATCATACTCAGCATAGAATGATAAAAGCTGGTATTCAATCTGATATGTTTGAAAAAATGCAGGAAACCGAGCAAGTAAAAACTGATTTTGAAAAAACAATGGAACCATTTAAAACTCTTGAAAAAGAGCTTACAAATAATGATAAACAAATTAATGTAACAGATTCAGCTCACAAAACTATTTTAGATGACTATGGATTACTAGAATCAAACTTTAATAAGAAATTACCAAAATCTATGCGATTTGAACATTCTATTTCATTTATAGATGGAAAAACAATACCTAGATTTTATCTCGGACAAAAAGAAATATTTCCACAACCTTTTCGAGGTTTAATTTTTTCACCAGATAAATCTCCTTTTAATTTACGTTATAAACAATTAGAAAATTTATTATCAACAGGAGTTAAAGTAGGAAAAGGTTTATCTGAAAAACAGAAAACTGAAACAACTGTATTTTTACCAGATGATCCACAAGAATTACTAAATAGATTAAATATTTTATTATCTGCAATAAAAGAAGGTCATTATTATAGTTTCAATGAAATTCATGCTATATTGAAAAGACTGCAAGAAAAGAAGATTCTAAATGAAGAGGATTATAAAAGTATAGCTGAAATATGTTGTTGTTTTTAATTTTTTTATAAAAAATATTTATTTAAAATTTTAGGTAAAAAATGTGTTCAGCAGGTTTAAACAAAATTAATTATCATTTAGAAAATCTAACAGAGATTTTGGGTTCATCAAAATTTAGTACGACGTTAAAAATTATAACAACTACTTCATCACACACTTGTAATTTAGAACCCATTCTACATTTGGAACAAAATAAAAATTATCAAATTGCATTGACTAGTTTCTCCACATTTAACACTATTCAAAACGTTATCAAAGATGTAAATGACCAATTTAGATATTCTACTGATAAAGGTAGAACGTGGAAAATACTAACTTTTCTTCCTGGTTCTTACGAAGTTGAATCAATATCAAATGAAATTAAGAGACATTTAGGTATACCATTTAAAGATAAGAAACTATTACATTTTGCAGTTGAACCGGCAGTTAATAAATTTTCTCTTACTTTAGACGAAAATCATCAAGTTGATTTTAATCATGATAGATAATTGTCAAAACTATTAGGATTTAATAAACAAACCTATAGTCAAGGTTATCATTTAGGTGAGAAGATTCCAAAAATAGCTGAAATAAATTCAATTGTTGTACATTGTGACATTATTGAAGGAGGATATATAAATGGTAAATTGTCAAATTTAATATTCAGTTTTCCAGCTTTTACTGCACCCATTGGTTATAGATTAAATGTATTTCCCCAAACATTGATATATTTCCCTATTACAAGAAAAACTATTAACAGTATTAACATTAGAATTACGGATGAGAAAGGAAAAGAAATAAATTTTGGAGGTGAAGAGATTATGATAGATCTTTTGGTTAGAGAAGTTTAATTTTCTTCTTCTTTTTCTTCTTCTCAAGAAAAAAAAATTTTTAAAAATGAGTGAAGCGCTCCCATTAAATAAAAAAACCTAAATTCAATCATCAACTATCAATATTCAATCATTATCTAATAAAGTTTTGTCAGTTATTTTTGGAAGATCAGGATGTGGAAAAACATATTTATTATTTAAAATTTTAACTACTCCAAATTTTTTGGATCATAACAATCTTATAATTTATACAACAACAGCAGAAAAACCCGTCTATCAATTTTTAAAATATGGAGTTGAAAATAACTTTAAAAAAACAGCAATTGCTTCATTATTCAAAGAATATGAAAAATCTGAATATGAAGAAGAAATAAGTTCGTGGTGTGAAGAAGCAGCAAAAAATAATCAGTTAGTAGAATCCAATAAAAATGACCATATAAAGATACAATTAATAGATGATAGTGGTAATATGCAAGATCCTAGTAAACTAGATAAAGCAATGAAACATTGTGTAATTTTTGATGATTGTTTTAATGATAGAAATCAGTCAGTTCAGAGAAATTATTTCACAAGAGGTAAACATAACAACTGTAGTGTTTTTTATTTAACTCAAAGTATGTATTCATTAGATGGAAGTGTTATTAGAAAGAATGCAAATATATTTATACTATTTGAAATAAATGCAAGAAATTTATGTGATTTGTTAAGAGATTTATGTACAAGAGACAAAGATGAATTTAAACTTTCGTGTAATAATGCTTGGTCAAAAGATTATGGCTTCATTACAATTAATATTGATAAAAAAAATACATGATGGAGTTATAGAAAATATTTTCGTAGAGTGATCGAATAATTTTATTTTGTTCTTAAAATTTTTCTTAATCTTCAAAAATCAAGAAGTCTAAAAATTAGAAAATTTAGAAGGTAAAGTGGTTATTCCATCAGGTAAAGTTTTTCTTTTATCATCAAATGGATCTAATGCTATTTATGTTCCTCTTTTAAATACATTTTATGTTTCTTTGAATTAAGTCCATGATTACATGCTGTTTTTATTTTATTATTAAATAATGCATTCTTATAATCTTGAAATGTTATTTGGTTAGACACTGATGCCTTTGAAATTCCTTTTAATGTTTTATGTGTTTTAATATTTTTAGTTGTATTATAACAATAACATTTAGATTTTAAAAATACAGCTTCTGTTATGTACTCTTCATTTCCTTCTAGTTCATCTTTTACTTTACATAAATCAGAAGGATGAGTGTTATCTTTTATTTTATTAATTTCTTCATCAAGTGAAGAATTATACGGTATTGTTAATTCTAAGAAAACAGAATCGGTATCTGTAAAGTGTAATTTATAGTTTTCGCGATAAGCAGGTGCTAAATAATCATATATAAATCTATACATAAATAGTTTAGCTAATTCTAATATAGTAAATCCAATAAAATTAAACTTATCATGTTTTACGCTGATTCGACGTAAATGTACAGCACATAGTTCATCACTGAATCTAGTAGTTCTTTTATATGTAGGTTTCCTTGTTAAATTTTGATATCTATCTTTATCATAAACTATTTCAATATTTTGTCTATTACGCACATTTTCTAAAGTCTTACCATAAAATGCTTTATTCATTAATTTAAAGAATACGTTTCCAAAATCATCTTTATTTCTTTTAGCTATTTTAAGTTTTTCAATATTGAACTCTATATAATCTTCTTAACCATTTAGATTTTTGATAAAATAGTTTTCGATGTATTTTAGTGAGAATCATCCCATGTTCTAAATACCAATCGAGCATTCTTCCTTCAACAACATACTTTCCTTTATTACTTTGTGTTAACATAAGTTTTTTTGTTGGTCTGTATTTCTTAGGAATTAAAGATTTTTGATAATCTGAAAAATCTTCTATATTGGGAATTTTGTTTTCGGGACAGAAAGGAAAATATTTTGTTTTATCTTTTATTTCATCAGGATATACTAAATCAACTTCATATATATAACCAAAATTACGATTTCCATCATATGTTTTTTGATAAGCAAGAATATTACACCATGACATTTCACCTCACCGTGTGCCCGAAATAAATTTAGTGGTCTAACAGGACCCGGCTTAGATTCCACTTTTGTAGGTTCGCATGGACCTCTCTGATAACTTTAAAGCAAATTTTAAAATCTTTCATCGAGGGCTCTCTTCTGTAGTCCTACATATCAAAAATGGCGACCTGATTACCATATATGGCAGGTGAGAATAATAATTTTGAGATGACCCGTCTCAGATTTCAATCTCTTAGACTAATATGGATCCAATATTGTTCAAGTGTGTTGATTTTTGAGGAATTGACCGAGGGCTTTCTTCTGTAGGCCTACAAATCCAAAATGGCGACCTGATTGCCATATATGGCAGGTGAGAAAAATGATTTTCAGATGACCCGTCTCAGATTTCAATCTCATAGCCAAAAATGGATCCAATATTGCTCAAACATGTCATTTTTTGAGAAATCGACTTTTCTGTGAAACCCCAGAGACACACAAGACGGCGACTTAGCTTCCTGCTTACATGGCGTTTATTACTGAATCTGCAACGTTACTTATGTTGTATTATGTACAGTCCTCAACTTAAGCTATATACCGTAAGAATCACTAAGTTTCAGTTCTCTGGCTATAGATGATGATTGATGGTAGAGAATCATGTTATCCAGCGCTATCTACCGTATCCATTGCATGTCAACAATCAAGAAGTGCGTTTCAATGTCACTGATGCTTGCATGTTATGTACTGTACATCATGCTCATGCGGCTAATTGAATTCGAATCTATTTCAGCGGCTCAATGAAGAGCTCATGAGTTTTAATGTTGCACCAATTTCGCTTGGACTTCTGCTGAAGATAGCTTAGCGCGCGAATATTTAATGGTGGACGTAGAACATGTATATGTAGATTTCAACATTAAAAGAATGAATGCAATCATAGATATAGATTCAAATATTCAAATCCAATTACATCTTAACGAGACATGTAAGCGTTTGATAGTGAACTACATGTATATAAATCATCGTGAGACTTCGTCTCGTTTGTAGCAAGCAATCCGCCACTACAACGGCCAACACATATAATGACGGGTAATCTTCGACTATTATTTGAAAAACATCAACAGCGTCCATGGTAGGGTCTACACACGTTTTCAGCTATTTGAAGGCATTTGTTGTAGTATGGAAGCATGTTTTAGAAGTTATTGCTAATAAGGCTTCTTTTAATTGAATCATGTACAGAAAATCTAGGTAATTATCGGCATCTAGGACCATAAAAAATTACAAGCTTTAATGACAATTGATGACACCAATGCTGTCAATTTGTGAAAACTGCCATGCATGGAAGTTAAATCGCCATATCATATATTATTGGGGTTGTACAGAAAGGCCCACGTCGATTTCTCAAAAAAAAATAACATGTTTGAACAATGTTGGATCCATTTTTGGCTATGAGATTGAAATCTGAGACGGGTCATCTGAAAATCATTTTTCTCACCTGCCATATGTGGCAATCAGGTCGCCATTTTGGATTTGTAGGCCTACAGAAGAAAGCCCTCGGTCAATTCCTCAAAAATCGACACACTTGAACAATATTGGATCCATATTAGTCTAAGAGATTGAAATCTGAGACGGGTCATCTCAAAATTATTATTCTCACCTGCCATATATGGTAATCAGGTCGCCATTTTGGATTTGTAGGCCTACAGAAAAGAGCCCTCGATGAAAGATTTTAAAATTTGCTTTAAAGTTATCAGAGAGGTCCATACGAACCTACAAAAGTGGAATCTAAGCCGGGTCCTGTTAGACCACTAAATTTATTTCGGGCACACCGTGACCTGTTGGTAATTCTTGTATCATTCAAGAAGAATATAAGCCATTAAAATCATAATATAACAAATAGTTTTCTCTCATGAATTCATCAATTGCATTTTCACGTTCTACTCCTTCTCGTTTCGTTCGAAAAATTTCTAATATTTTTTCTTTTTCTTCTGGAGATAAAGGTTTCATTATTCCATAATCATCAGGATTTACTTTCTTATTATAACATTAAACATATCTATTACCTAAAACTGATGAAACACCACCTCTAATCCCATATTCAAAAAATAATAATTTATCATATGCATTTTCTTTATAATATTTAAGTTTAGCACCAGTATGTTTAAATCCTGCTAACCATGTTAAACCTGTTGTAGAATAACAATAACATGGATCTATTCGATAATATTCTAAACACATGTCACGAAAGTTTTCAAAAAGATCAGTAAGGATTAATACATCTATCTGAAGATATTTCATTGCATAATCATACATTGTTTTACAATTTAACTCTCTCCAATTTTTTTCAGCTTCTATATAATCTTCTTCAGATAGATGTCATTGTTTTAATGTTGATTTAAATTTATTTATTAGAGGAAGTTGTTTTTCTTCCATAATTTTATTCACAGAATTAAAATCTCCAGTTAAATATTCATATGGAAATATGCCTTTAAAAGGTTGTAAATTATATTTATTCAATATTTTACATTGTTCAGGTTTCAAAGTTTTTCCCATAACATCTAATGAATAAGGAGTAGAAAATCTAAATGCATCTAAAATTCTAATACAACCTAATTGCATTGAAAAATATTCTTCTTCTTGTTTACATAGTACATTTGTTTGTTGTTGTTGTAATTTTTCAGATGAAAATAAATCTTTCATTACTAAATGGAAATCATATTTAGAACCATTGTAGAAATATAGAGCAACAAAGTTATATTTAAATTTATTAGCATTAAGATTACAAGAATTATGTGCTGCACCTCTATATAATCCATTTAGATGATCATGTTCTCTTACTTTATCAATATATCTACCTCTGCCACTTTTATAATTATTTGTAAATTCTTTTCCACAGTAATAACATTTTGTTTCATCAATAAAATGATATTTTTCTTCATACGTCAATGGAACCATTGGTATATTTGTTTCAAGCAATTGTGAAAAACGACCTTGTAATTCTTCTACGTACTTTCTTTGTAAACATTTCTGAACTATCTTCACCATAGTAATCATAATATTCTGATTTGAATAATTCAGGATAATTTGAATGAATGTACATTCCCCAACATAATGGTTTTTGTTCAAATAAATATTTTTCTTTACTTTGTTCAGGTGCACTTTTTTCATATTTACCATTATCAGAATTTTGTGTTATGTTAACATTATATGCTTCGAAATCACAATAAATAGTAAAGGGTACTTTATTTTTGAAATAATGTCTATTATATATTAAATATATTAAATTCATATTAATATATTATAATTATATTAATTTATTATATTATTTTATTTATATTTATATTATTCAATTATTTATTTATTTTAATTATATTATTATTATACTATTTTTTATTTCATATTAATATATTAAATTCATTTAATTCTTTATTTTCTTCATTTAATTCTTCAATTGTTTCTATAATTTTTGATGATATTCTGACAATAAAGATGAATAATTGGAATCGTAATCATAATTAAAACTACGTACTTTATAATTATTATGATTAATCATTATTGGTGATAATGTTTTAACAACTCCAAATTTTTCAGTACATATTATATTTCCTTGGTAAAAAATATTATGATGCATGTAATGTCCTCTATTATAATGTACTATTTCTGATTGACATAAATATTTATTATTCAAACATAATTTTTTGAAACTGAGCAAAATGGAGTAATATGACCAATAGAAACATATTCTACATTTAATTCAAAACCATTTACTTCTATTAAATTTTATTCTTTTTATGAAACTTCATTAACCGATTATAATCACATGGAAATTCATATAAGCCATCAGAGAGATCAAATTCATTTATATATTCTTCTTCATTATAATGACTTAGTCTTTTTTTGCGATATTTTGCAGGATGTAAATGTGCTATAACACTCCACAGAAAACATTATTCATCTTCATTCTGTATGTTGATTATTTGTGGTGAACTGAAAGGAAGGGGTATGCAACTACCACCAGTATTATTTATATATTTGTCAGTTACTATTTTCTTAGATATTATTTTAACAAATCTCCAACCAGATTCACGTAACTGGGCTTCAATTATACAATTTTCAAATTTTTTTATCATTATTTCAAATATGAGTTGTATATCATTTACATTATGAATTTCTTGTGAATTTGTAAAATGTCCTTATATGATTTCTTCGGGAATTCCATCAGGTCCATTTTTTGTATAAAGTACTTCTACATTCATATGACATTTGAAAGATTTATTAAATATTTTGAAAAAGTTTGTTAATACATCATAAGAAGTATTATCGGTTTCATTATGTTCAACAGACTCATCAAATAAATATTTTGTATCTGTTACAGCTTCATCAAATTCATCTATTTTGTCATGTTCATCAGTGTCGCTAAATAAATATCTTCCATCTGTTACATGTTCATCTTCACTATTAAAAACTTTTTTATATTCCGAATGTGAATAATCATCAAATATTTTTTTAACTTTTATATCATGCTATCGTGTAAATTTTTATCGTTCAAATTTTTATCCTGTAAATTTTTGTCGTTGAAATTGTTATCGTGAAACTTTTTTCTCCAAGATTCATTTATTGCATTGAACATTTTTTAGAAAAAAAATTACTTTTTTTGTTAAAAAATGTTGTTACCAAATGTTGGTGGAGGTGCATATATCTCGAATAATCGTCAATCAGAAATAGAAAAAGAAAATTATATCATGAAAACTGGTGACGTTTTATCTGGTCCATTACATCTTTCTATTCTTCCGCAACAAAATACGGAGTTAACAAATAAACAATATGGTGATACACAAATCAATGACTTAAAAGAAAAATATATAGACGATGTTGTGGTTCCACTGATGAATGAATTAAAGTTGCTTAAACTTAATGACAAATCATTAAACGAAAAGTTATTAAAACTTGATAAAAAGGATAGAGAGCTAGAAGTAAATATAGCAGAACTTTTTAAAAAAAATTCAGAACAATCAAAAATTTCAATATTACTTTCTACAAAGTTAAAATCTGCAGTCATAAAAAATTAACATCAGATACAACTATTAAAAGAACAATTAGAAAATGAATTAGAAAAATTTCCTAAAATAATTTTTGAAAATTTAAATAAGTTACAAGCTACATTCCAAAAAAGTGTTGATGAATTAAGTTCTAAAATTACTCAATTAATGAAAAAGATGAATAGAATAATAAATGAAGTAAAATCACTTAATCAAAAAGTTGATAATATGAAAACTCTTAAAATCAATTTGGAAAATGAATTAAAGAAAAATTATAAAGGAAATAAAAAACAGCTAGATGCTGTTAAAAACAGTTAGATGCTCTTCAAGTTCAATTGAATGCTCTTAAAACGGCGCTGAAGATGAATCAGCAGAAAATGCAAGTTAATAGAAAAGAAATGAAAATACATCACACGCTGCTTGACGCAATAGATAAAGTGCAACAGAAAATTAATGAAGTTATCACGCGGTTGTTGTCCATTCACACACGTAAATCTTAATCGGACCAAAGGTCGTCAGGTTACTAACCAATCCTAAACGTAAATCTTAACGTGAATATTTTTCCCAAAAGTCAAATTTAATCCTATAAAATGCCTATAATTTATAAACACAATCTTAAACATTTTGCTTCAAATCAAAAAATAGCACATGAACCATCTATGAAATCTGTTTACCATTATACAATGTAGAAACTATTCAAAAAGAAGGAGATGGTGTAAACCGCGAGGCTGGAATATTTTCTGGTATAGGAAGTATCGTTAACTTAATTTAAAATAATAAAGATATGATTTCATCTGCTGCAAAAGGAGCAGCTGCTATAGGTAGTACAGTTAGTGCAATATCAAATGCTGTTAAGTCTCAATACGAATTAAAACAACTAGAAACTATTCGTAAACTTAAGAATGATTCTGAAGAACTAAAAAAAATTAAAAAACTTTCAGAGGAAACAAAAAAGAAAATTGCTAACATAGCCGCGGCAGGTGAAACCTTGAGGAGTAGTTCTCCGTCTGAAAGTAAACAGGAGAAGAAATCAATTGAAGAAATAAGAGGTTGTGGTTTAGCAAAATTCTAGAATATATTCGAAAAGGAAGCCTAAGAAATTTTTTTTCTGTGTGAGAAATTTGTTTTTGTGTGTGAGAAAAACTAAAAATTCAAATTATTTTTTATAAAAATGTCTTCCTTAATTGAAAATAAATTAAAATTAGACGATCCTTCGTTCGTCAGTTATAATCAAAAAAAGAATGATAATATAAGAGTTGCTATGAATCCCGGATCTTGTGGTAGAGTAAATACTGGAGGAGATTTGAATCTTTGAAGTTATTTCTGTTTACCTGATTCCTTTTTACACTGTGAATATTCTTTATATAGTGATGCCAATTTTACAACACCATTACCAGATACTGATAATATTGCATTAGAGAAAAATTTCTTTCCAAGATTATTTACACAAATGCGTTTAGATGTTGCAGAAACAATAGGTGATTCTCAGGGTGTAATTGATACAATGCTTCGATTTGTTACAATTGGTGAAAATAATAAAAAGCATGAGATCGAAGATTGATTTCCTGATAATAATGATGGTATAATTGTTGATGATTTAACTCACGCTGGAACAGATGCCGGAGGAATTGCGAAAGATGTAGAAAATATTGCAAATCATTTAAATAAAACAAATAATACTGCATATGAAGAAAAACGTGCTTTTAACAAGAAAAGTAAACAGACAGTAAATTGGTCATTGTCTCCATTATTCGGATATTTAGATTATGAGAAAATATCATATCATTTAAAATTTAAATTAATAATTCATCGCACAGTAAATAATGAATTAATCTTTTATGGTAAGACTGGAAAAAAAGCATATTTAAAAATTGATAGACTTGAATGGTGGATAAAATATATTGCTCCTAGTTTAGAGGTCGAATTAACTATTGCAAAAAGATTAAATACTAACAAACCAATTCCGGTAAATTTTCTAAAGCGTACTGCTAGTTCTGTAACTTTTTCTGAACAAAGATTTAACTGGCATTTTACTAGAACTTCGAATACTCCAAGATATTTATTACTAACTATTCAAAAAAATGATTCTCCAAGTTTTTATAAGAACAACAATCTTTTTCATATTAACACAATTCGAAGTTTACAAGTTGCTTTAAATCAAACTCGATATTCTATTGATCCACTAAGATTCGATAATACCAATAATCAATTTATGGAAGGATATGATGCTCATAGAAATCTTTGTATAGAACTTGGAGTTGAACCACAATTAACTCCTGGAGATTTGAGACATTTATATCCTGTTTTCTGTTTCGATTTAAGTGCACAATCTGAAGATATTATCAAGACTGGTTGTGATGTAACAATCAATATTGAAAAGAAAGATTCCACAACTTCATTGATGGCTTATGGTTTATTGCTAGAAGATGTAAAATATTTTATTGAAATTCTTGATGGAAAGATGGTAAGGATAGGTTAATTTTTTTTAGTAACTTAAAATTTGTTCTTAAGTTAAATTTTTTTTATTAAAAATGTCGCAAGCGAAAAGTAATAATAATAATAATAATACTGGTGAACTAAAATTACGTAGTTGACATTGTTGACAAAAATACACCTAAAACTATTACGATTAACAAAAAGAAATATTACATAAGTAAACCAATGATAGAGAATATTAAATTACAAGAAGAAAAGAATGGTGGGATTCTCCCATTAATTCCACTAATAATAGGTGGCATAGCAGCAGCAGGAAGTGTTGCAGGTGGGACAGCTGGTATTGTCCAAGCAGTAAATAAAAACAAATCAGAGAAGGCAGCATTAGAAGAACAAAAACGTCATAATAGAGAGTTAGAGAAAGTTTCTAGGGGTGAAGGAATAGTAGATAATTTTATTAGTAAATTAAATTTAGTTGATGAAGGGAAACGAGTTCTTAAAAACATTCTACATAATGTTGATGATTTAATAGAAATAAAGGAAACTAAAGATGGTTCTGGAATATATCTAAGTCCTAGTATGATTAGGTAAATCATTTATTTTATTTTATCTTTAAAAATGAATTCCGCATATTCTACAAGTTCTACAAATTCTACAAGTTCTACAAGTTCTACAAATTCCGAATATTTAATCAAATTAAAAATTTCTAATTTAGATTTATTGAATTTATCTCTTAAAAGTACATTCTAACCATCGGCTGCATTCCGGAGGTGACATACAAAAAACATTAGAAAACTTTCCAGGATTTATTTGGAGAAAATATTCAAAAGGAAAACATCTTCCTGGTCATTCATATACCGGTCCAGGAACTCGATTAGATATAAGACTAGATGAGAATAATAATCCAGAACCAGGTGAAGAACCAATAAATAGAGTGGATGCAGCAGCTTATAGACACGATTTAGCTGATCGAAATCGTGACCTAAGTTCTCGACATGAAGTAGATAAGAAAATGATAGAAGAATTAGATAATATTCAAAATCCTACATTTAGAGAAAAAATTGAAAGAATGTTTGTTAAGAAAGCTTTACAAGCTAAAATATTATTCGGATAGGGTCTAGACAAAACTCATAACTCTGAAACCTACGCGTCCGAAATTCATGAAGAATATAGAAAGCCGAAATATCTATTGAAAGTAAAAGTATTTAATAAAGATGATATTTGGAGTGCTTATCTTATTCATATGCCGAATGAAAGAGACTACAAATACGCATTGACAGTTATAGATTTATATACACGATACGCTTGGGTGAAGCGTTTAAAAAACAAAAGTGGTCTGTCAGTTAAATATGCGTTTGAAGAGATATTCAAGGAAAGTAATAGAAAGCCAAAGAAATTGTTTGTCGATAAAGGATCTGAATTTTATAATAGAAATGTTAAGCCACCATTTGATTTAGTTTATTCCACTGAAGATGCTGGAAAAGCCGTAGTAATAGAAAGATTTAACAGAACGTTAAAAAATAAAATATTCAAGAAATTTACAGCACAAGGAAATCAGAAATGGTTAAAAATATTACCAGGAATTGTTGAGGAAGAATGCTTCTAACGATCCTGATTTAATGCGAAAGAAAATATTCAAAAATTTTTAGACGAATGAAAGTAATCCGAATTTACAGAAACGTAAGCCGAAATTTAAGATTGGAGATAGAGTAAGGATATTCAAATATAAAAATAAATTCGAGAAAGCTTTTGTTGGTTATTGGTCTAAAGAAATATTTGATGTTTGTAAAATAAACCAAACTGATCCGATCACTTATGAAATTAAAGATTTAGATGATGATGAAATCACAGGTAGATTCTATAAAAATGAATTACAAAAAACCGATCTTTAGCCATTGGAACTAACGTTTCGGGAATGAAATTCCCTTATTCAATTCTAACATAATATCAAAAAATGGTACACCTTCTTGCAATTTGTATAAAACGTAAAGACATAACTGACCGCAATAAGTTGTTCTTGGTTTTTGAATTTGAAATGTATTATAAATTCCATTTCCCAGTATTTCTTTTACTCGATTTGTAGGGGGGAAGTCCGTGTGAATCGAACAAATAGTTCTCAGCCTCCGGGCGATCAAAAAATTAATTGGAACCTTTTTTATTTCTTTGACCTGCTGACCAATGTACTCCTTTTTGATCTGATGTGTGAAAATTTGTTACAAAATTCACTTCAGGTACATCTTTTATCAATAGTAATTCATTTCTCATCAATACGTAAAAATTCTTTGTTACCAATTGATTTGCAATCTTATTTAAATCGAAATTTGTCGTGGTTTGTTTGCCATATATTTTTAAGAACTCAGTCATGTTATTAACCTGAGGACGTATATCGCCTATATTACTCAGTATAACTGTCGGATTTTCATCATTCATTTTAAATGAAATAAATTCTAATAACTGCAATAATGTCTACTTCTTGTACAGAAGAATAAAAACAGCGGCAGTGTATTTTGCATCAAATATAATAATACAACAATCAATCTTATCACACAATTGTACAATTTGAGTCTACTGGCAGTAGACTCGAGAACAAAAGAAAATTTAGTTACATTTCAAAATATTCTAAAATGCGATGCTACTAAGTTCCATGTATCATGCTTACATACTGAAATATAGATCTATGCAATTTGAGTCTACTGGCAGGAGACTCGAGAACAAAAAGAAAATTTAATTACACTTCAAAATATTCTTAAATACGATACTACTTATATAAAAGTCTTCATAAATAATGTATGTAAATTGTACATGTCTCAAAAAGTGGAACAACACAGTTAATGTTCATCTTTGGAACCAAACCTCATTTCATCTATAGTTGTCGGTCGACTTAATTTTTCTATATAAATTTTGATTTCTTTAAAATGTTTTCTAACAAAACTAATAGGCATTGATGAATTTAAAAATAATACGTGTGGTAGAATTAGATCCGATAAGTTCATCAAGAAATAACAATAACTTACGTTATAGGAAATTCTAAGTAGTTCCAAGTTTGCCACAAACCTCTTTTTTTTATTGTCACTCAATTCCAGAATTCTTTTAAACCCATAACCTTGATAGGCAGCACTTCTCAGCAACGATCCATGGTGTACTTTATCACTTGCAATCAGTTTTGAAATCATAATAGCACTATCCTCGATGGTAATGAAATGTTCTTTTATAACATTGAACTGAGGAATTGTAGTGGTGGTGAGATACTGTTCTATTTTTACTGTGATATCCTCCACTTGTTTTTGAGAGTCCACTTTTTTGTTCTTCTTTCTCGATTGAATTTCCACCTTCCACTCTTCAAAATATTTCTTCGCAGTTCCCTTGTGCTCTTCTTTAATTAAGTTTAGTAAAATCGGCATGTAAAACGAAAAAGCTTCCGCGGCAGTACATTTTGGCATTTTGTAATGAAGACAGAAAACAGTCACTAGTTATGATTAATGAAATTGTAAAATGAAGTCTTACTTCCTACATACTGCAATATGTTCCACGTTCTTTTAATCTTTAAGTGCGGGTAACAGCTGCTTGTTCTGAAATGCAATGGTTCATGAATGCGAGAAGCAACTGCATTGTTTCATGAATGCGGGAAGCAGCTGTTCCCTACAATTGGGAGGTTCATTAGAGTGCAAAGCAGTAGCAATAACAGGAATTGAAAGAGCTTGTGTTACATTCTTAACTTTAGACCATCTCTTTCCTAATTTTTTGTAATGCTCTAATCTTAATAATAATTGCGATTCCTTATCTTTCATATACCTAACTCCATCTTTGTGTTTTTCATTATTAAATTCAGTTATTTTTTATAGTGATAACGAGGGATGTATTCTTGCCGTCGTCGCCGTCCCCGTCGAGGTTTCTTCCATTTCTGAGGTTTCCATTTTTAAAGAAATATTTTTCCCCTAGACTTATTTTATATATGAATTAGAGGGTTCTTAACCTGGTTTAGACATAAAAATGATTAAAAATTCATAAATTTAGGGATAATTGGGGTTATTTTAACTACTCCTAAAATTACCAATTTTTCTGATGTTGTGTCCTGGAACGGTCATGATTTCCAAGAGAAAAATTATAATTCTCAAATTTGAGATTCTTAACTTTTATGATTTTTTCGTTGTCCTGGAACGGTCATGATTTGAGCAAGAAAATAATTATAATTCTCAAATTTGAGATTTTGAAAAATTTGAAAAAAATCATAACATTTTGAATACCCCTAAATTTATGAATTTAGGTCTTCATAACCTGAAAAATGACCAAAATGTTTAAATTTAGTCGTTCTTTTAAATACGAAAAAATTTGAGAATTTTGTCCTGTCCTGGAACGGTCATATTCCCTATACTTTCGCCTTTTGAGCCTAAGTTTTATATTACATTTACTGCATAAGGCAGACCTAAATTTACCACTGAGATGGCAATGGTCCCTCACTTTCTTATGTTGCTGATGATCAAAGGATGAACAGCAGCGGCGACATTCCGTGGTCCTATCAAATTTGAGTTTATCGGCTTCTGTGAAGCACATGGGTTTCCTAGTCAGCTCCGTTTCATGCCGTTGATGAAAACGGGCTTTCCTATCTAAAAAGTTGAGGAAGTTTTCAACGCACTCCTCGCCTTGCCACACATGCATTTTATTTTGGTTCCTATAATATGGATACAAAACTTCATAACAGGCAATGGCTGCTGGCTCATGACTTAGGTCTTCTTGTTCAATGTAACATTCAATGTCCGCATAGATGGTACATATGGGAATGAGCTCATTGCCGTTTTCCTCATACCTATAAAATTTATCTTTGGGCATGACTTCCATTTGAAGTTTACCCCGTGAACACCACTCGTAATGCTGTTCAAAAATTGCTTGGATGTGAAACGCCGTGTGCAGCGATCACAGTAATAATGTTTGTTGTCATAACTTTGCTGGTGGCGATACAACTTTGAAATTTTAGGAATGCCACAATAATGCCATTCTGGGTGGTTGTTGCTATACACTAGGAGGAGATTGACACCCCGGTCGAAGTTACTTTGGCGGTTCTTATACCTAACGCCCTTCAGACTTTTTTCCCAGAGATGAACGACGATCTTAATGTCATTGAGTTTTTCAATTTGGGCGATGCCGTTAAAATCCAATGTGTTGACATCTAACCCGTCAAACTTAAGCTCATCCTCCCATTCACGATATTTAGTGATTCGTTCACGATTTATACCTATATCATTATAGTGAAGAATGGAGAGGACGGCATACTTGAAATACTGGGACTGACACTCTACATTGATGACAGCCTTTTTGCTAGCCAGTGCTTTGGGTAGGGTGAAACAACCACTCCCTTGCAAATTTTCTAAAAGATTGATTTTAATGTCTACTTTCTCTATCCCATCAAAAACCAGTCCGCTATCTCTTTCATTAAATTTATTTAAGTTGCTGACGAGATAGGTCGCATGTCTCTCTATCCACTCGTTTACATCACCTATGAGATCAGCAGCACAGGAGGCTATCCTAATGGTCACAGTGGACTCTACTTCTCCCGTGCTACTGTCTACCTTTTTGAAACGAGCAGTGATTTAGAACATGCCTTTGAGCAAAAATCTATCTAAGCTCGCCCACATTTGATGAATCAAGCCTATATTATTCATCAAGAAAGGATGAATATCTTGTGCAGGTTCAGAGCTTTCTAACTCATAGTCGCGAACGAGCCTCTCAAGGGAAAACTAGCTCAGCCTTAGAGTGACGTTGTTGTCAGTGTAAAGCTCAGTGGAATGTGTGTGACAGAGTGTGTGCGAAGAAAGAACAAACTCTGTAGGAAAGGTCTTCCGACACGAAGAACAGGAAAAGCCGACGTGCGATGAAGGATGCTTCCTACCTGTTGTTGTCGGTGGTTGCCTCACACTGCCACAGGAACCGCCTTCGATGTGACGTTGTAAGTTGGTGCTGTTGTAGAACGTGCGTCCACAACCTTCACACTTGGATCGTTGAGGGATCGGTCGGCGCTTTCCTCCTCTGCAGGCATTGGCAGCGGTGTGACGTCTCAAACTGTAGGCTGAGGCGAAGACCCTGTCACACCGCTGGCATCGAAAGTCCTTCTGATTTTCGACTTCAATCTCCTCTCCGACTATCTCCAACTCCTCCTCCTCCAGAAATCTCTCCACCGACTGAACGGAGAGGAGAGGGAGTTCGGCTGCTGCTGCAGGTGGTGGTGGCGATGCTGGGATGACGATGAAACGGGAGGGAACGTCGCCGTCCAGGAGGTAGGCCGCCAGATCTGTTGAGAAAAAGAGATTAGTAACATGATCATACTTTCAAGTTTGAAGTCTTATCCCCCTTTTCCCAATCACGGTTACTTACCATCTAATGAATTGATCTCCGGCAACACCGATGGACGCGGAGGAGGCAGGCGTGGGACACGAGCCGAGGGTGGAAGGGTCCTTGCCTTCGCTGCTAGAGGGACGTGGTGACGAGTAGCAGGGACGGGTACAGGGAGCGGAGCAGGCGGTGGAGGTGGGGCGATGACGATGCCCGAGAAAGGGGTCGCACCTTGAGCGGAGGTAGACGGGTGGGAAGGTAGGGCCGGAAATTCAGCATCGAATCTCCGCCTCGCGGCTTCTTCCCACCTCTTCATCTTGGCCATATCTGTAGAGAGGAAAGAGAGATTAGATAATGAGACAGGGATGATGCAGAGGATCTGAAACAGTCTAAACATGAGATGTTAAAGATACTTACACTTGCCAAGCCGCTCATAGGCTTCCCCGATTACTCCTTGGGGGACGGGTTCCCCATTACGAATACATTCATGCACTGAAAAAGAATGACAGCAAAGATAAGCAGAGGTAAAATTTGGATTCGGTTTAAACATGAACAAACTAAGGAAGGGGGTCTTGATTTCAATTAGGATGTCTACCCTAATAATGTTAGTAATAGAGTGAGTCAACCTTGATACAAATACATAAATCCCTCGATAGTAGCCTTCTCCATCTCAGCAGCAATGCGGCATTTCTCAATTTTCTTGGATTCCATTTTTGATCGATTACAGATTACGCGATAGTACGTTGGTAGATTTCAATCACTGAAAAGGAAAGATGAGAATCGTTTCATTTGCCTAGTCAACGTTTATCATGAGAACAATCATTGAAGTGACATCTAATGAATTACATTTCACTCTACTCCATGTCATAAAGACCAACCTTTGTCGAATGGCTGAAGTACTCTGACCTGGCGAGAGAAAGCGTCACGTTGAGTATGAAGTCGAACGCCCAACATGAGCAACGGCTCAGAGGTTTCGGTCTAACAAACGATGAACAACCCGTGCAACGCAATCCCTCTACGGCAGTACCCGCCGTCCTGAAGGAACGCTTGAGCAAAGGAGGTATTACAGCGATGATATGTTTTATGAGCACAAGATGTGATAGCAAGAGACTATTCAACTTGATAGCAAGTCAAAACAACCTGATGGCAGGAGCTCACCGACACTCACCTTGTGAGTGATAAATGTAAAGAGCAGAGCTGGTGTACTGCCTTTTATATGATTTTCCTAAGCGGTGAATGGATGAGACCTCTCGTCCAATCACAGACGAGCTAGAGTTCCCGATGTGCGCACACACATTTGTAACGCGTTATTCAAATTGTCTTAGGCAAAAATGATGTTTAGCAATAGACTCAACCATGGCACCTGAAGGCAATACATTGAAACATGATGATTGCACGATTCGTTTTCATCAAGAGAGCTTCGGACGTTTAATACAAGATTACATTCTTGAGTTTCAAAGGGAGGAGACAGAATTGGAAGCATGTTTAGACTATACTCGAGAAATATTTACGGAGTTGATTTCTTATTTCAAGAACAGTATCATCAAGGCTCACTTAATTGCACATGTCAATTACACTCATTTTCCACAAGGTTAAGCAGCGGAAAGTTTTGACATACAATTTCGTTCCTACGGACAAGAATATGTTACTGATGCTTCTGAGTTTTATACACGACATCTGCAGAAGATTATTTCTCGGATGGACAACTTTCATGGTTATGCCAATCATTTGCTTCTGAATAAAATAATAAGACATATTGTCATTGCTATTAGAAAAGTTGGTTTCAATGATGTTAAATCAAAGACCAAATAAAGTATATTCTCATGACACTTGTGTTGTGCTAAACTTTCTAATGCTGTTGTGAGTTCAGTCAGTCATAAAACTTCAATGATCAAACTTCACTTTCACAAACGAGTGCACGGTAAAAACTATTTGACAACACCAACGCTTACATTTTATGACATTTGTGTTTCATAAAACGCCATGATCAAACTTTCTAACTATACATCAACCTGTGATGCAGTAAAACTTTTGTACAACATGATATACTCGTACTTTCTGACTACACTCACGAATATAACTTCGATGATCAAACTTTACTTTTACAAACGTGTGTCACGGTAAAACTATTTGACAAAATTTTGCTTTTGCAAACCATGATACGCTTTCTGACGACACTCACGAATAAAACTTCGATGATCAAACTTTACTTTCACAAACGTGTGCACGGTAAAACTATTTGACTACACTAACGCTTACATTTTATGACATTTGTGTTTCATAAAACGCCATGATCAAACTTTCTAACTATACATCAACCTGTGTTGCAGTAAAACTTTTGTACAACATGATATACTTTCTGACTACACTCACAAGAGCTTGTTCACTAGCGAAGAGAGAAGTCTGTGATGTGTTGCATGTGGTGCAAGGGTGGCCTCCCGTTTCATCCAGTCATCATTTCGTCTCCGTGATAGAGACAAGCAGAACTCATGGTCCATTCTCACATTTATGGCCAACTGTCGGGAGACAAGTGCAATGGAGATTTTATGAAGTAACCTGTGGCAGATAGCTAAATGTCACCCTGGCGGTCAGAGTACAACGTTGAGACGAAAGGCAACCACTTGGAAACATGACGCAGAGAGGTTTCACAAGGATTACCATTGCCAACGTCCCGTGCAGTACTCATCGCTACGGACTTCACCGCTGTCTCGAAAGAACGCCCACCAACAGGAAGTATGACACCGAAAATCTCCGTGACTTGCACCGTCAATGACTTGATAGCCAGACATGAAAACCGATGGAGTTATTTGCAAGAGGTTGGTAGACTTTGATCAGCTTGATAGCAAGCCGTGATTCACAAGCGTTTTGCAATGGAGATGCTTAGATGCCACCCATGACAAGATAGCTAAGACTCAACCGATTGGCGTTCAAAGTGCTACGTTGAAAACTGTGTCAAATGCCCAACATGAGTTGCCCCAGCGGTTTCGGTCTAAAATATGACACACTCCCTTGCCACACTTATCACTACGGCATCATCCGCCGTCCCGAAGGAACACCCTGTCAGTGGAACATTACAGCAAAACTCTCCGTGTCATGCTCGCTTTCAGTGAAAAGCTGCTTGGTTCATGAGAAGACTGGCTCTTACACACTTATCCATGCCTTCATTGACTTCAGCAGGGTCGAAAACCCCAGAAAACCTCCAAAACTAGTGAATTTAAATTTTTCAACTTTTTAGCACTACTTATGAAATTTTATAAGTAGTCTATCACTATAGGTTTGATCAATAGCGATCGAACCTTTTTTGAATCAAGTCAAACGGACTTGCAGAAGCAAAGTTACAAGCCTTTAAATTTTTTGGAGTCTTTTATGGCCAGGAGACGAAGGCCATCTCCTGGCGAACCTTTAAGTCTGACGCCTTAGCTGATATCAGCCATCAAATTTTCTAAGTCGGTTTACCACAGAAACCCGAAATTTGGAATGTCCGATGATATCATCTGAGCTCAGAGAGACGACCTACCTTTGACAATCGCTCTCGTCTTAATGAAAAGTCTCTGTCGGTTCCCCGCTTATATAGTTTGTGGCGATCAGCTGATGACGTAATATCCATCATCCAAATCTTTAAACACGTTTATCTCCGGTTCTAGTGCTCCGATTGACTTGAAACTCACCCTCTAGATGCACAATGGCACGCTGATTCCAAATCTGGTTTCTGTTTTCCCGTCCGAGGCTTGGTTCACTCGCTAGAGCCATTTTCATAAAAATTCTAACTGTCGTTTTTTCGGAAATGTCCCAAATTTTCAATGGCGTCTCACATCTAGACGAAGTCAGATATGAACAAGCCGTTTCTTCCACTGAATTTGTCTCACTCTAGGCTTTCAAATGAGCTATCATACGACTTTCTACGATCTCTAGAACCAAAGTTGGAAGTCTCGCTCCAGAGGGGGGGGGTCAGACCTTTTTCTCTCCGATTGAGTTGGAAACAAGTTCCTAGTCCCAAAGTTGACCAAAACGTCCGAATTTGCCCTCCATTTTCCCATCCGAGGCCTTCTTCATGTCGAAAAATGGACTTTCTCATCCCAAAACATCCAAAACCTGCCTTTTCTCACTCTGATGTTTTGCTGGCATTTTCCTCTCTAAACCCAGGAAAATAGGACCAAACTGAGCTTTCCACTGAATTTGTCTCTCTCTTAGCTTTCAAACGAGCTATTGCACGACTTTCTACGATCTCTAGAACCAAAGTTGGAAGTCTCGTTCCAGAGGGGGGACGTCCTCAAATTTTTTTCTCTCCGATGACGCTGGAAACAACCTTCCTTACCCAAAATTGGCCAAAAATTCCGAATTTGCCCTCCGTTTTCACATCCGAGACCTCCTTCATGCCGAATTTTGACCTTTCTCATCCCAAAACCACCAAAACCCGCCTTTTCTAACTCTGCCGTTTTCAGAGATTCCACCCCTTGCCTCACAATTCCTCCTTCCTTCCTTCCAGAGGGGGGTAGGGAACAGTTTCCTCCTCTCGGACCCATTCCTCCCAGCACATCCTTGGCGAACTCCTTCTTTCCTTCCAGAGAGGGGGGGGGGATGAGTCAGCATGATGACTCAGCGTTGCAAATTTTGTCCTTGAATTTGGGACGGGGTTACTACTTCTGCATACAACGCATATATTGCATACAATAACAGTGCAATAAGAAATTTTAACGGATATATAGCGATAAAGGGCTTGTCCTACAGCGCGTCATTAATGAAATGGAACCTCAATGACGCCTCATTTATTTGTAATTGCATTCTTTCAAGAAGATGGCAACAGCATAAAAGCCAATAATAGTCATCATTACATAAATGATTAAAATCACATACGATAAAATACAGTAAAATATAAGAAAAGTACATCACTATAAGCAGTCATGTAAAAGACGCTTTTAAGAATTTTTTAAGAAAGAAGTCAATGTTACTCAGCTCATTAGCATATTGGGTGACTCTTGGAATGAAATCTTGTTTTCGAACAAGCAAGCGGCTTTTCCTTTTAGTGTTATCAAGTTCGGTGTGCCTGTGGTTCGCCGCTGCGGTACATTGTAATAGATCGAGGAAGTAAAATCACTACATTGTATCTTACTATTCACAATTTTATCGAATAGTAAAACATCAGTGATATCAAGTCTCTTCTGCAAAGTCGTGAGACAAAAATATTTACAAATATCTGCATGAGATTAATGTGATATATAATACCGGTCTGAAAACACAGATACTTTACAGAGTATTTGTACACGCTCATTTTCTTTATTATACAATTTGTGCTGGGAAGCCAAACTGGTGAACAATAATCCAAACAGGAGCGTATATAAGAATTATACAATACTTTCAAAACAGTGATGTCATTGAAATTCTTTGTTACTCTTTCAACGAAGCCAAGCATGCGAAAGGCGTTGTTTGACAACGAAGGCAATGTGATGATTAAAAGACAAATTATGCGAAAGATAGACACCAAATATTCTACTTTTTACACATTTTCAAGAACATGACCTACTAGTGAATGCGGAAACAAAATATTAGATTTCCGTTCTAAGGGAAAATTCATGGAGAAACATTTGTTCAGATTGAGTGACAGTTTCCACCTCCTACACCAATTCAGCAAATTTTCTAAATCATCTTGTAGATGAGTGCAGTCACTTAAGGATAAAAGCTTGCTGAAAAATTTCAGATCATCCGCAAACACTTAACATTGACTGTTCTTGATACATGATGGCATATCATTTACATACATAATGAATAGTGAGGGTCCCAATATACACCCCTGAGGAACGCCAGAGATTTCAGAAATCCAATGCGATTCAGCACCACTCAGAGCAACCCTTTGGTATCTTCCGCACAGGTAACTTCGAAACCATTGCAGGTTTACACCATCGACCCCAAATTGATTTTTCAATTTCAGAAGCAAATAACCATGGGAAATAGAATCGAACGCCTTGTTAAAGTCGGTATAGACAGCATGGACTTGCGAGCTCTCATCAAGGGTGTTTGAATTGAAGTCTTTATAGAGTAGTAGGTTGTATGTTGTTGATCTCGTAGGAGTAAACACATGCTGCTGATCACAAATTATGTTACGTATATGATTTCTCAATGAATCATTTACAATTCTCTCAAAACTCTTGTTAACAACTGGCTAGATACAAATTGGGCGGTATGATTCGATGCAAGATTTTTTCCCCTGTACGCTTACGCACCGGTACAACATTATTCATTTTCAAAAGAAATGGATAAATTCCCGATGAGATAGACAAATTAAATATGCAACTCAAAGGAGGACACAACTGATCAGCATATTCAACCAGAAAAACCACTGGAACGTTACCAAATCCACTAGAACAATTTTCATCTACGTTTAAAATTTCTTTCTTTATTTGATCAGGAGTTATTTTCGGTAGCTTAAAAAGCGGCACTTCACGCAGTTTACAATCTGGAGGTACAACAGGTGCGTCAATAAAGACGGATTCGAAATACAGATTGTTTCATAAAAAATGGATCACCCTTAAACATCGCCTTAACTTCAACTTTGTCTAACTCCGCCAAACTTAAACGAATTTCTCTGAAATTTGGAAGATATGTCAGTTGTGCTTACTAATATCATTGTTGGAAATTTCAAGCATGAATATTGAGTTGTTTTCCTGTTATAGATAAAAAAGTAGTAGATAATTTGATCTTCATTTAGCAATGTTACACAAAATCATACCTCACTCTTATAAAATTACATTTGTTTCCTTTGTTATGTAATATGTTGTTCTACAAGCCAAAAGCTATCAAGCAAAACAAAATAAAGAAAATCGGTCAATCAGAGCCAGTATAGCACCATTATTCATCAGCAATAATGTAACTGCTACATGTGATTAACTGGACTTCATGTTCCATAGCTTCCTGACTTCGTTGCGGTGGTGTTGGTAGCACTCCTGATTGCTTTCAGCTAGAAATCTATCTCTTACCGGTTGAAAACAATACAAAGCACAAATGAACAATAACGAGATCGCATTCACAAAAGGCAAAGTGTCAGCTTTGCTAGAACAAGGGTTTTCTTTGCGAGCTACAAGCAATCGACTAAATGTCCCTTACACAAATGTGCATCGATGGCATAATGATGATTTTCGACTCTGTCGTAAAGAGGGATCTGGCCGTCCACACAAAACATCCAAACGTAGAGACCGCCTAATTTTGAGATTTGTTAAAGTTGATCCAAGTCTCTCGTTAGCTGAGATGGCTGCACTAGACTCGTCTATTTCTAAGTCCACTATTCGTAGAAGACTTATTGAGTCGAATTTCAAGAGCAGTAAGAGGCCCTCTCAGATCGAATTATCAGATCAGCATATAAAAAGACGTCTCAGATGGGCAATGAGTCATTGTCACTGGCGAAATCAATGGGATCGGGTTGTCTGGTCTGATGAGGCATCAGTCCGTCTGAAGGATAGTGGTGGTCGATTGAGATTATAGATAAAATCTGATCAGGAAATTCCGAGACATTTGCATCGTCCCCGGGGACAAGGTGGTGCGACTCTACTGATTTGGGCTGGCATTTGGACCAATGGCCGGCCGCTCTGAACTTCACACACAGCAAGGAACCATGAATTCTGAACGTTATGTGAATGTTTTACGAATGAACGTTGGCCAAATGACAGATCAACTTGGTGATCCATCGACTTGGTTATTTATGGATGATAATGCTACGTGTCACAGGAGGAGCATTAGAGTCAACTTATGCAAGTCTCAATTAGGGCTTAGGACACTATCTTGGCCAGCTCGTTCTCCTGATCTGAATCCCATAGAAAATGTATGGATTATTCTAAAACGCAACGTTCGTCGTTCACTGCTACCTACAGATGGCGTATCACAACTTACGTCACTGTTAAAAAGAGAGTGGAGAAAGTTAGATCAGTCAAAAATCAACGATATCATCGAATCAATGCCTAGACGAATTGGTTATGTCATTGACAATAAGGGTAGGGCCACAAAATATTAGCTTCTTAAGAACCGTTGCTGTATCATAGCTTATCAGATTATATAAGGACATTTAAATATATTAGGGACATGAAATAACATGAAAAATGCTTTCTGTGTCATACTTATGCTTTATTTAGTCAAATTTTAGGATGATCCACTTTTTATGAAACGGACTGTAATTACAAAATGCTTAAGCAATGTCTTTCAGAGATGAATAGCGAGAATTATTATAAGTCATTACATTCGGTGTGCGCCTATCAGACTTCAAAGACTTTACATAAGACAAGAATCGCTTTGGGTTAGATTTTATCTCTTACGCCAATGCGTTGAACATAGTCTGAGTGGCATTTCTTCTGAAGTAATTTGACTTGCTTGCGAAGTCTGCAAAATTCGGCGAATTTATAGAAAACCCTATCACAGCCAGTAACTTTATAAAGTTTCTGCACTCGCTCTTTTTCTTTAATCAGAGCGATAATTTCCGATGTGTAGCAATAGGGATATTTGAGACAATTGAACTTGACAATCGGGACACATTCATTCATAACAGCGAAAATTATTTGCTAAAATGATTTCATAGCATTATTGACATTGGTAAGATCAAGTAAACTACCCCAGCAAAGAAGAGATATCACTAGACGAATCATCTCGAAGTCTGCTATCTTAAAATTGTACGTTGTTCGAGAAACTTCAGGAGTAAGCTTATGTGTTATACGAGGCACTATAATGTTAATCTCCAATGCTCTGTGAGCTGATGATGTAAGATTATCAGCATAATCTATTATTGTTTGCAGGTCGTTGGTTAGAACCAAGTCCAATGGTTTGCCATTGCAGGTAGGCAGAACATTGTGCTGCCTCAAGTCACTGCAATTGAAAATCTCAAGAAGATGTGATGTTTTACTGCAGACTTCCTGCATGCTTGAGCATTCAGCATACGCATTCTGCTTTATCCACTTCGCATCCGACATATTAAAATCCCCAAAAAGGAGCATTGAATCATTGCAGTCAGACACTGCACAGACTTTCTCAAGGGATTCTTCAAGATAGTTGATGATAGATGCATCCGAGTGCGATGGTAAGTAAACTGTGCCAACAAAGGATTTATGAGAATTGCTGATGATCATTTCAATCCAGATAATATCGCAATTTTCCTCAAGATCTCTTCAACAAACATGGTGATATTGCGAGTTTATATAGTTTCATCACTCCTCCACCATCTTTTTTGCTTGACAATGATAAGTCTCTGTCTCGACGATGAATGACATAAAATAGAATAAAATTAAAATTAAATTAAATAGAATTTCACCATCTAAGACGCTGTCATTCAACCAAGTTTCTGTGATAGATAAGATATCATATCCTGAGTTATGGACATCAAAGTGACTGTTCAGTTCAAGTAGTTTACCTCGTATACTAGTTGCATTGTAACTTATAATTTTTAGACTGTTCATTCTTTATTCTTCTTATCGTTTACAGTTACAAAACTTGACTGCCGGATTCATCCCTATCAGTCAAAAAACCCCGCACAGAAATTCCCGAAGTGACAAGTCGCTGAATGGATAAAATAGAATTTGAACTCTTGGAGTTTGGGTTGTGGGCGCGAACTACATGAAGTGAGCCATGGGTGCTTTCCATTATTTGTTTTCGTACGCTGCACCTGCTTTTGTTGAAAAGTAATACACATGGGCGAGGGGATGTGGTTGACAGCGTGCGACAGCTAATCGACACACGCCGCACACACCCCTGCGCGCGCGACCAATCACGGGAGTCAGTGTCGGACTACACAGCGAGCGCCAATACTTGGGATTGAGAATGACTGCGAAGTCAGTACGGTGACGAGGGCGAGCGGGATGGCTAGAGTGATAGCGAGACGCAGTTGAGACGTTGCCACGCGACCGACCGTAGGAAGTTGAAGACTGGGAGGGAAACTAGCCGAGTTGAGGGACCGGGAAGGACTCCGTGCACTATTGTCAGATAAGCCAATCAGAGCTCGAACATGACCGGAGATTGAATGTGATGATGATTGGAATGGGATCGTCTGATCCAGGTGACCAACTTCGAAAATCGCTACACAGTAAGAGAGATCGTCACGTCAGCACCAAGGCGAAAAAAATTTACCATTTAACTGTCATTAAACGGATACCGTTCTTAGACGCGTCATCTATTTTGTTTCATTTAACCATTGTAATCTTTTAATGGAAGGATGTTCACGAACGGGTCATAACAAATGTCATTCATTTATGGAACCTAAATGTAAGCAGAATATTTGAAGGAGGGTAAAACCTTCATTAACGTGTAGCGTGTAAATGACAGGCATATCGAGCAAGAGATATCAATGTAAGACAACAACCCTTATTGAATAATCGCTTTCAAACGCATGACAGAGTCCATGAGATGATTTACTTTCAGAATCAACAAACCCAAGATCGAATCTTGGTTTTGGACTATTGGTTATACCCACGCGTACATGTACATGCACGTCCATGCATGTTATGCATGCTATCGACCCATAGGAATCCCACGGGCTCACGCACCTAAAACAATCATTTTCAAAAGAACAGCTTGGTATGTCAATCTGCATATAATTCCTAAGTCAAAGCTGTGAAAGTGTCAATTCATCATACAAACAATTCGAAGGCCTTATTGTTATTAAACTGAAAAACGTTGCTTTACTCTGCTGAAATATGTCAAACAATTTAGGGCCCATAGGGAGCCCAACCGTCCATGGGCCTACGTAATCACTCCGGGCTCATCCGAGGCCCACAGGACATGGGGGTGTGGGGCGCCAGTCATGGGGCTCCATCCCATTGGACATTCCTGTAAATTCGTCCTTTGTCCGATGTGTTTGGAATAACCTTGCAATTAATGGAAGAATTAGAGGAGCATATTATTAAGCAATTAGAAGAGTTTATTCTGTCACGATCACATAATTGGTCAAGATCAATGCCGATTTGCACACCCCTGTCAAGTCAGTGGGAGACTTTCTCGATCCCTGGGGTCTATTGCACCAGACGTGAAGAGTGAAGAGTGAGTATGAAGAGTAAAGGTTGATATTGTTGCACCAGGTGTTGGAAAGTGATGGGTGAAGGGTGAAAAGTAAGAGTGGAATTTTATGTTAATCTTCAATATAGTGTTGTACCAAATAGATTGAAGATTAGGAATTCCCTCATTTGAAGAGTATCTCCGTGATAGTGCTGAACAGCGGTTATGTCTCTATTCACACAGTGGTAATGTATTCGACGAATATCTCCGAAGGTGTTTGTGCGATCTTAGTCTTTGATTTGACACTGATATTGATTTATTGACGATGCATAGTATGCAACCTTATAGTTTTAATGCTATTGTGCGCACATGTAGTTCATTTACAATTTGACTACAATAGAACGATGAATTTTGACGACAGTGATGATGATAATTTGGACCCTATTACTACAAGAAGAAAAGTCTACAAAGAAAGAATAAATTTTCAACCCCATAATTTTACAGTGTTTTCAATTGACAACATCCCAAGCAGTTGGTGAACCAAATTGTGTCTCGGAGATGCTTCCACCTTGAAAGTTGTGTAGTCGGCGAGACAAAATCGTATCCCATCGCTATCATTTTACTATCAATCTCTTTCCATAAATCTTCTTTGTCAGCTGCTGTTAATTCAGCAGAAAGCTGCCCAAATAATTTTTCTGATCTTTCTTCAATCGCTTTAAGCAGCTCGATGTATCTTTTTTCTTCCGACATTATCGGCTTTCTGATTTCAATGCAGATGACAGTCAAAGATAAGACTATTTCATTGGTTGCTGACATAGAAGTTGACAACAATAAAACCTCTAGAATGGAAATTAAGCTTCATGCAATAGTAGTAAGCAAAACTCCACTTCTGGACCACGCAAGATGGCGGCCATCGCTGCGTCCCCCCCCCCCTCTGGAACGACAGAGGTTGTGGTCTGTCGTGGTGTGCCGGCCAAGTGGGTCCACGTTCACAACATGTTCGCTGACGTCCCCCCCCTCTGCAACAACAGAGTGTGAGACTCGGGTGAGTTGGTCCGACCGCCTGGTTGACGTGGACGACCGTCTAGGTTGACGTGGGCGACCGCCAGGATTAGTCTTGAGGCTATAGTGTGTGATGTTTTTGGTGTGTAGCGTCCAAACGAAGCATCGGATGAGAAAACGGAGGTCAGATTCGGAATCTACGTGAAATTTTGGGTTAGGAAGGATGTTTCCAGCGAAATCGGAGAGAAAAAATTTTCGGCTGACGTCCCCCCCCCCTGGACAGCTTGCTTCCAGTGGACGGATTTTGTCGTGCGATAGCTCGTTTGAAAGCTAAGAGCGAGACAAATTCAGTGAAAGAATCGGCTTGTTCGTATCTGCCTTCGTTTATATGTGAGACGCCATTTAAGATTTTGGGACATTGGTGAAAAACGACAGAGTTAGAATTTGGGACGTTTTGGGCTGTAGCTTCAAAACGAACTATCGGATTGGTAAACGGATGCCAGATTTGGAATCAACTTGATGTTATTGTCCAATGAGGATCATCATCCAATGAGAATCAAGCATTTCTTTATAAATAGCGAGCCTTCCACAGCGAGAATCATTCCATCGTTGAATCACACGAGTGACGGACGCACATTTTCTCTCTCCCTAGTTCCCTGTTCTATTATCCAACTAAAATGGTAAGTCGCTACTTCCCTCCCTCTCCTCCCTTGAACGTAAACTTAATACAATCTTTTTTCATTTTCAGGCATCTACTCCATCTACTGCACTAGTAGGACAAAATGGCGGTCAAACGTTACAAGGTTCGCTACGGTCAGATCATCTACAACTGAGGCCAGTGGAAGAAACAACCAAGGTACATAATCCTACACCGCTACAGCGTAAATTTAAACAAGCCTTGCGTTATGATGATCATAGCGTAGTACTCCAAACGGGAATGCTCCCTTCCACGGATGTCAAGATAATGCACAATCAGTATGGGGACTACATACTGATCCCCGTGAGTCCGTACATTCGCCACCAACTTGATACTATTGAGGAGTACGTGACATTAAATATGGACATTCCTACTCCTCTTGCTCAAGAGTGGAAGGCTAGAGATGACAAGGATACTCCCTATAGAAAGATTTGGGATGGTAATCACATTTGCCTACCGGTATCACATTGGTGTACTTACTATAAGAAGGATGGAGATCATTCAATACCCATCAGATGTGATGAGCTCGGAGAAGGTACTTGGGATATCCTTTTCAAAGTGAATGGGCTATATTATGGTCGACACAAGGATAATAAAATAGCCTCTCTCTCCATGCATATGGAATCCATCCTATATATTCCGAAACCACCCAACGTGGACGACATAATTGATCAAATCCTTAACAGCAGTGGTACGAAGCGCAAGTCGGAGAAGAATGCTACATCAAAACGCAAATCAAAGAAGGAGAATTGCTAGTCCTTTCCTAACTCTTCCCTATGACAATTCGCTTATGTGCTTTGAGTGTCGTAGACGTGGTCTTATTAGATACATTTTACTTCTTCGTTGCCATCATATCATTTGTGTATTTTGTCGTGAAAAGCATCGATGTAATTCTTCATTTTGTAATATGTTATAGAACGTTTCCTTAGATGTGTAAATTTCCGTTTTACGCTTCTATCATCATTTTTATGGATTGTGAGGGTGAACCTGTACAGGAGCTCAGTGCCATTGCTATGAACAATTGGACATATCAGATTGTTAGTGTCTATCATCAACATGCCAACTGCGATCCCAATGTTGATCAATGGGCGAGAAAACACATTCATGGACTTAATCTGAAACATTTGCAAGACTATGGCTTTTCTTGTGAGAGTGCTCTTCTTATTGACTTTAAACGATGGTTAGCTGCTTTCAATGTTATACGCATCTTTTGTAATAATCCTGGTAAGGAGAGGAAAGTATTTCCCAATCTAATCATTGATGATATTTTGCTCCCACCTTGGGATAGTAGAGTGAATCAACATTATCATGAAGTCACAAAACGTTTTAAGGATTTGTGTGTTCCTATTTTGTCTGTTCGTTGTAGTAGCTACGTTCATAACCAATGCTTCTTTCCTCCTTACCTCAACACTGCCAAAGTCCTGTATGGTTATCATTGCTCGCTGTATGATAGTTACCAGCTGTATCTATTTTATCTCTTTCAAACCATTGATTTATAATGCATGCTTGTTACCATTATTCAATAAATGTTACTATGAGAAGAGTTGTTGTTTTCATGCAATGGATGGGTTAGATAAAGGGCGATCATGTCTTTCTCAAACGACTGCGGAACATTACGTTTTCATAGGCAAAGTTTAAAAGGAGCTGTTCAAGATTATGTGATAAAATTTCATAAAGATGAGACCGACATCGAAGCAGTGGTCGATGATGCTAGCACTCTATTTCTAGAGTTAATGAATACATTCTCTGATAGCATTATCATGGCGCGATTAGTTGCGAAAATTAAGTTTAGTCATTTTGGAAAGGAAGAGGTGGAAAGTCGCTCTTTCCATTTTGCTTCTTATTCAATGGAAGTGGTAGATCACCCCCAAGAATTTTTTAAAAGACATATGATAAAAATTGCTGAACGTCTTAACGCATTTAACCATCATGGTAGCAGTCTAGTGATTGAAGCGATTTCAGATATTCACATTCAACTTTCCATAAAGAAAAATTGAAAATGCAGTGGTACTTGATTGTAGCACAACTGGTTTTCGAGCTATGTCTGCTCACTCTCGAAGTATATTCCTTCTGTACATGCGTCTATTATTTAGAAAAGGCTAGCAAATTCATATCTTCAAAAAGACTTGCTATAGACATCAGTAACGGTGAAACTATGTGTTGTGATGTATGTAAGCGAAAGGATGGAAATGAAAAGCGCATCTTCAAGAGATGTAAGCATGCTTTTTGTCAACGCTGTTTCATACGTAATTGCATTCAACTTTGCCAATGTTACCACTGTGATATTGCTCATTTCGAGTGTCACTTATGTCGCAATAGTTAGTACCTATGCAAATGTGGTAAAGATAGGTTTTAGCAAAGACTAACACGGAAAATGGCGAAACGTAAAATGACGAAACGTAAAAGTCAAAAGTTTTCTTCAGCCATTCAAGCTCTCCGACGAATGAAAGCAAATCAGCGATACAATGCTATACGACATGCTAACGATAAATTCATTTGTGAAATTATTTCTCATGTGAGGAAGTTGAGGACGAAGAAATTAGCGCCAAAACAACGAAAGTTACTTAAGCGATATGCTACAAAATTGCGTTTCATCTCCAATCCTAAAGTCGCCCTTCAAAGAAAGAGGAAAACTCTAACACAAAAGGGTGGTTTCCTTTCAGCAATACTTCCAATGATAGCTCCTGCCGTGGGCAACCTATTGGGAAATATCTTTGGCTCTAAGCGTTAATTATGCAAATGTTGAGTCTCAAAGTAATAAAATGGATTTCAGACTTCAATGTGATAAAGTTCTGACTGTATCAGGTCCATCTCATGCAGGTAAAACTGTTTTCACGCTGAATTTATTGGATAAAAGAAGGGAGTTGTTTAAGGAACCTATCAATCGAGTGATTTGGTGTTATGGTATTTATCAACCGTCGCTGTTTCAGGAATTGCAAAGTCGCAACTTTATTCGACATGAAGGAATTATTCCAGTGGATAAACTTCAGTCTAATGATGTTGTTGTATTGGATGATTTATTAAAAGAAAGTAAGAATTCAAAAGATGTTACAGATATGTTTACTCGCGCAGCACACCATAAAAGGTGCTTTATCATCTATATTACACAAAATTTGTTTCCTGATGGAAAAGAAGCTCGTACACGAAACCTGAATACACACTATTATGCTATTTTCAAGAATCCGCGAGATAAAAGTCAATTTGAAATTTTAGCGCGACAAGTTGCACCCAGAGGATCAAAAGCCTTAATTGAAATTTTTCAAGCAGCTACTGAAAAACCATACGGTTACTTATTCATTGACTTTACGCAAGAGTGTCCGGAAGAATTTAGATTTCGAAGTGATATTTTGAAAACTCCCATGATTATCTACAAACTATGAGTTCTTATTCTCGCATGATTGTTATTCCTCAGGATGAATATGTACAATTGACTGCCATGCAGCAAGTAAAGCAACCTCTTGCAAATCAAATGTATAGGAAAGAAATAGATTATCAGCAAAATGTTCACATCAAAGATCCACATCGTGCTGTATTATTACAATCGGAAACTGTTGAGCAATTGAAAAACTTGAAGAATAAGATGCGTGACTCTGTATCGACTGCTACACCTTTAGCATCTCGCGCACATGCCATATCTCTTTTCAATAGTATTGAGCCCCATCTCAATGTAAATGATAGAGGAGAAATCATTACAGATGAAAATAAAGTGATTGATGCTTCACGTTATGAAGACTTGATTCAGTATGCGACACGTAGAAAGCGCCGTCAGGGCTATGTTCCACCTGGTTGGTCATACTTTCTTAAACTATTGAAAAAGCATAATGTGCCAAAATTTGCTTTGAATAATGAGACATTGAAAGAACTTGATTCAACAGTGGCTACTACTCCAATGCTTCAGACGATGAAAATGCCAACAAATTGGTTTAAGGCGTCACCTGCTACATCCCCTCCCACACTCACTAAGCAAACAAGAGGAAGAACTCGACGTAGATCTACATCGCCACTAAAACTGGTAAAAGGAAAACGTAAAACAGCTCCTCCCAGGAAATACATGTTCTCAGATTATTAATATGAAGCAGATGTGTTGCTTGCCATGTAATGAGCCGCCAGAGGTGAATGTCGTTGTCACTTGCACTTGCTGCGCCAGCTCTCATAATGAAACCCCTAAGCAATGTGAACACGATCGCAAAACCGCTAAAGCTAAATGCTGCAGTTGTTGTAAATGTAGAAAGGGAAGAAAACAAAAAGATGAGAAGGAGGAAAAAGAGTCAGTCGTCATCGACTGAACGTTTGAAGTCAATCTATTATGATGTAAAACATCCGGCAGGATTTGCATCTATCAAGAAATTATCAAAAGCGAGTGGTCTTCCACAATCACAAGTGAAACGATGGTTAAAGGGTCAGGCTACCTATACACTCCACAAACAAGCGAAAAAGAAGTACCGCACCCGCCATTATATTGTTCATGACATCGATGAACAGTGGCAAGCAGATTTGTGCGATGTTGCCTCCATTTCAAAACATAACTCGGGCAATAATTTTATTTTAACCGTCATTGATATTTTCTCGCGTTATGCGTGGGCTCAACCTTTAAAAACTAAAGAAGGGAAAGGAGTAGCAAAAGCATTCCAAACAATTTTTCGAGAAGGTCGCATTCCAAAAAGAATTCAGAGTGATCAAGGAAAAGAGTTTGAAAATCAGCATGTGACAAGATTATTTGAGAGGCATGACATTGAGTTGTTTAGTGTAAAGAGCGCTTATAAAGCTGCACTCGTTGAACGTTTTAATCGCACATTAAAAAATCGTTTGTGGCGACATTTTACTGCCAACTTGACACAAAATTGGACAAAGGTTCTACAAGATACACTCCATGCCTACAATCACTCTATCCATCGTTCTATTGGACTCAGACCAGTAGATGTAAATGCTAACAATGTAGATAAAGTGCGCGAATCATTCCAACGTAAACGCACTCATGTGAAAAGTGATGTGAAAATTGGCGATAAAGTTCGTATCTCAAAAGTGAAAAGTGTTTTTGCTAAAGGGTACCTCCCGAATTGGACAGAGGAGGTATTTACAGTATCAAGGATTAATCAAAAAGACTCTCCGACCACCTACAAGTTGAAAGATTACGATAATGAAGAAATTGAGGGTAGCTTTTACCGCGATGAGATTGAGGTAGTCACTGAAAGTGAAACATATTTGGTAGAGAAAATCATTCGATGTAAAAAACGGCAAGGTGAAGAATGGTGTCTTGTTAAATGGACTGGTTATCCTTCAAGTATGAACTCTTGGATGCGTCGTGCCGACATCTTTCATCTAAGTGATCGACAGTGATTCATGCAAAGTTGTAACTAACAATGTTTAGGGTTTGAGCTATGAATCCAACTGCCTCATTTTATTCACGACCCTCCTACGTAAGTGGTGGAGGACAAATTTACATCGGTGCTCGCCGCCAACGTGGAGGTAGCATACTTGGTGCACTGAAATCTGTTGTAGCACCTCTCATATCCAATGTCGGTAGATCTTTAAAACGAAATGTTTTAAGTAATGCCGTTGGCTTTGCTGGTGATGTTGCTAGTGATCTTTCCAGAGGTAGAAGTTTCAAGAGCAGTTTGTTGAATCGTGGGAAGGAACGCGGTTTAAAAACATTGAAGCAGACCATTGCTGGTGTTACTCAAGGAAAGAAATCACCTAAACGAATGAGAAAAGGAAGGAGGAAACATCGCGGAGCTGGTAAGGTGCAATCTTCAGTCAAAAGGCATTCACGCAAACGTCGCAGAGGCTCTAATCATTCATCAGGCGCTAAACGACGACGCTGCTATAACTTCTAATCATGGAGTGTAAAACTTCCGGTTTTTGTTTGTTCGATCAACAAGCCATACAGACAGATATTCTTAGTTCAAGTATTGTAGATTATCATCCTCGAACAGCTGAGAATGCTGGCCCCATTGAATTTGTTATTCCTGGTGGTAGTGATGACTACATAGATTTGAGTTATGCGATGCTTGATTTGAGGTTTAGAATTCAGCAAGCAGATGGAACTGCTATTGACGATGCACATAAAGTTGGACTGAACAATTTACCATTGACTACATTACTTCGCGATGTTTCTCTAACGATTGGAGAGCAGCAGGTGGAAGGTGGTCAAAGCGATTATCCCTATAAATCATATTTCACTCATGTATCGCAGTTTCATCCAGCAGCACAAAAAAGTCATATGGAAGCCATGGGATGGTACAGAGATGAAGCAGGAAAATTTGATGTTGAAACAAACAGTGGCTTTGTAAAGCGATCTGCTATGATTAAAGATAGTAGAGTATGTCAGCTATATGGTCCGCTGAATTTAGACTTCTTTAGACAGTCAAAGTTTTTACTCTGTAATACCAGCATGCGACTCAAGCTGACATTGAATAAGCCTGAATTTGCGCTGAATGCATTTGCTAAAGTTGACAATTTTAGAATTCATGTGGAAGATATTGCACTTTACATTCGTCGAGTAGTACCGAATCCAAGTGTCATTAGAGGGCATGCTGAAGGTCTTAACCGCCAAAATGCCATTTACCCCGTTCAGCATACAAAGCTTCTCACCTTTACAATTCCGAAAGATCAAAAGAGTTTCATGAAAGATGGCCTCTTTCCATCGGAAGCACCGAAGCTCCTCATGGTGGCAATGGTTGAAAATGATGCATTTAATGGTAATATAAAGAAGAATCCTTTCAATTTTAAACACAATCAGTTAAGTGAAATTGCTTTACGTGTTAATGGTGTGAGTCATCCTGGTCCACCCTACAAACCAGATTTTGCTTCGGATCAATTTATGCGCAGTTATGTTGATTTTATGGATGTCTTTGGCTTTTACAATACGGATGATACCAACGGACTGACTATGAAAGAGTTTAAGAGTGGATATACTATTTATGCATTTGATTTGACTGCTGACAGCGATATTAGTGCACCCTATCGTCAAGCGAACGTGCCTCATAATATTCGTTTGGATTTGACGTTCAAAAGAACACTACCTGAGACGATCAATGTATTAATTTATGCAGTCTTCGATTCAAATATTGAAATTACAAAGTATCGTGACGTGATTCTTCAGTATAATCGTTAATGAGTTGGTTGACTGCTGACGATATTAAGACTAAAGTGCAGCATAATGCAGACGAAGCGACGTTGAAAGCTTTCGATAATGTCTATTCACTCGATACCTTACCACCTGCAGTAAATCACTATCCCATCTTTATTGTGCTAAACACTCATTCACAGAATTTAGGCGGTGAGCATTGGAAAGCGATCTTTATTGGAGAAGACCGACGTGGTGAACTATTTGACTCTCTTGCTCAACCTCCAAATATACCAACACAGCAGTGGTTGAGAAAACATACGCGTCAATATCAGCGAAATGAACGCATACTACAACATCCACTTTCATCAACGTGTGGTGCTTTTGTACTGTACTTCATCTTAAAACGTTTACATGTATCTCGATTTGCATCTATTATTCAAAACTTTTCATGTAATCCATCCTCTAATGAAAAAATGATTTGTAAGTTCTATCATGATTTGAAATAAAAACATCATGTTGGAAAAATTGTTTTTTATTTTACAATCCGCTGGGTACGTACATACTCAATGAGATAGTCTAGGATCATATTTGCTTGTTCATGAGATTTTAGTCCAGTAATGATCACTTTACTATTATGAAAGATTGCCACATGCACAGGCAACCAACAACTAATGAGAGCTGCAGGAAAAAGTTCGGGTTCATAACACAAACTGTAACTGCTGGTACGAATCTTCAAAAATGATAGACTGTCACTCAATTGAGTAGAGATCACCATATTGTCCACAGTCAGATTCGACATCACACACCTCTCCCTCTTCCATATCCGACGTAGTAGTCTTTGTAGCTCTAAGCGCATTGACTGCGCCGATGAATGAGAAAGGGCGCCGAGAATCTGTACAGTCCCATTTGGGAAGAGTTGAAGATTCCGTGAATTGTTCATCTTCACCACTAACATTTGAGGACGGCCCGGGTAATACTTGCTGTTTGGAAGCTGTTGGCGTAATGTTGTGAGATCGATTTTGGTGTAGAGTCTGAAGCGACGGAGAATGTTGACGATGGTGTAGCGATGGCGCTTCATGATGAAAGAATGAGTAAATTGAGCGATGTACCTTCCTTTTATACTTTTCCCAACTACCTTGATGAAATGTGAAGTTAGTATGAAGTTGGGAATGATAGAGTTGAATTCGCCGATTGTTGACGCGCAGCCAGATGCGATTTCCAATACGTGAATGTCTTTTCATATAGAAGTATTTCAAGTCCTTCATGATATGATGTAGAGATTGAAAATGACGATAAGATAAAACAAACTCTCTTCTCACATTTCCAGTTGAATCTTTGAAATAGACGTTTCGATCATGATCCGTTTCAATACGTTGTAGGGAATCTAATTTCCAACTCATGGTGCGTGGTAATCATATCTGATTAAGATTTGCATAGTAGGGCGATGAACTCACGACGAATAAATGTCATGATGGAGCGATGTATGTATCTTCTATACTTCTCCCAATTGTATTTGCGAAATGAGAAACAGTTTGCGGAATGAGAATGGTAGATTTGAATTTCATTTCTGTAATGTTGAAGCCAAACTTGATCACCCAAGGAGATGAATCTTAATGTTTCAAAATATTCCAAATCCCTCATGATATCATTGAGGTTGACAAATTGTCGCCATGTTAATGTAATTCCTCTTGATGTATGACCATGAGAATTTTTGAAATGTACGTTTCCATCACGATCAACTCTGATATATTGTAGAGAGTCCAAAATCCAAGTCTTCATGATGTTATGCAAAGTTGCAGATTAGCAATATAAAAATGTCGTTTTATCATATTTTGCTTAGCAATGCGGCTACAAAGAGATTTACTAGCAATCGAGCCGCACTCTTTTCTACTCCCATTGATCATGCACAACAGCTAAATGGGAATTGGGAAGTGGGTGTCACTCAACTTGTTTATAGCAACTGTGTCTATACTTTTGATCATGAGGTGATGACTATTAATATGAGGCGTACAGCTGCTTATCAATGTGAAAAGGGGTGCCGAATATACATTCCACAGTGGCCAAAGAAAGATCTCTTATCATGTAAAAAGTTTATATATGATTTCTTGAATAAAGCGTGTAAACATATTGTCCAATTTACTCCGCACAATGATGATTATAATTATGTACATCATGTAGTTGAGAAAGATTGGATTGTTGGTTTAAGTCCAAGTTTAAGAAATGATTTAGGCTACCTCGCTAGCGCCTTAACAAGCTATGATAATTTTAACGTTAATTACCACATAAGTGGTCATAAACAGTTAATATATCGAGAGGAAGCTTATTATGTAGATCTTATTCCAAGAAATGAGAAGACGTTGGTGAAGAAGATTGTGATTAAGCCAAGAAAGACAAACATGACTCCTGAAACATTATTGAAGAAATTTAATTATCTCCTTCGAGTTGATGACAAACAAGTGGCAACATTGACTTATATTAAATCATCTAATCATATTGCAATAAGCAAATTAAATGATGATGATCTAGTATTAGTTTGTTCAAAAGATTTTCATCAGTTCTTACGACATCGTTCTGCAGCTGTTCATGGAAAATCTGATATGCAACATTTACCATGTGAAAGGTCAAATCAATTTGATACAGAATGGGCCGTATCTTTATACAGAAAGTGTGTAGAGCCTTTTGGTGGTTTCTTACATGAAACAAGAGTGTTGATGCCTCGCATTATTACTTCGGTTAAATTGGTTGTAGATTATTTAAATGAAGTGATTAATGAGCAACATATTTCATTTTCTGAAAAAGAAGGTACTTTGTCTCTCACTATAAATGGAAAAGGTATTGAACTAATTATGGATAAAACTCTAATGGACATTTTGGGTTTTGATCAAAATATCTTTAAAAGTGGTACTGTAACCAAAGCTAGCGCAGACATGTCGCTATCGCGTCGTATTAACTATTTTCAGATATATTCCAATATTGGTGAAGATGTACGTGTGGGAGATGTTGAAGCTCCATTGCTAGCAATGATACCATACCAGCCAAAAAGCTGCAGTATTTTATCTGAGCATACTTTCAAGAAAGTGCATTATACAAAGCTGAAATCAAACTACATCCCACAAATTGATATTGCCATTTATGATGATGCTGGTGCGTTGATTCCTTTTCATAAAGATGCTGTGACAAGTATTACACTCCATTTCCGAATGAAGAGTTAATGCAAAAGTATGCTAATATATTTTTCCAATGTGAATAATATGGAAAGTGAAAATAAGGACTCGTTTCTAATCTACTTGCCCAGTAATGCTTCTATGAATAAATTTCCCAAAAATAAACCATCAGACTATCGAGTAGAATTAAATCGGCCACTGCATTTAGAAGGTGAATGGGAAGTTGGCGTTTCTAGTATTTGCTATGATAGCAATATTCAGAATGTGAATGATTTGGAAGAAATGATATTGACTCCTCGCACCCATGATGGAATAACGATGAATAATGCATTTCAGTTCCCATACAATTTAACATCAGATGGAAAGTGGAACTATGAATGGATTCAGATAAAATCAGATTCTTATGAGCCATTTGGGAATGAGAAAATTATTAAGGCATTCAACAGTGGTAATACTTCCATCATGAAGAATAAAAATCAGAAAGCTTATGAGTTTACTATCTATCATTGGAGTGGGAGACAGTTCCTCCGCTTTCATTCTTTTACTAAAGGTCTTACGCTGAGGTTGGATAGTGAATTCTATCCACATCTTGGTTTTGGTCATGGACTACATCTAACGTCAATTGCTACTGCAAATGTTAAAAAAGTTTATTCAACTCGAATCAACAAATTTCATTATAGATTTAAAATATTTGATGAAGATGTTGTAGAATGCGAAGAACGCATCATTTTGAAAAAGCGTGGTGTTCAACCTTTATCACTTATTGAGTTAGTAAAACGATGGAATGAGACTGTGGGTAAGAAGTATGGAGAGAAAATTATGGCGGACAAAAATAAGTTGGTTATTCAGAAATATAATGACAAACTTACAGTTTATTTCTCTCCAACCTTGCGTCATTTTGTAAGACATTATACGCCTATTATTGGAAGCGGTGTGGTGTATGGTTCTCATGAATATCACACTAAAGCTGATTCAGTTAATGATGAATGGTGGGTGGACATCTATGGCGATCGCATCAAGAAAATTTACCAGTCTTATGAAGAATCTAAAGTTGCTATCAATATAATGCCGCGTCTATATCATACAGTTGAAAGCTTCATTCATGTAGTAAATCCTTATATACAACAGAAGTTGAAGCATGTGATGAAAAGTAAATATGATGTAAAGACACACCACATTTCGTTTTCAATTGAAAAACAACGCGTTGTTCTGAAACTGGGTGATGACATTCAATGTCAATTGAGTAAAAATTTGAAAAAACTCTTTGGCTTTTCAATGCTACAAACTGTGTTTGCTGCTGCGCATACGATTGGTATAGAAACACCAATGACACTTGATAAACATGAACAACACCTTTACATTCAAAGTGATTTGATTTTACCTATTTCTGTTGGCGAGAAAAAAGAATACATTTTACGTGATTTCATTCATGATAAAGACGCTTCATATGGAATAGTCGAGAAGATGTTTGAATCTATTTTCTATCATCCCGTCGTCAAACAAACTATACCCTCTATTGCTATCAAAATTACCAATGGTTTACAAGAGTGTATCCATGTGAAAGATACTAAATCCCTCGTAACTTTAGTGTTTCGGAAAACAAAGTGAAGTCATTGTGATATGTTTATTGAAATAAAAATATGTATATGAAAAAGTCTTTTCACAGATATAGGGGGAATGGGCTGACTGTAGGCATATATTCACAAGGAAGAAACGATCTCATGCGATACATAAAACAACCATGTATATCTACAAAAAGCAACATCAAAATACTGAGTTAAAGTTGATTATGTCAATACATCTCCTGAATGTGGTAGCGTGAGTTTTATTCTTTTGGGTGGAGGTATGTTTGTGTCAGGATGTCCATGTGGAAGAGATGTGTTATGTCCTATCCAACACCTCTTATCCTCCCATGCTGAAAGTGCTCGTTTCTTGAACGTGTACGTTTTCACAGTATGAACTTGAGATTTTAAGATTGTCATATTGACAAACGTTATAGTTTTATTTTTATAGGCCTTCTTATAGGACCGATGTTTCATTTTATGAACAATGGATTTTGATATACCTTTAGCACGCTTAATACTATCTGCACATTCTTTTAGTTTCATGGAATACATTTTAGGACGGAGGAGAATCATTTCATCTATTTCCTTTCCTGCTGTTTCATCCTTAAAACAACCAAGTTTGGCTTTATTCTGTATGGAATAGAGTGGATGAGTGGGATTGTAGTTAGATGTATCGAAATATTTTTCTAATGACTTACCTACTTCATTAAAATTTAAATCTTTTTGAGTGGTAATTCCTAAAAAGAAACTATCTGTATCACCACCCAGCAAGCGAACCTCTTTTACGAGAGGGCATGGTTTTAATATTTTGTAGAAGAGTTGATACATTTCAAGCTTGGAATAATCTAAAACGGCTTGCCCAATATAGATGGGTTTGCACAACTCAACTTCTGATTTAATCATTTTAACACCTACAAGATCCTCATCGATGATGTCTCTATCAATGAAAAGAGGTGATGAGGTCAATTTGTGATATTTTTGTTCATCAACGACTAGTTTGTAATTCATACGTTTTCTAACATCCTCCATGGTCTTTCCGAATAGACTATTATTCTTATATTTATAAAAATCCTTTTCAAAATTATTTTGGGCGAGTGCACGTTTTTGACTGTTACTATCTATGTAGGGTTTGAGGAAGGCTTTCTGTCTAAATTTGATAATGCGGTGAACTGACTTTAGAAGCATGCCCATTTCTAAATAGAATTTTAATATGCAGAAGTGTACGAGATAATTTTTCTTATCATATTGGGTGAGTAAAAGTTTGCGGCATGGTTTGTACCTTGGCTGTCCACACTCTGTTAAGTTATTATGAAATTGTGACATGAATGGTGAAAACATATCTTCAGTCACTTCGCCAGATTCAGGTGCGAGTGGGAAATCAGCAGTTTTATTTTTAATACTATTTGGATAAATCAAATCCACTTCAAAATAATATCCCCAATCACCTTCATCTGGAATATTCAGTATGTTTGAAGGGTTGGAGTAATACTCAAGCTCATTTTGATTTAACCAACTAAACTCGGAATGAGGTAGTGGTTTAGACAGTGAACTGCCATATAAATTATTTTGGTCATAGTACTTTAGGTGGATATGATCATCACCTACTGTTTCAGATTTTATATGATGTTTATTTACAAATGTGAGACCACCGCGTATTCCGCGCTCAAATATATTATACATCTCCGGGTCTTGTAAGAGATGAATGGTCTCACCAGTCATTTTAAAGGCTGATTTAAAGGACATGGCTGGTAGACTGACAAAGTGGATAGGATCTAATTTGTCTTCTTCTAATGCCACTCGTCGAAACTCCTGAAAGACATCAGCCAGCAAAATGACATCTAATTCTAAGTAAGCGATCATATAATCGCCAAACGTTTTACAATTAAATTTTAACCATGCCTCTTGAGCATGTTCATAGTCCTCTACTGGACAATCTTCACCCGTCAAATCGTTTTTGAATTTGTCAATGGAAGGAAGGGTTGTTTCATTTAGTTTAGACATTGAGCTAAAATACGCATAAGGAAAGACTCCTTTGCGAGTGATTATTTCATCCGTTAAGTTTGGATAGTGTTTCTTCAAAGTTTGACTATGGGGAAGAAACTTGAGATTACGAACGAGAGAAGCTAGTGACGCTGACATGAATTGAAATGAATCTAAAAATTTTATTTCGAAGAAGACTGTCTTATTTTCTTTAGTTTTATCTACTGGTACTTTTGCTGTCATTGCCATGAATTTTTCTCTCGTTTGTGCTATTACATTAAACTGCCACGATTTCATCTGGCTCAACCCTCCTTTTATGAGCATATGACTGTCATAGCCCTTAAAGTTATGAAAAATGACGGGTAGTACACGACGTCTCAACCTAAGTGAAAAGTTACATTTGGAGCAGAGTGCGTTTCTAAATTTACCAGTGATGTGATCATGATCACGCACTTTCTTAATTTTATCGTCATCAAACGTTTTATGACATTTAGGACAGGATGTGCAACTTTCAAATTTTTGTTTGTCTTCATCTGACATATGTAGTGACTTACGCTGCAATTGGGAATCATATGATTGTTGAAATTTTGCAGCTTTATCGAGAAATTCTAGAAATTTTGAAATGCAATCTTCACCTTGCCAAGTATGCATTTTGTTTTGTCTATTCCTAAAGTGGTCATGCCATACTTCATAGCAGGATATGGCTGCTGGCTTGTGGATGATATCATCAATGTAGCATTCTATGTCTGCGTAAATGACACGCAGGGGACTTAATTCGTCACCATTATCCCTATGTGAAAATATTTTATCTTTGGGCATGCGTTCCATTTGTAATTTACCTCGCTTGCACCATTCATAGTGAGTTTCAAATTTATCTTTACTCCAAAATGAGCGGATGCAGCGGTCGCATACAAAATGTTCACCTCTTTTAGAGTGCCCCAAGTGAGTGTACAAGCGAGAGATTTTGGGAATACCACAGTAGTGCCATTCCTCGCTATCATCTTGTTTTACTAATAAGAGGTTGACTACACGTTCATAACAAGTTGAACGTGAATTATAGCGGGCACCCTTCAACCCCTTCTCCCACACGTGAACGACAATTTTAATCTTATTATGTTTTTCGAACGTTTCTACATCTTTGATTTTCATGTTGTTACTATCACAACCTTCAAAGTCTAGTTCATCCTCCCACTGTCTATAGCTATAGGTGCGATCTCGATGCGCGTTGATATCATTATAGTGAAGGATGGATAGGACTGCATATTTGAAACACTGTGATTTACAATCAACATTGATGACAGCTTTCTTATTATACAACGTTTTTGGAAGTTTAAATGTGCCTCGAGCTGCATGACTTTCTAATAGGGAAATTTTGAATATGGCTGAGTCCACACCATCAAAAATGAGAGCGCTGTCGCGTTGATTGAATTTATCTACATTTGATTTTAAACATTGAATGTGAAAATTTAGCCAAGACTCGCAGTCTACAACTTCGGTTGCGGAAGAGGAAGGAACATGAAACTGTATTCTCTCCGTCACTTGACCCGTTTGAAAATCTATTTTAATATATTTTAGTTTAAGGTAGATGAGCGCCTTCATTCTAAAATTGTCTAAATTATTGAAGAGCGCTTCGATAATGTTAGAATTTTGAAGGAGCCACTCAGGAAAATCTACAATTTGAGTATTGGACTCCATGCAGTAGTCGCGTACTAAATTATTATGTGAAACATTAATGAGGGAGATGGTAGAGGTACCGTTGGTGTAGTGATCATTTGCATGCGTGTGTTGAAGTCTGTGCGAAGATCGCTGAAAGTGACTATCAAAAGAAAGAGGGCACAAATCGCAAGGAAAGGAGATGTCATCGTCAGAATCAACTTCACCTCCGGAGATTGACACCGCTTTGCGTTGACACACACGTTGTTTGATGTGTCGAAGGAGACTGTGCTTCCTTGTAAACATATGTCCGCAGTCGGCACATTCCCACTCGTTGCCTTGCCGCGAGAGTCCTGAGCTGGAACTCACATCACCTGAAAGAGAAATCATTCTTTCATCTCTGTTCAAGCCTCAGTGTAGTGTTACAACCTACCTTGACTCAATAACTCTAAACTTTCCTCGAGAAGAGAGGGCGTTGGTGATGAAGTTGATGCCTGAAATTGAGGAAGATGCTATTAGTCACACGTTTGAGGGAGATGAGAGGAAATTTTCAACTTACCATTTCAACGAAATCAAGTTTAAGGTTGATACTTCTACAAGATAGAGACTTCACTCAAATAATAGTCAAAGAGAGAGATCGTGCGTTCGTCACTTGTATGATTCACAGATTAAATGAAATGACCTGAATGTCACTTTGCTTATATACTTTCATCCTCTTCATTCATTGGATGTTCATTCTGATTGGCTGCTTGTGTATACTTAAGAATTAGAAAAATGTTAAAGTTATCATTATTCAAAGTCAGCATTTCAAAGACAACATGACAAGTCCTCCAACAACACCAAATACCGCATTGGAGTTCTCCTCTCCATATACATCAGCAAAGGTGCTCGTTACACCAAATGCACCAAGAAAGGCGAAGGTGGAGAAGACATACAATCTCGACAATATACGAAAGTTATCATTATCGGAGGAGGATGAAGAGGAGTTGCCCGACCTAACAGGCATACGGTGGAAATATTTACAATATGATACCGAAGGGGTGATGGAGATGACCAGCAAGTCGCACTTGCATCAAATATGGGAGTGGTACACCCCTAACTCCCAACCGCGAACCGTGGCGGAGTGGGCGTACATTGAGAAAGTGAGGGACGCTGCAGAAGAACGTTTAAAGCAGCTCAACTGTTTTTGTAATCTATGTGAAGCCAGACTCTGGGACGATATTGACGATGAAGACCTTTTGAAATACATGCCATAATAAATGTTTATTTCGTATTATCTTTGCTTTCATACTGACTTACTTGAATGGGGTTTTAGTGAATAATTTAACCATGTATACTTTTTCATTTGGAAATAGTAGCACGCTTAGTCTAACTTGTAAATCTAAAAACATTTCATATGGACGATGATGGTAGATAAAATAGTGTCAAATAAATTAAGATAGCTTACACTTCTGATACAGGGATAGCAATCGACTGCGATCCATGTGTAAAGAGCTTGTTAGACTATGGATGGGCTTAAGTGGATGATTTAACCATGTATACTTTTTCATTTGGAAATAGTAGCACGCTTAGTCTAACTTGTAAATCTAAAAACATTTCATATGGACGATGATGGTAGATAAAATAGTGTCAAATAAATTAAGATAGCTTACACTTCTGATACAGGGATAGCAATCGACTGCGATCCATGTGTAAAGAGCTTGTTAGACTACGGAAGAGAGAAGTGTGTTATGTTGCGTGTGGCGCGTGAGTGTCCTCCCATTTCATTCCATTCATCAATTCGTCTCATTGATAGAGACAGGTAGAACTCATGGTTCTCATAACGTATGCAATGGAAAGTTTTAGGCAACCTTCGACAGTTGGCTAAATGTCGCCCTGGCGCGAATGCATACTACGTTGAGACAGAGGCAATCACTTGCAAACATGACGCAGAGAGGTTTAACAAGATTGACCATTGCCGAATGTCCCTTGCGGTATACATAGCTACGGGTTTCACCGCCGCCCTTTACAGGAACGCCCGTCGAAAGGAAGTATTACACCGAACTGCATTTGCAACGTTCAAGTTGACTGATAGCAGATTCAACTTAATGATAGTATTCGCCAGTCCGAAGACTGCCCAGGGCAAACCGCGAGGAGGTTCTATCATGTCTTGCCCCATGGTGGCCCTTAAGAGAGCCGATGGTTCGTTCTCGGGGACGTGAATTTGACTATTGACTGGAATAGTCAATGGGTATGACGCTTAGGTTGTCGTATACCCTATACCGCCTAAGCCGTGGTGGTGCATCTGGCACCTTTCGGATGCGAGTGGTATTCGGAGTCCACACCTCATCCGTCCAAATGATCCTCTTGATCTTCCCCTTCTTCTCATCCTCATCCCACTCGTCGAGGATGACGAACTCGGGAATGCCGTTGTCTTCATCAGTGAAGACGGGAATATTGTCGGCAGATGTCGCTTCCATCGTGACTTCAAATTGAATGAGAAGCGCTACAATCTTCTGGCTTATATAGGGTTTTCAACAATGAATTGCTCAACAGCGAATCAGAATGCTTCAGGGATAGCAATCGACTGCATAATGTTCAAGTTGACTGATAGCAGATTCATCTTAATGATAGTATTCGCCAGTCCGAAGACTGCCCAGGGCAAACCGCGAGGAGGTTCTATCATGTCTTGCCCCATGGTGGCCCTTAAGAGAGCCGATGGTTCGTTCTCGGGAGTCGTCATCCTACAGCCTACCAATTCTGCTGAGAGAGTCAAAGACTCTCTCTTTGGTAGCACTGTCGACTTCCACACTAACTGGCATGTGAGTATAGAGTGGAATGTAGCGCCATTCCGTTGGATTGACAGCAGTTGCTGTCATCGGATTGCCAATCCGAGCAAGATTGTTGTGGACTCTGTCTTGCTCCTCTAGCCTGACAAACTCCTCAAATAAATTTCGCGGCCTTATCTGCGGTCCGCGAGGAGAGCTAACTTGACTGTTCGGCGTCTGCATGATTGAAATGAAATGAAATGAGAGGCAGTGGTTTATATACCCCTCTAACGCGACGCAACGTTCAAGTTGACTGATAGCAGATTCAACTTAATGATAGTATTCGCCAGTCCGAAGACTGCCCAGGGCAAACCGCGTGGAGGTTCTATCATGTCTTGCCCCTAGGTGGCCCTTAAGAGAGCCGATGGTTCGTTCTCGGGAGTAAATTGATGGGGTGGTGAAGGCAGGCAAAGATCTGCAATGAAAATGATATGTATTAGAATAGGATATACTATCTTATTTGCTTTTCACTTACCAAGTTAGTCATCCTTAGGCAGTCTCGCGGGCTTCCTGATTGAAAATTTGTGGAGATGGCCGCGCATTCGTAAGCTTGCATGGAGACACTTCTTGCTCGGATGACCGTTGTAGCAAATAATTGACTCGTCCAGATTTTGATTGACGAGTACTTGGCCGGCCAAATGATTATCCCGAATAGGGATGTGAAACTCAAACAAACGATCCTCATTCACACGTTCCCACTCATCCCTCATGCGCTCCAACTTCTCACACGCCTGCCTCTCATCACCCCGCCGAGCCACAGTCCTCTCCAACTCAACATTCCTCGCTCTCAACACACTCATCTCCTTCATCATCTCCTCAAACTTCGCCTCTGCATCTCTCATTCTTCTCTCCGCAGCACTCGCCCTCTTCTCACACGCATCATTCTTCTCTTCCAACTCTCGCGTCTTATTCTTCAAATCAGTCACACAACGCCTCATTCTAATGTTTTCATCCGCCACCTCCTTCGACTTCAAATCCTTCTTTTTCAACTCATCCAACTCCTTCACAACTTCATCCTTCACTTTCTTCAAACTCTCAAACTTATTCACTAACAAATCATGCGCCATCTGCTGCGAAACATGCCTCTTCTCTTCATCCTTCAACCACCTCGCCGACTGCATACGAATCCCACCACTCTTCACTTTTGGGGAAGATGAGCTCTTCGGGGGGTCGGTGATGACGATGTTGGACACCTCCGATGACGAAGAGCTCAACTTCCTCACACGCTTCCTCACACGCTCCCTATCTAAATCCACATCATCCTCATCATCACTCTCAAGCACTCTCTTCCGCTGCTCAATCTCACCCTCCAACGACGCAACCGCTCTCGCCAACTCATCATTCTCAACAACATTCTCAACAACATTCTCAACAACATTCTCAACAACATTCTCAACAACATTCGCAACATTCGCCAACATTCGCTCCCTCTCTTCCACAATCAACTGCGTAAATCTCAAATCAGTCACTAAACCACCACTACAGTCAGCATGCACTCTGTAAAAACGCGCCTCATCCTCATCACCCTTCAGCACTCTACACTTCACGCAAGCAACCCTATTCAAGACAATCATGTGGCCGGTGCCCGCCTTCTTCACATGAGCTTTGGCGTCCGCACTGCGATTAACTCGCCCACAAGAGCACATTTTAATATGGTATTTGCGGTTCCTGTCATTAGCCATGTTAGATTTATCGTTAGCTGTAAGATAATGAAATTTGTATAAGTTTGGAATCATGTAGTACAGTCATATTCCTAAAGAGTGTAGTGAGTGGCACTCGATCCCGTCGACAGCCCGAAGGCCTTGTACCGATCACTAGGGAAGTGAGAGATCTTCCCCGATACCCGCTCTTTACAGCTGAAGACATCATTGTCACTGCCCCGAAGTGGTAACAGGAACGCCGAGTCAAAGGTAGTGATCAGTAGCTGGGATCTAACCCCTCAAAGCTGCCTTAGACTTAGTTAAATTTCAAATCTGATAGCAGATTTGAACTCAGGATACTTGAAAACCTTAGTCTATATGTTAAAACTTTGAAAAAACTGAAAATTAAGAATTTTTAAAAAATTCCGCATTTTACTACTCATACTACTTTTAAAAAATTTTATCAGTAGTAAAGACACTATCAAACTCTATCATACAAACTTTGAAGTAGCAAGATAGCTTGCCTACTTCAAAAGATAGAGTCCTTTGCACCCGATATCGGGAGCTCAGAGCGACGACCGTCGCTTACCTCGTCTTTCGATGAAGTGATCAGACTTACGTTGTCGGGGGTTTATATATGCTCGGAAGAAAACTTAAAATGGCTCTATCTCCGAAAGTATTCATCGTAGCGACATGCGGTTTGTTGCAAACGATTTGTCTCATCATTCTTTACAATATGACACCTGAACCATTCTCATATGACCACGGGAAGTTGGTCCGCCAGCACATGTCCATGTAACATGCCACAAGTGAAAAAATTCCTAAGTGTGAGAGCTCCAGTGTGGTGAAAATTTTGAAAAATTTAAAACTTCCGAATTTCAACCTGGGACCTTAACCAAAACATTTTTCATCAAATTTCACTGACCTCCCCCCCCTCGTTCAGAGAAATTTGATGAAAAATGTTTTGGTGGCGGTCCCAGGTCGAAATTCCACACTTTGGAAAATTTTCAAAATTTTACCCATACAAAGTCACTCTGACACTTAGGATTTTTTCAGGTGAGCGAGCTCCGACCTAAAATCTTGTAACCGCTCTAACTTTTGAACGAAGACAGATAGGAACAAGCCGATTCTTTCACTGAATTTGTCTCACTCTTAGCTTTCAAACGAGCTATTGCACGACAAAATCCGTCCACTAGAAGCCAAGATAGAAGCTAGCTGTCCGGGGGGGGGAGGTCAGTGAAATTTGATGAAAAATGTTTTGGTGGCGGTCCCAGGTCGAAATTCCACACTTTGGAAAATTTTCAAAATTTTACCCATACAAAGTCACTCTGACACTTAGGATTTTTTCAGGTGAGCGAGCTCCGACCTAAAATCTTGTAACCGCTCTAACTTTTGAACGAAGACAGATAGGAACAAGCCGATTCTTTCACTGAATTTGTCTCACTCTTAGCTTTCAAACGAGCTATTGCACGACAAAATCCGTCCACTAGAAGCCAAGATAGAAGCTAGCTGTCCAGAGGGGGGGGGACGTCAGCCGAAAATTTTTTCTCTCCGATTTCGCTGGAAACATCCTTCCTAACCCAAAATTTCACGTAGATTCCGAATCTGGCCTCCGTTTTCTCATCCGATGCTTCGTTTGGGCGCTACACACCAAAACGTCCCAAATTCTAACTCTGTCGTTTTTCGAAAAATGTTGAAAATTTTTTCTCACCGATTGCCTTGAAACTCACCCTACCGATGCAGAATTTCACGCTGAATCCGAATCTGACCTCCGTTTTCTCATCCGACCACTCCTTCCACTCGAAACAACCCATTTTACAACCCAACATTCAGCAGATTGCACCAAAAACATCACACACTATAGCCTCAAGACTAATCCTGGCGGTCGCCCACGTCAACCAGGCGGTCGGACCAACTCACCCGAGTCTCACACTCTGTTGTTGCAGAGGGGGGGGGGACGTCAGCGAACATGTTGTGAACGTGGACCCACCTGGCCGGCACACCACGGCAGACCACAACCTCTGTCGTTCCAGAGGGGGGGGGGACTCAGACACGAAGCACCACGGCGGCCGACCACGACACTCTGCCGTGCCAGAGGGGGGGGACGCAGCGATGGCCGCCATCTTGCGCGGTCCAGAAGTGGAGTTTTGCTTACTACTCACAACCACTTTCTATGTTTTATGAAATCGAGAGATTGAAATGGTTTGCCCGATGATTGAGAGTCGTAGAAATCGAAGTCCAATGTGTAAGGCCAATTCCAAATTTTAGCGACAATCGCACTGTAAAAAGTCGATGTGTGAAACAGCCCTTAGAATAACCCACACGCAAATGAATCTATATTGTGGTGATATAGTTGACCGATGTGATGGAATCCAGTGAACTGCGACGATGGCGCACGCTCAACTGGAAGCACATGTCTGTGCAGCAGTGTGTGTCTTCTAGTGTCTGGTCACTTCGTGTATACCCGTTTCTATTGGTTAATCTAGCAATTTCTGCTAACCACAGAATTAGACAGGTCGTCTCTTCTTCCGTTTGACTAGAAGGGAAACATGGGAACATGTAACGTTATTGAAATGGCACAATCTCCTGACTAAATACCATAGCAATCGAACAATGATGCGCCTGCTAACTTTTTTTAAAATGATCGGAGGGCCCAACATTATCGAGAAGACTTTTGCGCAATGATCTGAATTCTTCGAATCTGAAGGAGTCCTTCTTTGCATGAAATTGGAATATTTGAAACATAGGTCTGGTTCAGAAATAGTGCCATCAAATACATGTGTTGGACATATAATCAGACAGCTACTGACATTTTTTCATAAATTGGCGCTCGAGTTTGTTACTATTTCCAGTTTGTAGATTGCCACCCGACATCAGCAAAGCGACAATTCTTAAGTTGTACTTCTCGTCGTCTTGCAAGTTACGGAGCGTCGAAGATCGCAATAATTCATCTGATTAGCCATCAAGCTCTGCTTGAGAATCTTCTTCATAAATTTGACTATAATCCTTTTGTCATTCGCTTTGTTCGTAACTTTCTTTCAAACCGCATGCAGAGAGTTTCTACTAACGACATTCTGACTCCATGGAACGACGTCACCAGCGGCGTTGTACTTCAATTGTATTCGGACAAGTGCAAACGGTATCCATACCACTTTCGTGATTGGTCATTCCTGCTGATCGTTTTAGTTTCTATCATGCCATTTCATCTCGTCAGATCAGCCCACAGGATCAGCGCTAATTATGATCTGCTACAGGGATTGTTTATCTGAAGTTGACTAGAATGAAAACAGCCGTTGACAAGTGTATCCAGGTGAAAATGCGTGCGATTTTTGTGCCATTATTGTGTATTGCACGAAGCTTTGCCTCCATTCTAGAGGGTTTATTGTTATCAATTTCAATGATCTGTTATGAATTGGTTTAATGTCTATTCAACAAAAATTCTATCTATATTGTTCAACAGACAGATATAGCCATAGAAATCTGTCTTTTTGCTTTGCGTAAGTTGGTGCAATTAGAATGGATAATAGCTGTTTGTTGTAGGTCAATCCTGATGAATCTAAGGAAGAATCAAATTACTGAAACCGTGTTGCACTTAAAAGAAATCCTGTTACTATGGGGTTGTTCATTGACTAAAATTTTGCGACAGAAAATTTAAACCGATTTAAGCCGGTAGAACGATCAGCTGACTTTATGAACGACGGTATACCAACGAAACTGGCAGAATATTCTACCGGTTTCGGTGTTATGCCGTGTGGTGTAAGTAATATCTTTGATTTCCAAAGTGCTGATGTTCTCGAACTTCGTGCAAATCAATCAATACTGTATAGCCAATGCGCGTGCAAACGACAATGACTAAAGTCAGCCATTGTCACCAATTTACATTTTGACCTCGTTCCCAGAATCGTCAGTGGTCAGATTTCGGTGATCCACACATATTTTGTGCAAACTCTGTACAAAGGCCTTTTCGAAGACTTGTTGAAGAAGCGTGAATGTCGAATATTCAAACGGATAAGTGAGACAAACTTCCCACTAATCACAAGAGTACGGTACTTTCATGAGTTCCTGAATTATTCAATTTCTAACATTCCAGTTGTACTCTTTCAACGTCATGCACTAAAAGGATAGGTAGAGTGCAGGGTTGCCAACATTTGATGAGTGGAATGCGTGAGATTTTTGTATTAGATAAATATAACCAATCTTGACACTCTTCGCATTTTCTCTGCATCTCAAAGAAGTAGATATCTAGGCCTGCTTATTGGAGTATGCTTTTGCAATTGGAAAGAATATATTTTTTATATTTTATAAAAAATATAAAAATTGTCTATTTATATAAGACAATATTTCATATTACATTACTACAATTACAAATTTTATATTGCAAACCGGTGCACCGGTTCTTTTGCGAGAACTGGTTTTTGACTCGGTGCACCGAAACGTTCTGAAAATGGACTAAAAAAATCGGCCAGGTCAAGTGAAACACCCTGTACATGTAGTTGATGGCATGGACATGTCAATGCTTTCTAAGCATATACATGTAGGCCGAGAATTAGAAAGCAACTAATCTCTGGATTTCGGCTTTCAAGTTTGAAAAGTTTTCTGATGGACTTGCAATCGATAAAGTTGCTTTTCCTGTGGTAATGAATGTCTGAGGGCAACCGTTTTGTTGAATGAAGACACGTTCGATAGTCAAAATTGATGTAAATCGGCATCATTAGCCAGGTGTACTTGCACATTGTGCAAATAAACAAAGCCATGCTTTAAAAAGGCCAAATGAAATACAATATCATCTTCATCTGGTATCCGTGCTATGGTAGATTTCTGTCGAGGTGCTATGTTGTTGTAGAAGTCTATGCTATAGATTATTCGTTTCGAATTTCTATCGATGATATCAATCTTCCCGTTTCACTGAAGCATGCTGTCTAAGGTATCCATGGTTGAAGTTTAACACAATCGCTGATCAGATAACACCGGTAGCGTTCTGCATGGACACGGTACTCCAGAAGTCTATGGTATAAGGTATATGTTTAAGAGTGATGATTACGTGACCATTGACTTCCAAATAAATCCGATTTTACGCGGAAGTGCAGCTCTATCAGGAAATATCGTTAAAAATTACATCAAAAATGCGAATGCGTGAGATAAATACAACAAGCGTGAGAAATTTCTTCAATGTATGAGAAATTTTGCCTCCAGCGTGAGAGCGTGAGAAGAGGTCTGAATGAGTGAGACTCACGCCCAATGCGTGAGAGTTGGCAACTCTGAGAGAGCCAACTCAAAAAATGTCCGCATAAAGTGAAAATGACACTATCAGAAGATTAATTTTTCAAGAGATTATCCTCCTGTTGTCTAAAAAACTTATTCAATTGTCATGAAAACAAAATTTTGCGAATTACTCCTGTGCTTACATGCTGTCTATTTCATACTTAAAATTTTAATATTTAAGTAGTTTGAAATTCATTGGATATCAAATAGTATGAAAAATGTCAGGTAAGAATCTTAAGTATAGAAGTAAAGTTGATTCGGCTACTAAGGAAATTTCATGGGCTGCACTGAATTATGTCTTCATATAAAAAGTTGAAGACCTCTTGGCTCAATTTTCGAGTTGGTTGACTTGCCGAATTTATATACCAACAGGCTATATGGAATGGATCTGTCAAGTTTGCACTTGTCTAAATTACTAACTAATAGAATGCATTTTAGGGTCAATAATATGTCATTGCGTGTAACATTGAGGAAGTATTTTGAGGTAGAGGAACAGCTCAGTAGCTACCAATTACATCACCAATGTGATGGCAGTTTCGGTTTCATTAAATGGAACTTTTGTTGTTACCTAGTACTACATGTGAGATGTGCACTTTATGATGTTTTGGAGAAATTACTACGTCATTGACTTTCATAATGTCAATAAGAAGAAAAAATAGCATTTTACAAATCCTTGTGAGAAGTCAGAAACGTGTATTTTCTACCACAGAAAATGCGTCTATAACATTCGGTTAACAACATTTAACCATTAAAACATTCAATGTTAAATTTTAACAATTCGCCAAAGTGAGATGAAGAAAAAATAGACTGACGCTGGAAGGAGAGGACCTACAAATGCACTGTTCCATTTATCATAACATATGAAAATGACAACATAATAATTGAGTGGCACAAGCGGTAGGTAGAAATCAGCTATTAAGGATGATCTTTTTTATTTTTATTAGTATAATTTCTTTGTCAACCTAACACTTTTTATATTGTCTATATTCACTAAACGAGGTCCGGAAGCAGCAGAGATATTTTATGTGCATATATATATATATATATATATATATATATATATATATATATATATATATATATATATATATATATATATATATATATATATTCCTTTGAAGCAATGAAACTAGTCTGGCAGAATTATTGTATTTACTCGCAATGAAAAGTCTGGGTGCAATATGCTACAAAAAAAATATATATATATCAGTCACTGATTAGTTTGGAGGAATGCCTTTCAATTAACTTCGATGGAGGTAATTATCAAATTAAGACTCAGACTTGTTTATAGGAGTATTTTCCAAACGCTTATGTCATCTGATGTTGAAAGAGTAAAGCACCATAGTCTTAAAGACAATGCATGTCGGTACAATCATCTTTAAGATGCGCATATGCACTGAAAGGTCCGCGATAACATTTCAGATAAAGAACCTTAACCCCCTAAAAAGTCAGCATACAATGAAAATTGTTAAATCAAAAGATTGATTTTTTGCAGATACTATCCTCATGTGGTCTAAATCGGTCAACAATATTGTTCAGATAAAATATAACTTAGTTTAGTGAATCATGAAAGCACATGAATGAGCACAAGAAAATCGAATTAATCCACATGCACATAAACATGGTTAAATTCAAACTAACTCAATTCTATGAATCAATAATGCGAAAAATATCAGTTTTCTCTCCCGAGTAATTTTAATGCTACTGAATAATTACGAATAAAAAATATGTACTCAGCCGACGTTTAGGGTCCAGACCCTTTCTCAAGGGCTGCCTTGCCTTGAGAAAGGGTCTGGACCCTAAACGTCGTCTGTGTACATATTTTTTATTCGTAATTATTTAGTGGCATTAAAATTACTCGGGAGAGAAAACTGATATTTTGCGCATTATTGATTCATTATGGTCCTCCCGCCTTCAGCCATCTCTTATGTAACTCAATTCTACGCAATGATTTTGTGACCTTTTAGAATGCATTCTGTTAGTAAACATTTAATCTGAACAAGTGTGCATATTTACATTTAGTCTGCTGGAAAAGTAAGCGATTATCCAAATTTGCTAAGTTAACAAACTGAAACTAAATTGAGACAAGAAGCAGAATAGGTTTTCAATTACTTCTATGAAGACTTAAACCACGATTCTGTTAATCTGTTCATGAAATTCACTTGGTGATCAACTTGATATCTTCCAGTTAGTCTAAATGTTTTCAGATCATTATCAGAAAATATTCATTGTATTTGATATCTAATAAGTTAAATATTGGAATCTCAAGTGTCGAATAGATGAACACAGGAAAAAGAAATATTTACTTTCTTAAAAGTTGATCTAGGATTTTTTAGACCACTAGGCCATAATCTCCGCAAAAAAGCTGAATCTTTTGACATAAAATCTTTCACTGCATGAATGCATGTTGACATTGTCTATGGCTTTGTTGACTCTGTCTATGGGAAGTAAGGAGCACAGTATATTGCAAGACAATTAAAGTCAAATAAGACAAGCAAAACAACAATATGAGTAAACGCACGTACAGATTTGATACTAAAACCATGGAGCTGCTGCCATTTGTCAACATACAGCAACAAGGGAAGAACGGATATAAGCGTCTGTTCGTTGAACAATGTTGTAAAGCATAATGCCCTGAGAGAGAGGCAATACCGACGGGAAAGCTGCTCGAGACACTTATATTTATTTCTCTAACAAGTGTAGATGCAACATCTTCCGGATATCTGTTAAATTGTACATGACTGTCACGCAACACTCACATGAGGGTACTTCTATTCTTCCCACCACATTTTCCAACTTTTCCAAATTCATCAAATTTCGTCAAACTTAGTCACATTGGATTTAGAATAGACTTGATCTGTCACTGAGTGACAGCACAGCACCACTGAGAAGTCTTACTTGAACCCTGGGATGAAGGATTGGTACCTTGGATACTCAGTCAGAATGCAAGGTACAGCTGTGATCATGAACTCCGTGGAATTGTTGTCTGCAGACAATGACGCTTTTGCGACAGTAGTGAGACTGCCTTTAGGAGCAGGAGAAGATCGTGCATCGAGAGACGATGCAAAACTCTCGGGTGTCAACAACAGAAATGTGGGGGGAAAGAATAGAAGTACCCAGATGAGGTATCGCAAATCATATGATGAGCCCTCTCTTGAATTCTTTACAGTTTCTTCACAATGGGAGCTGGCGACTGACAAAATAGGTGTTATGCATCATTGACATGATAGAAGATTTATACACTTCAATCAACTTCCTATTCTTAACAAATTGCTTTAATGCATTGAGAAAATACAGACTTTTGGATGCTGAGAGAATCACATGATCGAAATGGTTACTCCACTTGAGATTATCAGACTGACTTGTGACACGATAAGCGTAAGAAAATACTCTTATTGACAAGGCTGAGTCTCAAAGAGTAGTCACTTCCATGGTAGTCAGTTCCAAACTAATCAGTGACTCGAAGAATTTGTAAAATGTTATTCTTTCCTCTGTATCATGATAGTCTATTCATCGTAATTTCCCCGAAACACTAAAAATGTTCATCTTACATACGGCGGATGGATATCAAAAAGAATCCATATAATGAAAATGAATCTACTATCACATTGGCGATGTAATTAATACTGAAATTGTTACTCTACGTATCCTCTCTTTCTTAATATACAATCTACTTGAGATAGGCCTATTTCTTGAAAGCATTTGATGACCTTACAAATAAGCGCATACTATGACAATCAATCACAGATCTGCGATTCTATATACATGTATGCCAAGAAGATGTAATCAATCCTTGCGTTCTTACCGATTAATTCTATTTAACAGTTTTTTAGCCCGGGATATCCATATCTGAAGTAAACGGACGCAAGTAGCTTAAGCTTCTCCTTGAAAGTCAGTAGTACTACATGATGTGACAGTGTGATTTGAGTGATCAATTTACAAGTATAGCACATGTTCCTCTGAATATATGATGAGTCAGAGATAGGCAAGAAGTAGTTCTATATCTGTAGGATCTTCATAATTTCTGACCAACTTGGTATCATATTTTTAGCAATCATTGTTTTCATCTGATTTTTTCTCTAAGAATCATTTGAATGCGACAGCAATCAATGATTAACTTCTGTACCATAAATAAAATTAGAAATTTTTTAATTTCAATAAAATGAATTAATGTCTAGGGTTGATCAAGTATTTTCTCTCTCAGCATTTCATAAATTTATCGAAGCAGCTTTCACTTGAAAAGTCATTTACAGTTACCTGATTTTTAAACCAAGCAAAGGCTTGCATAAATTCTGATCGATAAACTGAAATGCCGCTTTGAGGTGAGTAAGTAAATTAACTTCATGTATGCATATTTCACGCAATGTGTGCTTTAAGCACATAATTTTTTAGAACCATGTTTTTATAAGAGGTGCTCATTAATGCAACTTTTTCAATGCTTTATCAGTGTCTCTTAGCCGTTTTGCTCAGATTCCTCCCTAATAGTTGAAAGTATGCTTTATTCCTCCCTCTAAACTAATGGGTACTAATAGGTTTTTATAAAAGATGTCAGACGGCAGAAACACATTTTTAAATACAGATTTTTCAGGTTACTGAACAGGAAGTATGTAAGTACATGTATTTATGAAATGCTATCAAGAAAGATTACAACAAGAACAACTAAAAGAAAAAATACCAAAGATATGATGACTAGGCTACTGCATTGTGCCTTATGCTTACCGTACAATTCCTGAATTCGAGGTGTCAAGTTCACGAGTTTCAATGTTAATCGACGCGCACGCTGATTTTTAGTCGATTTCTCTTCTTAATTACCAAATCTGATACCACCGTCTATCGTAGACTTATTTCACTGAGTAGCCTGTTAATTATGACGGCAGTCGCAATTCTTTGTGTAGGAGGAAATCAACCTATTTTGCTCATTCAAAATGCTCCTTGGTGGTGATGGTGGTGATGGTGGTGAAGTGTTTATTCAAAACAATTAAAAATCATGATATTCATACATGACGTACAAGAGAAACGTAGAAAACGATCATAAAGTATCACATTCATACACTAAGAAATAAAGTTATCAAAGTCATTAGCAATCAAACATGAATAAGGAACGAAGGAGTGCATGCGTCTGCAAGTCGTACAATTTGGAAGACAAAATGTTGGCAAGCGCTTCTTGGCAAGCGCTCAGGAATCAAATCGTGTAGAACATGGTTCACATTAGTCTCACATTTGTATAAAAGATATAGGACTCGAGATTTACGTAAGGAAGACAAGTCAGCTAAAAGGGAGCAATTGCATTCTCGACCACAAATAATCCTGTGTGCACGATTTTGAAAAGAATCGATCCGTGTTCTTATTTTCAAAGGCAAGTGACACAGTAAAGGAGATGCATACAAAATCAAAGGTGCTATTAATGTGAAGTAAACATTTATGAGTTCAGTACGTGGAAGGATAGACTTCAAAATTCGAATTACGTATAACTGTCTAGATGCACATTTGAGTATGTTATCAAAATGATAGTCCCACTTCAAATTCTCAGACCAATAAACACTTTTCGAACATCATTTCACCCCTGGCATGCTGAATTCCTCACCAGGGAGCCACATGGCCGCCAGTTAAGAATCATGCGAGAATACAGCCGAAACATCATACAAACATATGCCAATTCGCTTACCATCGACCGTGAGGTGCTGGACGCTGAAGGTCGGTCTTGTAAAGTGATCTCTTCAATAAAAATAATTTTCGCCTAAAAATTTTGGAGAGTTTATCTTCACATTAGGCTATCAAGATGGATCAACCATCGAGTGGTCAATGGTTTCATGCAATCATTGAAGGATCATGGACAAAACATTGCATGTTTTGAATCCTGCTAAAACTTTCTTAGACAAATAAAAAGGACGATGGAACTATGGTAGAAGTGGTAGATAAGTGAAATATTCTGCACGAAAGACGATGCTTGCAAGCATGTGATCAAAGAACGAACGAAAATGGCAATACAACCCCCGATAGGCTAGGCCTACTTGCTACGAATCTTCATAGACAAAACTGACGATGACCGCCGAGCAAACGAAACTTGTTCGGAATCATTGGCATCGCTGGTGCTGAGTCTGCTCCCCCTGGACCACTTACCCAATGCATTGCGAAGACATCCTGAACTCGGTAGAGAAACCGGTGAGAAAATGTTTTTAAACGGAAGCATCTGGTATTGCTAGAATATTATTCTGTGATCCAACGTTAATTTGGTACAATGGGCTTGATGCATGAAATATTGCGGTGGAATCTCGGGGCAAAGGCGGGAAAATGCGCTTTCTTTGCAAACAGCTGAACAGATGGACTGAGAAATATTACTGCTGGATTTATTGCATCACGAACTTGTTCTAAATTATTTCAGCATCACCCACTTTGTTGTTTCGCAATCAAATGCTAGGAGTCATTTAATTTACCTCATGATCAACATTTCCATTATTTCTTAAATGCATCACTTTCATGGGATACCACATGCAGTTGGACTACATTGTCACATTATCTAAACGTGTGCTGTTTCTCAAATCTTTCTTCAATGTAAATGTCAATAATTGTTTAGTATTTAGTAAAGCAACACTATTTATTTAGGCTACTTTGAGATTGTACATCAGTGAGTTTTTCTCTGTAAATGACATTCAACAACTTGTTACTACCTCAACGAGAGGTAAGAATGTCCTTGATATTATCGCTTCCAATATGCCTGTTATGTTTGATGAGCCAAAATGTGTTGCTCCCTTAGGTCGCTCGGACCACAAGGGTATTTTCATTCTACCTTCAACAGCTAATCCTGTTACGACCACCAAGATTAAAGTGCGCTCTTTTACTCCGTCTTCCTTTGCTTCTTGCAAGCAGTATCTCTCTTCGGTCAACTGGCATATTTGTTGTCTGTATCTTGACGATGTTAACCACGTAGTAGAAGATTTCCAAATGTTTTTGCAATTTGTGTTTATGACGTATTCCAAAGAAAAGACAGTTCGTATGAAGAGTACCGATCCCCCATGGATGACTCCAGTTTTCAAGTCTCTCTCGGACTCACGAGACAGGGCTTTGAAAAGCGGGAATTTTAGCAAATATCAGGCACTTAGAGGAAAATTTCTTCTTGCTCTTTCAAAAGCCAAACATGAATATTATTCTAACTCAAATTCATCATCTCAATCTGATATGTGGAAATCCATAAATTCACAAATTTCCAATCACAGCTCGAAAGTGAACATAGATGATCCAACTGCTCACGATCTGAATGATAAGTTTTTTTTCGACTTTCACTCCCCCCGACCTACCTGAATCTTACGACGATCATAGAATTTTTCCTCATTTCACACCTACCACCGAGGAAGAAGTAGGGTCTATGATAAGGCAACGTAAATCCAATTCGATTGGCGCTGACGGTATTCCAGGCTACTTCATTAGATCCTTTGTTGACGAATTGGCAGCTCCTCTTACAATAATTTATAATCGCTGTCTTCAGTCTGGTTTATTTCCTGATTTCTGGAAGTGTGCCAACATTTTGCCTCATCCAAAAGGCAAAACTGATTATCGCCCAATCTCTATCCTCCCGTTCCTTAGTAAAGTCTTAGAAAGGCTCATAAGAGATCGTATTCTCCTCCCTTCCATGAACCATAGCCTTAATCTCCAACAATTCGGTTTTATCCCTGGTAGGAATGGTGGTTGCACGAATGCTGTGATTGCCATCAGACTGTCAATTCTTCAACACATTTCAAAAAGTTCTTCACATTATGCTAGAGTCCTTGCCGTTGATTTTCGTAAGGCCTTTGACACCGTGAGCCATGCTACTCTTTTGAAGGTTCTCAGCGATAACTTTGGTTGTAATACATTTGTCCTTAAAGTTATTCGTGATTTTTTAGCTAATCGTTTTCAACGTGTCATCACTAGGAATGTTGTTACTCCATGGAAGCCAGTGGTGTCCCGCAGGGCTCAATCTTGGGACCACTGCTCTTTGTTGATGACCTTCCACAACTACGTGAAACGAAAATCATTGCATATGCGGATGATATGACTCTGATCTATCTCAATGAGCTGAAGTGTTCTGATTGCTTTCAGAGTGATGTCGATGTTTTCACAAAGTGGGTGTCTGATAGAAAACTTGTAGTAAATGTTGATAAAACGAAGTGTATGACTATTTCTCGAACAAACTGTAATCCCACTGTCTCTCCTATTTATATCAATAACGCATGTATTGAAGAGGTTGAAAATTTGAAAATATTGGGAGTATTTTTTTCATTTGATGCGAAATGGGATAAACAGTTTAGCGAACTGTATAATAGGTGCTGTCGGGCAATGTCAATAGTAAAACGCCTGAAATGTAATTCTAACCGCGGCAGTGTTGTTTGGCAGGCTTATACGTCTCTTGTGTATTGTCACATGTCTTTTTGCTGGCCAGCCATTTGTGATGTTTCAAAGACAAACTTGAAAAAACTTGCTCAGCTAGATCGTGTTGCCCAAAGATGGGCAAAAGTCAATGACATTCCCAGTCTGCAAAGCAGACTTGACAAGACTTGTATTCGGATTATAAAAAAGATTTTATGTGCGAAAGAAAATCATCCCTTATCGGAATTTTTTGTATTGAGAAAAAACCAAAGTGGTATGAGACATTCACGGGTTTTAGGACCTTTGAATAGGCGACTTGCTTTGTATAATAACAGTTTTGTGAAATTTTCGATGTACTCATGATATTGTCACCCCGCCTCTGTCATTATCGCCCTTTGTAACTGACGAATAAAGTATTATTATTATTATACTAACGGAGTATAATGCAAACATCATTACAATTCTCAAATTTCATTTGGAAATTCGAATTTTGATTTCGAAAGCATTTCATCGCATTTGGATAAATATAATTTCATTTTTCAATGTAAATGCTGAATCTATTTTTTTAACGACATAATTGATAAGCTTACATTGCTTCAATCAAATGTAAAGACAGAAAAAAGACATTTTATAAAAACATTATTTTACCCACCCTGAATTATGGACACCCTATTTCTACTACGAATCTACACAAGCATATAGTATAAGCTGGCCTGAAGACATTACATGTCAAAAATTATGGCTTTAGACCTAGTATTTTCCTTAATAATTGGAGAAATCATGAAAATCTCATTTCTAACAAAGATATCAATCTGCTTCCCATTGAATTTATATGCGTATTTTTATCTTGTCCGACAAGAGCAGAAACTGGATAGAACCCTGCAGATGCGCAGATTTGCAATGCCAATGGAATGTGCATCATTATGTGAAAATCTCAAATTCTCCTATTTCCTTGCAGAAATTCTTGCTGGCGGTTGGACTAAAATGCATTGTTACGTATCAAAAAGATCAATTATTATTTAGCTTAGGTAATGTCAATTATAACTCAGCAATAAAACAACAAAGAATTGCTTACACAGCAAATTGGGGAAAATGTCGGACACATCACATACAAACTTCATTTTGTGTGGATTGAGAATCCATGATTGTACCACCATTAGATCTGTGGATTGCACACACATGAAAGTGTCGATGAGGTAAACAACTGTTATTGGATAAATCCACCATTGTATACCATGTATATAAGACTGATATCTTTGATAATGCCCAGAAATTCATTAACGGTCCGGAAAATTCATGGCCTGGAAATGAAACCATAGAAATATTTCGCAACATGGCATACAATGATTATGACATCTACATTTTTCGGGCTGTCAATGGCAAATTAGAGGGCCGCTAACGCGTCATCATATCATTAACGCTCTCCTTTTTCACCCGTATGCACCAACGCAGAATTATAATTCTAGGAATAACGCTTATTCCATGGTTAGTTATTCCGACAAAAAATATAGCGATGCACAGAGAAAGTTTATTCCAGGAATTACTAATCTGTTGAGTTATTCCGCTGCTCGAGATATCTATGACTTTGACGTCATTCATTACATCGTTTCCAGTGGATTTCCCTTCGATGCGATGAATGAGTCAGGTTGTCGGCAAGATGATTTTAAATCGCCAATCCTAAACAAATCCTTCATCAGTGTGACACTTCTCGTCTTCAATATTCATATGTACACTGCCACTTACCACACTCGTAGTTCGTTAATTATGTATGTCCAAAGTAAGGAAAAGAAGCGCTAATTTTTCTGCCTTGGAAATTAATTTGTTGCTAGAAGTAATATCGGATAATATAACTGCAATTGAAGAAAAGAAGACTGACCTCGACGCAATAAAACAGAAGGATGTTACTTGGGACGCAGTTCTACTAAATTTCAATTCTAAGTCCTCTACTAAAAGAGATATCGACAATTTGAAGAATTTGTGGAAAAGATTGAAGCAGGAAAGTAAAAAGAAGTGTGCAGCAGCAAAGAGAGAAATTAGAAAATCTGGTGGAGGGACATGTGCAGTGACATTATCGCCAAAAACAGAAAGGGTATTGGCGATGATATCCAAGGAACAGGTTGAGCCATCTTTACAAAGTCCATTTGATTCCGACGCTTTGGAAAACCTGGCTACAGACTCTGTTGCAGAATGTGTTGATGAGTTACAAGGTAAATTTACTAGGTGAGCAGTGATATTTATTTGATTATTCACACGAAACCGTAGTCAGTAAAAAAAGGAATTTTTATAAAAATTTCGATTCTAGTAAGTCATAACTTTTCAGAATCGTATTTTTTATTCAATAAATTTGTTACTCATTTATCTATTAAATGTAGCCTACTTACCAAGATATACATTTTAGTCGTTCATTTGTACTTTACCCATTAAATTAACTGATGGAGTATATAGTTGAATGATATGGACTTTTATTGAAAGTATGGGAAAAGACATTATTATGCGAAGTTTTATCAAATAAATCCTTTAATTGATTATATCGTCAAACCCTAACTAAATGAAGAAATCGATCGTCAGTTAAGATAAGAGAATTCTACCATTTCCTATTCTCACTCATTGTGATGTTCTTGTGTGTTTCTGATTGCAGCTACATGGCGATGTTAGAGGCTCCAAACAATGAAAACGTAGAGCCGGTGGGTTCTTCGCAAGAGCCTGCGCTTAATAATCTCCCTCCACCCAAAAAGAAGAAACGGAGTAACGAAATAACTTTCTACCAAGAGGAACTCCTGAAAATGGCTCGACTGGAGCATTTGAAGAGAATAAACGTGTTAAGTTTGAAAGAGGACTATTATAAATTAAAAATTCAGAATCTTTCTAAATAATATTCGAATATACCCGTAGATGACATATGTACTGATTGGAAAATGCGTTCTGATTTCCTCATCACATCATTTGTGTAACTCGGTTCGGGTGCATTCTGTAAGCCACAATAATCCACACTACGAGATAGTTTCTAAAAACATTTTGGTTCATAAAAAATTATTATTCGTACGTTATAAATGGCTCCTAATTATAAAGCAAAATATTGTGGACTTGGCTTAATTAAGTAAAAGTCTGGTTAATTAGGAGTGAACTCTTATCATAAAAACTGAGCATTTATACGTGTAGCCTACTATTATCCTACATCAACTGAACGACCGATAAATTTCATAATGAATTTTTACAAAGAAGTAGCTAACATGTAAATTAGATTTGTCAAAACGTACCTCATTACTTTGTTGAGATAAATTTTTCTTATCTGAAGAAATTCTGAACTAGTCGAAAATTCTTGCTATTTAAGATTATTGACATCAATCCTAGTGATGAAGTCAATAGTTAGGCCCTACCATAGTGGACTATAGTTGATAAAAATAACTAAAACTTTTCTCTGCATTATTAGAAATCTAGTAGCCTATGTGGCAATTAAGTTAGCGTAATCAAAAGTAGGCCTTATTGAAATTTAAATTGGTAATTGGACTGTGTGTACAAGTTTAATCAATAGAATAGAGGCAAAAAATTAGTTGCTTTCACAAAGTGATTATAATTATCAGGCATACAAAATGCATCTGAAAATTTTATAACAGTGTCACTGAGTAAGCTACGTACACGCTGTAAGATGCAAGTATTAAAACATACTCAAATTACAGGAATATTCAATCACTGAAGTAACGATCAACTATAGTCTGCCTCACAGCATTGCCATTCGCGTCATTGACGTGATAATCGGCTCCTTCTTCAAACATGAGATTTTCGTTGTTGGTGTGAAATTCATCTTCCTTCAACTGAATAGCGATATTGTGCAACACTGCACATGCAACTATGATTGGTGGACAGTTTTCAGTCTTGATACGTAGTCCATACTTGATAATAGGAAAACGCCTTTTCCACACTCCAATTCCTCTTTCTATCAAATTGCGCGTTCTTTTGTGAGAGATGTTATACCGCTGTTGGGATCGATTTCTTGCATTGACAAACGTTATCATCAAGAACGGTAGACATGCATATCCAGAATCTCCGAGTAACCACGAACCTCGAGATAAATTTTCCAACTTACTGTACAAGCTAGAATTTTCAAATATCCGCCAGTCATGGGCTGAGCCATACCACCGACAAACAATTTCATTTATACAAAAATCAAAATCCATTATTAGTTGCGTGTTTATTGAAAAGTATGACTTCCTATTTCGGTATAATTCTGAGTGTGATGTAGACGGCTTTTGGATTTGAATATGAGTACCATCAATCAAGCCGACAACTCCTGGAAATTGAGCCATTTGGTAGAATTTAATCATTTGTTCATTTTGTTCAGACGATGAGGGGAATCGAATATAAATTGGCGACAGGGACGCAATGATACGACTCACTTTGTGTACAATTCGAGAAACAGTAGTTTGATGCACGGAGAAAAGATCACCGTCAGTCAGTTGAAATGCACCCGTTGCGTAATATCTCAAAGTGATCAACAATTGATTCATTGCTGATAGAGGTCTATTCTGATCACAATAGACTTCAAGGTCTGATCTGATAAGATTTAATATATACTCCACACCTTCCTTTGAGAAACGATATCGCTGACGAAATTCTTCATCTGTATAATATGTCATTGGATCAAATCGAGCACGTGAAACGTCTCGACGTCGTTGTAGTTCTCCCAACCTTCCGAATTCATTCACCAGAATGAAACAGAACATCACTATTCTACCTTTCAAACCTGCTCTGTAGCAGGACTAAGCTTCCGCGAATAAATGAGACAGTTTCGCTGTTGGTGCATTGCGCGCGACTAAAGAGCGGAATAAAGTTAGCTCTCGAATAACTTTATTCTTAGTTTACGTTAATTCAGCGTTGGTGCAACGCGAATAAATTAGTGCGCGATTTATTCGCAGCATAACTTTTATTCTACGTTGGTGCATACGGGTGTTTGTCTTTTTGTCTTTACAAACTGGACCGAAAAAAATTGTTCGTAAAATACGGATTGAAAACACAAAGAGATACTAAAAATGCCCATGGCAAACGCTGGAAGTAAGATTTACGTAAAATAAGAAATAGTATTGCAAAAAATAATAGTGCAGAAATTAGTATCAGAAACAAAATTGAAAAATTAACTTGTTGTCGCTGTATAATGATTGCTCTGAATTCTTCTAACCAATTCCGTCAGTGAAAGCTATAGGTTTGTTGTTCAGACTGAGAAAGTTATTTTTCCTATAAAATACTTTCTTCGGTAGATTTGTGTTTGAAGAGCGGTCAAGTCAGTTGAATGAGAGACCCCTATTGAATAAGATCCTTGCCATCAGCCAGTGTTGATGACTCCCGGTTCAAATGCAAGACAACGAAGCGCGATGATATCGTCGGATCTGAGAAATAGACAAGAGCTCTCAAATGATTAGTTGGGCGAGCCATTGAAGAATGATTTAACTCGATCTTAGGTATCGTCAAATGCACTCGGGAGACCACCACGAATGAAGGCAGAAAGAATTCCTTATCTCGCACAGTCTACACTTTTTCCTGTGGGCGAGACAGCTTCGCTGAATGAATATTCTTCTCTATCACTGTCAATCTGGAACCACCAGAGATAGAATTAAGTCACTCATAAAAAGACATTCATGGCATAAGACATGAAAATAGAGTCGACCTGGCCGAATCGGATAAGCGTCGACATTCCGATTCGTTTGGGAGAGAGTTTTCCGGTTCGGAAATGAAGCTTCGAAAGTTCGGTAATCTGATTATCGGAATATCCAGTCCGCCCATCTCTGATAAATTTCACTGTTTATCATCGGTGCGAGAGATTCCGGCAACAAACGACTAGTTAAGCAGTTTCAGACGATTTTCTTTTGTGACGGTCAGCTGAATGCAATTTTAGACGAAGACCTTATTATAAAGAGTTGCGGATGATTTCAAAAAAGTATTTATTGATTTCCATATCTGGCAAATAAGTGGTGGATACAGTGCTTGATATTCATTTACCCTCTGCACGTGTAAGCCTATTTGGTTGCTGTTGTCTTATGATTATGAAGCATGAATACTTAGGTGTATGCATTTGTATGACGAATTTTAACCGGACAACTGAGCGGCTGGGTCGGGTCAGAAAAAGTGCGAACAGTTCCACCTGTTGGCTATAGTCCTGACAACCGCTCATCAAAATATTGTATAATCGGTTAATATACATTGTTTCAATTTAAGTACTTTTCTAACGTTCCTAATTCCAAATTGCAAAATCGACCGTGCATTTTGAGAAAACAATGACAGACAGAGCTGTCATTTGTTGACAAATGCTCTGTAATTCTGGTTATAATGTGGATCCGGTGTGCAGCTTCATATAGCAAGGCAGTGGATATTTCCCTTTAACCCAATGATGAATTCTCGACATTTATCGCAAAGTCTTGAGTAATAAGATTGAAGCTGATTGATTCGATACTGCGCTTCATAAACAACTTCATATTCCTATAGCTCAAATATAACAAACTTTCTTGAATTTTCTTGATTTTAGTGCATATCATGAACTATAATAATGAGCCGTTTGAGGGTCGGCATAAGCATCTATGAAGTCAGCAGAGAAGTGCGTATTTTTAACTTTACTCTGTCACGTTGGTGTGAATAACAAAACATTACAGGCAAACAAAGGAATTTAAAATAGAAACCCGTTTGATTGCGGTTGATAATGGTTGTTGGCATAACAAAATATGAATAATAATAATAATGGCATAGGATAATATGTTGGTTTGGTTTCCCAAATGCTAAATAAGGATGCCAAACATTAAACAATGCACTTACATTCTATTATTCAAAAAGTGAAACTTGAGTTTCACAAGCGACATTTGATGTCAAGGATACTTTGTTATTCAAAAATAATTGTGGAATCTAGCAAATATAATGGTGCAGATCTAGCTGATGATCAGCGTAACACAGTTAGTATTTTTGGCTAAAATATTATGGACCATCACAGTTATAAATACATGATGGGTCATCCATAATAAATGGTTCATAAATGGTTATAAGGTCAGGGTGGTCCTACCAGTGATGACCAGCATGAGAGTTTGACTAAAATGTGTTGAATCACAAAGAACATTGCTGATATTCAACGTATACTGATAATTAAGCAGTGTGGGTGGACCGATCAGATCATCCTGTTATCTGGTTCATCGTTGTCTTTCAATTCGGGTTTAAAAATTTGTTTTTCTTAAATTTAAGTGTATCTATTTCTGCGTTCATGTCCATGTCCATTAACCCTCGAATTTTACTTGCGCTCAAATAAAAGCATTGGCATTGTGATATTGGTTTCCAAAACAAAGGAGTAGTGCGTTATTTTCTGTAATCTTGATTATCTTAGTACGTATTTGTGATCCAACGCATCAATCACAGAATTAGATTGTTTAAGTGTGTCATTTACCAGAAGTGCAAACTGATTCAAAGCGATGGCACATGGAGAAACTTATTATCTGAGCAAAAAGAATTTCTGAATGCATTGCTGAGATAAAAAATAGTCGTTCATCGCTTGCGGATTGCTGTGAATCCCTTTAAAATGCTCCGATTGCCATGATTCATTTAGATAAGAAGAATTCAGATCATTGTGCACATGTTAAGTTAGTAATAGTTAGTCGATAAAGTTAGTCATTCCGATCATTATTAAAAAAATATCAGGTGTGCGAAAAAACGTTCACAAACTTCTCTGTAGAACTTGATATCGGTTGCGTCTCTTTGCAGTGCAATCCAGCTGTTCACAATCTTTGCGCAACTTGGAATGCTTCATGTTGAACTGGCTGCTCATTGTTCGATGGCTATGATATTATGTCAGCAGATAGTGTCATTTCATCAGCATCACTTGGATACGAAGCTTTCTTTCTAGACAAACAGAAGAAATGACGGAATGTCTAATTCTGTGGTATTAACACATTATTTTATTGGAATCGCAATTCCGGAGGCCATTGCACTTTTTATGACATTATCAGCAATTGCACGCGATAAAAAGCCTTTGAAATAAACAGCCAAAGTACATGTTTTTTTTGATATTAACAGTCTGAACAGTCTGTTAACTTCTGATTACAGTCTGAACAGAAAGTATTTGAATAGCCTATTTACCATTTTCTGTCTTTAGCTTTTTGCAACATTGACGTCATCAAATGTAATGTAAGTGAATATTCTCTGCGGAGCTTTAGCGGTTGCTTTAAGGGGTTTTAATTGTGTGAAGCTTACAGTGCACGTGTATATGCGTATGCTATACATAACCAACTGTACACCAACTGTTAAGAGCAACGAAAACATCCACTAATATCAGAGACGACGTCACAAAAAGATGATCAATGGCGTCACAGTTAAGTCTAGACCAATTAATAACAGAAAAACAGCCACAATTTCCCGGATATCTTGTGCTAAGACCGGAAAAACAGCAAAATTTATTTTAGCTGACCATTTTAACAGATATTCGCATTTTTCACTGTGCATACAGTTTACAGTGTAGAATTAGAAGACGGGTTGAGCATGTAATTTGAAGTAGATTACAAATTAGAGATGTTGTAGCCGAATAAAAATGTCCAATAAATTAATGTTTGTGGCAGAAATCGGCGATGGAACGCGGTGATGACTTACCATCTCTGTCCATTACATTATCTTCTTCTTCTTCATCTTGATATTGTCATTATCAATGATTGAGTGATTAACTAATAAAAATTTGTGATGATGTCAGCTTAACCTGGAATTAATTTCATGAGCCGCACATCATATGATTGTCGCTGTTTTTCTGATGATAAGCATACCTGCAAAACAAACAGAAAGTTATTTTTTCAGAAATTAGCGTGTATCAGGATTGATTATGTGTAAGCCTACATGCACGTATATCAATAGTTTATATATGTTTACAATTGAATTTCAAGCAATTTTTCCATTTGTCACCCATGAGATCTCATGAGCAATTAATAAATTTAATTTCGGTACCAAAGCAATCAATTAGCAAATACTGGACAACTATTGATTGTCTATCAATTAATTTCGATATTTTCTTTTCAGAAGTATAATTGAAAAATTATCGAAATATCAGGCAAATTTCACAAATGCACAATATCGCATATTGCGCTATTGAAGTGAGTGCAAAAGAATGGAATCAAAATTGAATATGAATGAGTCACTTCTGAACAGATATGTACGAATAAAATACTACATGTTTTATGTTCAGGAAGATTGTAGAATGAGGAAACTTACCTGAGTCTAGACAAATGACATCACAGTAAAATGAGATAGAGATATCTCAATAGAGAGATCTCTCTTCTCATTGGCTAGAATGGAATGTCCACCTCAAAAGTCTGCCAATGCTATTTATTTACAGTAGCAGTCAATGCTTCGGTATATTCTCGCATGCGCTTGTTCATAGAATTTAATTGTTTTCAAATCACACCGCTCCTTCATCCATGAACACGTCATTGTCTTATGTAAATCACTCATGTCTGTCAGAAGTTGTCTTCGATTCTAATTTATCGACGCTGTATGTCACAGTTGTCGGGATAGTGCTATTTCTAATCATCGTCGTTATAATCATTGGAAATGTATTTATTCTTATCGCTGTGGTTATCAACCCACGTCTACGGTCTCCTACAAGTGTTTTTATAGCCAATCTTGCCGTTGCGGATCTACTTTTGGCTGCAACTGTTCTGCCTCTATCTGCGGTGTGGACCATCACCGATAGATGGATTTTTGGCGTTGCAATGTGCTCTGTTTGGGCTGTTATTGATGTTCTTTGTTGCACCGCGTCAATCAACTCCCTGTGTGTGATATCCGTTGATCGTTATGTTGGTGTTTCTAGACCACTGAGGTATCCTCAAATAATGACTCAAAAACGATGTGCTATTTATGTAACAGCAGTTTGGACAATTTCCTTTGTAGTCTCTGTAGCTCCCATTTTTGCCCCTATGTTTGGATGGAACCGACATACTGAACAGTCGGAGGTCAATATCAACGCTACAAATACCTCAGAGACCTCAAAATGCACTTGCTCTGTCAACGACGAAGCTAGTTACGCTGTATTTTCTGCATTGTGGTCGTTTTATATTCCTTTAGTTGTCATACTTGTTTTGTATTCGCGAATCTATAGTACTGCCATTAGACAATCAAGATTTCTGGTGCGAGGCTGTAAAACTGCGTCTCCAAGTGTGAGGCGAGGTGAAAAGAATGATGGGGCTTCCGTAATGCTCCGTGTACACACAGTCAAATCAAAACTCGGAGATTCTTCGGAGGGGAAAAGTTCATTAGCAGGTGAGCAATGGGGAATTCTCCTTATAATATAGTTGTATGAATGCGTATATCTTAATAAAATAGATTTTCTTAATCTGCAATTATTCATGAAGAAACAAGTATTTTCTACTCTCACAAGGTGACGAAGCGCACATTTCTGAAGTAGCGTTGATAATATCTATTTCTGAGTAATTACAAGAAATTATGCGTGATCATATTTATGAAATGACTATTAGCGTTGCAAAAATATCTGTTGGTCGGTTACAACGGTCGATTGCACCTTCATTGAATATGAAATGTTATTTTTTCATCTCATCAACTGTAAATACAATTTAAAATGCTGCCTGTTCAATAAAGAACTATTTATTCACGTATAGTTTATGGTCCATTCCCACCGGACGCGGGCGGCGCGGCGATTCTCACGCGTCCAGAGCCTTAAAAAACCTACGTGCTGCTCACACAGGCGTCCAAGTAATAAAGCATACTTAAAAAAAAATAAAATATAAAATAAAATATATAGTAAATGTAATCTTAGAATAAAGTTCTGAAATGACGCGTGGTTTGCTTACGAGATAGGAGAATCCATCCAGAGCCAAGCCGCCCCGCGGCTTGCTCCCCCCGCACTGAAACCTGACATCACACGTTGCCAGATGTTCGTGCAGAGGAATGACTGACTTTCGACATAGCTATCCGACAATTCTGACCTTCTATGAGGACAATTTGACCAAATGAACATCAAAATCCCTTATCAGTGCAGTTTCATACTCTGTCAAACTGGAAATTGAATTCATGAATGCATTTGGAAATGAATGGTATTTTATTTACTGCAAAACGAGTATCGGAAACGAAGATGAGAAAGTTGTTATTGTTCTCAACTGATCCGATAATCCTCAATAGAGTGATGCTCCCGATTATTATATAACAGACGATGTAAGTTAATAAAGGTCGCTTTGTGAGCTAACTTATGGCAAAGTCAATCCGTGCGTCAATTCTATTTCATGATCTGTCACTCGTCTTGTGCCTTGTTGTCACCCTTTGATTGAAAATGTGTAAATGATATGTGTGTCCTTAAAAATCCTATTCTTTACAAAATGTGAAATATCAAATGATAAGTTTTCGCAAAATTATGTAATTAATAGCAATCCCCATATCCTAACGATTGATTTGCAATCCCAATCACTCAAAAGTATGCCGTACTTCATTTGCAATTGGAAAAAATAACTTAAGCAATGTCGGTCTCTTTCATCTGCCATTAATAGTTCGCCACTCCTTCAAGCATTACGATGAAGTCATTAAAGCGCTACGTATCGTTTATTTGATGCAGATCGCAGAATTTTTAACCAAATTTGTTGAAACAGAATTCATTTAAAAGGAAATTTCATGAAGAAGATGATGTTGCTATCTATTTTGCAAACAGCAGCCATTTTTTCTCCTTGAAAATGCTCGCTTCTATCACTCATGCTCATCGCAGTGCGTGACAACAGTCTATATAGCTTCTAATGGTGTTGACAGTTTGACAAAAGGATTGATTTCACTTGGTTTTTAAAAAATAGTACTGTCAGTAAAATATCTGAATCATACAACAACCACAACTTACAGATTTTGATACTCAAGAGAATATTTTCTGCAGAATCGAATTTACTTCACGAAAATTAACAGGACGGAATGCCTTTTTGTCGCCATATCATGCTGATCTCAGCGCTCTTCTCAGATTGAGCCTATTTTCTGTTGGTCGACCAGAACTCATCATGGAACTACTCGGATATTGCTCTAAAAAAGACTGCCCCTAGAACACTTCAATTCATAACGAACTGTTCTCGTCTGATGAAACTTGCAGATCTAAGAACCTGATTACATCACACTTTGTTCCCGCTCGCAAATCTAATGCAAAATGTCAATGCATGTCCTCGAGAATGTGTCGTTTAGATATCACTTTCGAGTCATTATGCTTGAAGTGTTGCATCTAATTTCATGTAAATTCTGAAAACTGAGTACGTCATTTAACTATCTCGGGAAAATGTCATATTATGGTGTCTTGTTTCAGCTCATTCGAATGAGTGTAGCACTAGAAATGTGAATCTGTTAGTTATTTAGTCATAAGAAGCATCCATAATGATGTGGTATTTGTAGTTGCCCACCTTCTCCATTCCCCATCCTCGCCCTCGCCACGCCACTCGGTAAAAACAGACATTTTGGTTGGACGCGCCGCGTCTGGTGTGAATAGACCTTGATCTGGCATCAAAACTTTGATTTCCAACCACAAATGGGCAATGTCAGTAATGTTCTGCAGAGTGCAAGAGTAACTATGCATCAATCGGCGATACCCTTTCTTCAAGTTAATCTCATGACCTTCATTTTGCAGGGATTTTTTCATGTCAATGTCCGGTTCAAAACATTATTAAACATTAAAATGTTGCATGCATTAAATGTTTGTAATTCAACGACAATGCAATTCACAACATGTTGCGCAATATATACATGATAACTCAAAATATTTAGGATGGTGAGTTGACAAAAGCTGTGCTGTTGACGAACAACCGATTTGCTGATTTGAGATCAAAAAGTTACCGCACACATGAAATTCTTAAATTTGAAAAACTGGAGTGTCAAAGTGGTTTCGTCTATTAGTATTTTCCGCACATATTGGGCAATTTGCGACTCTAAAGATTTAAATTGACAACCTTTATGTTCGAATCCCTTTGAAATGTTCACTTAGTCATTATTTTAAAATTGTTTACGACAATGTGAAGCAGACAGTTAAAAAGTCTAATAGGTAGCCACATTCAGTAGACGAGCGTCCTCCATTTTCAAAACAGCGAAATTTGAGTAGACTAAGCATAGGCGAGAACGATCAGATTTGTTGGAGAGCGGGATTAGTTCATTAAGAAAGATTATATAGGTGGACAGGTGCAACATGAGGTCGACAATGGTTGATCACATTGATAATTAATCCTGGCATGCATGGGAAGCCTTTTTACTTCTCTCAAAGAGTGAAAAACAAAAGAGAAAATGTTTGATTTTTAAAAACAAGCAACCTGACTGATGAAGAATTGTTTGGAGTTTGGTGATGCTGGAATTTCAAAACATGATTAAACAATGAACAAAAGATGCAATAATGTAATAATTGGATATGATAAAACAAGGGGATTAATTATTTAGTAGTAACAATTAATGCCTGTCCAGTGCAAAAACATGGATTCTCACTACATCAACATTACAGTAATAAATGTTGCCATTCTTGCATTGCATTCAGCAATTTTAATCAATGGATGTAATAATGAGCTCTCATTTCATAGTCAAATATGATCAGAAATTGTAAAGTTACTAAAACGATTAGGCCTAGACTGTAACGTGTAGCCTATAGGCCAGGAGGTGATTTGCAATGGTCAAAACGGTTGGCTTACGTAGTTGACCAAACGATGGGAGATCATATTCATATTGAGAAAGACGAAAACGTATCTCCTCTTTGTTTTATTGTCGAATTTCTATAAAAGTTAGTATACGAGGGGTGATTGAAAAGTTCGCGGCCCGAGATAGAAAGAGACACATTTTGAAAATTATACTAGTATATTTTGCGACATAATCCTCCTTCAATCAACATGTTGCAGCCCAATGATGCTACTGTGCCTGGATCTATTGCTCGTAGAAGCATGAATCTTTTGAATCTGATTACTCCTCTGCTGCCTTCATGGCATCTGTTGGATGCAACGTGCCGACCATTTTGAGCTCCAGTTTAATTTTTGGGAAGAGATGAAAGTTCGATGGAGCCAGATCTGAAGAATAGGACGGATGGGAAAAGTTGCCAAACCCACAATCTTGCATGGAAGACACGACTGCAGCGGAGGTGCGAGAGCAGGCACGTTGTCTTAATGGAAGAACACCTTTCATGAGTTTCTCTCTCCGTTTGATTTTGATCTGCACTCGCAGCTTCTGCGAGAATTATTGAGCGCATAGTACTCGCCAGAGATAGTCCGACCCGTCTCTAGGAAGTCCACCAACAGCACACCAAAAAGTCCCAAAAACGGAGGCCATGACCTTTTCCGTGGACTTGATGACTTTGACTTCCATGGAGCTGGTGATCCTGGGTGCTTCCATTGCTTCAACTGTTCATCTTCCAGGTTCTCTCTTCATCCCTCTATTCATCCTCAAGAGCCTCTTCAACAAGATCATTGACAAGATCACTATGAATCTCCTTTGGCGTGAGTCCTTTCAAGCCAAGATAAAGGATGACGATTGGATTTGAAACGTTCATCTCATACGCAAAAATTATCTGACTAACTAGCTAATGAACTGATTGAATTTGAGTAGCTTCTGTACCACAGAATTAGACAGATCGTCTCTTCTTCTTTTCGACTAGAAAGGTAGCATTGGAACATGTAACGTCACTGAAATGGTACAATCTGCTGACATAATAACATAGCCATCGAACAATGAGCAGACAGTTCATCATTAAACACGCCAAATTGTGCGAAATTTCAGTGACTGTTATCAGCCGGATTACACAGCAAAGAGACACAGCTGTTGTCAAGCTCTGCAGAGAAGTTTGTGAACGTTTTTTCGTGCGCCTGCTAACTTTTTTAATAATGATCGGAGGGCCCAACATTATCGAGAAAGCGTTTGCGCAATGATCTGAATTCTTCGAACCTGAAGGAATCGGGACGATCGGAGCATTTTGAAGGAATTCACAGTAATCCGCAAGCAGCACACGACTGCTTTTCCTATCTCTGTAAGGTACTAAAAAATTCTTTTTGCCCACTTACTAAGTTCCTGCATGTGCCATCTGTTTGAATCAGTTTTCACTTTTAGCAATGTGATGCGCTTAAGCAATCTAATTCTGTGTTCGGTACACTAGCATTTTATCGAATTGACTGAACACTAGTCACGCGTCGTTGACGCATTGCACAGTATCCAACCACCTGCGCGATATGGCCTCGCACAAAGCAATCTCTTTTAGACCGCGAACTTTTCAATTCCCCCTCATACAGATCAAGACAAGTACTTCAGCTTCCCGCGCCTTCAAAGGTCGGTAGAACCAGGTCGACCAAGTTCAAAGGGCGTCCACCATCTCGTAGTACTTTTGAAGTCGCGGGAAGCCGAAGTCCTTGTCTTGATTTGTATACTAACTTTAACAGAAATTCGACCATATAACAAAGTGGAGCCGCGTTCTTTGTCTTTCTCAATAAAAAACGGTTGATTGGTCGCAATAAAAAGGTCTCAACAGTCTTAAACCAGAGTTTTCCACAAACGATAACGCTGCTTTGTGGTTGCGCATCATAGAAATAGATTGTTCAGCTGAAGTTGACATCGATGGAATTGGCTGAAGGTCGTGGCACCTCTGGGGAGCTAAGTTGGAACATGAATAATTACCAATGGAAGGCTACACATTTTCCATTGTCATGATTGTAACTCAATGATACAGTGGCTGTAGGTGTATTGAAGAGCAAGCACGTGCCGCTATTGTGTAGTGTAAGAAGCTGCATTTCCGTTCCAGAGGATTATTGTTATCAATTTGCATGTTGGGTGCCGTTTAATGCGTGCGATGTCTCTGCTTAGCAGTGTCCAAAGTCCTTCCCTACGTCCGGTATTCTATGAGTCACCATCTCCGGAAGTGCTGTGTTGTGCTAAATAAAAAGGCAATGACGATCATAGTAATTCAAAAGTTTCTGTTTTTGGATTCCCCTGCAATGAGGATGAAAGAGACCGATATTTCAGAAAGATCTACAAAAATGTCCAAATTAACAATATCTGAACTTGCATGAACCAACTTCCTACCTTGTCACGTAGTACCTCAGCTCTACGGTCTACGGTACAACCATAGAGCAAGTATAGTACTAGGTGGAGTGTAGAATCAAAAAAAGTGTTTGTATACAGTAAAAATGTTTTATATCAAAAGATTCAGTTTTTTTGTGGAGATTACGTTCCTACGGTCTAAAAAATATTTAATTACCTTTAAGAAGCTAGATTTTTGCAAATTATTCCTGTGTTTATATACTATTGACGTGAACCAAATATATAAGTAGCATGAAACTCACTAGATATCAGAAGTAATGAACATATACTAACAATTAATTAATCTTAATTGCTAATTATCTTAATTAAGCGGAAATTGAGCTTGTTATCAATGAAATTTCATGAACCACATTATAATACAAGTCTTCATGGAAAAGTCGATATCTTATTGCGCTTCTTGACTGAGATTTCAAGTTTTTAATTCAATTTTCATCGCCATGCTTTTATAATTCACCAACTGTATGCTTCAATTATTGAATCCTATTATTCCTTCTGTATTGCTATAATGATCAGTCAAATCCGTGGAAATTTTTCCAAGAGTGTAAAAATTTGCATATATCTCACAGGTGTGTACTGGGTCTCAACTAAAGTTCATTTAATAAAATCGAAGCTGTATACACGTTGGGAATTTGATTAACACTGAGTTGCTACTCTACCAAATATACTTACTCTATGGGTACAACTGAGAAGGATTAGGTAACAAATGTCATGTAGTTTATATGTTGAAATGTGCTCTGCTCTGTAAATAGAATAACTAAGCATTGAGTTACATCCTCAATCGAAAAATGGGAAAAAACATGAATAGCAGTCATTTCATCCAACATCAGGAATCATCAACAAGACTAAAGCACATGGCTCAAAATAGAGGCAACTTCCCAATTAAATATTTAGGCATACACGGAGCAAATTTGAGATGTGCTTGTGCAATTAGCATAAGCTAATTTCTTGAGTGGTCACCAAATATTACTTTTAACACTCTACTGCCATACCGTCAAAGTTAGTACATAAGTAAGAATTAATCACAGTTGTAGGATAATAATTAAATGTGGAGTTGCATCCGCTTTAAAAATGTGAACAGACCTGAATAGCCGTCATTTTATTAGTTATCAGGAATCATTCGTCGGTAAAGGTAATTATGACACCGCAAACATTGCAGAAAGGACAGAGTCTACTAGAAAACAGTGAATCCGTCATAAGTGAAAACTGTTCTACACAGTACATTGAATGTGCAACTTTTATCTCCGAAACATGTTGTAGGAATTTTAAAAAATCCGTCAAGATAGACTGTCGCTGAAGATAAGACACAGTGATAAGATGATGATAGTTAATCTCCCTTTCAATTTCGGATTTTTTGTTATTTCCTGTTATGTTTACCGACCGTTTATAGCATCAGAGCTGAGAATTCTTGACGATGGGTGTTGGAATGCAGCAGCTCAACATTGAGACTTAACATTTCCGACGAGCGGATACGATCAGATTGTCATTCAAGCGGAAATGTGGTTAATGGATGTTTGCGATCATCTATAAGATAGTCGAAATCCCCAGCAGACTCTGTGTTCCACAAGAAGACGAGTTCTACGCGATTTGCAGCATTGAGTCTGTCATCATCTATGAATGCTTTGATGAAGAATTGGACCTAATCATAAAAATCTGACGCTCTAAATAATAAAGCACTAGAGACATATGCATTGAAATCAATATAGAAGTGGAAGTAGAAGTAGAAGTAGAAGTAAAGTGTTTATATTTGAAATAATGAAAATCGAGAGTTACAATCATGAGAACAATAAGACAAATAATAGTGTACAAAATAATTCATTCAAAATCATGCAAAATTACAAATTTATCAACTTTACATGTACGATTTGTTGTTAACACTAAACACGAATATCATAATGATGTCGAAGAATTCATTAAAACACAGGACCAAGGGAAAAATGAGTGAAGTCTTCTTGAAGTGCTGATCGGTGGTAAACATAGCTTATTAGTTCTTGGCATACGCACAGGCATAAATTCATGTAAAGGATGGAATACATATGTCTCACATCTACTAAGGAGATTACATGCACGTTTTTCACGCAATGACAAAATAGATGGAAAGAAACAACATCCACAATACTTGCCACAAATTATTCTATGTGCTCTTTTGTGAAATAATTCAAGTTTCTGCTCTAAAGCCTTGGGAAGCCATACAAAAACAGGAGCAGCATACAACAAAATTGATAAAATGACGGAATTATAAACCATACGTAAATTATCACAAGAGAGGTATGGTTTCAAGACACGAATAACATAGAGCCTTTGTGACGCAAGCTTCAGAATTCTCTCTATATGCGAAGACCAATCCAAGCCGTCGTTCCACGTAACACCAAGGATCTTTATTGCTTTGGTTAGACTAATATTATCGTAGGCAAGCTCAGCCGAAGTACAGTTACCTTTCTTGAAAATCAGCTGCTGAGACTTCCTCAGATTCAAAGACATCTTGTTCATATCCATCCAACTTTCAATGTAGTGCAGATTATTAGGCAAATCACTATCCTTGAATATCGGCTCAATTAAAGTCATATCATCAGCATATATCACTACAACTGCATCTAAGTTAACATTCAAGGAGCCCATGAACGAAGCAAATAATACTGGTCCAAGCACCGAACCCTGGGGCAGACCAGATGGCACAATAGCAGGAGAAGTGCAAACGCCATTCAACTTTATTCTTTGAGAACGAGAAGTTAAGTAACTCTTTATCCAAAGGATAAAACCACCATTCAATCCAGCACTTTTAAGGCGATGGATCATCAGATTTGGCAAAACTCTGTCAAAAGCTTTCAATAGATCTAAGCATGTCATTCGAACAGCTTTGACATCAGATTTATCCAGGCACTCTTTTATATAGTCATCCATACGAACAAGTGCAGCATCAGTGGACCCATACTTCCTGAAGGCAAATTGATGAGAACCGTACAATTCATTAATGCTTGACATCTTATGGATGATCACAAGTCTTTCAAAAATTTTACTGAGCACGGGGGTGAGCAAAATTGGGCGAAAGTCTGTAATTTTCGGGTTTCTACATTTCGGAGCCAAAATAACATCTGCTGATTTCCAACATGCAGGAAAAATTCTGTCTGCTAAAGACCTTTTGAAAATATGATAGATTGGATCTGACAACAGGACTGCAGCATCACGTATGAGGCGATTTGGTATACCATCACTACCAACAGCAGTTGATTACTTGATGGATTTCAATGCATTGGCAATAACAAAAGGACAGAATTCAATATCCCAAGTCACATCCTGAATATCACAAGAATCATCATCATCTTCATAATTAAAGTTGCCCACAAGTACTTGCTGGACACAATGAAGAAAGCAATCAATACCACCATAAATATTGATAAGCGAACCAAAAACACATGCATTACTTTTACCTCTGGTCTCATTAACAACTTTCCAAATATTTTTAGAAGAATTGATGTGCTTTTTAGTCCATATACGTTTTGCTTTTATCAATTCATTTTTAACACGATCTTTATAATGAAAATATAGTGTCCAATTTCTGAGTCTATATGCACTCCAACGCTTGTTGATTAAATCTTTCAAAATCGGAGTGATCCATGGCTTGTCGCTATTAGAAAAGGCCACGTAGGTAAATGGGATAAATGATAATGCAGCATGAAAAATACAATAAAAGTCATGGCACATATCATCGACAGATAATCCTTCCATTCTAGTGGCAAAGTCTTGTAATCCAATTGACAAAAGATACAAAAACATATCGACATTTGATCTTCTAAAATCCCATACTTTCGTTATCTGCTTAACTGTACTTGCTTTATGCCTTCCATCCAAAATAACAATATTATGATCTGATGAACTGATCGGAGGACCCACCTTAGCATCTTCCAAATAGCAGTCAGTAAGGGCATGGGATAACCAAATCTGATCCAACAAAGAATTTGTACGAGTAGGTACTGTCACATAGTTACGCATAGAAAATTGCTGAGAAAATATAGATGTGTCAAACTGGTTGAAATCCCCACAAATAACAAAATGTGAACTGGGGTACCGTAACAACTCAGTTTCCAGCATATCAACAAAAAATTCAGTAGTTCTATTGAGCACATTGACTTTTAAACCAGGATGAATATACGTACAGACCACAAACATATGCAAAGAAGGTATACGCAGTGATAAAACTTCTATTTCAGACGGAAAAGAAGAGTATGCAGCAGGAAAACACGGGAAATTAGATGATATGTATGCACAAACACCCCCTCCGATTCGATTTATACGGTCACAACGAAACAAATTATAACCATGAATACTAATAATATCATCCGAAATATTAGAACGTAACCATGATTCCGTTATCATTACAATACCAGGATGTAAACATGACAAAACAGCACAAAGTTCATCAAACTTAGGCAAAAGGGATCTAGCGTTCATTAGGAGCATAGTAGGAAACACTTTATTCTTTGTGTATGTAAAATCCCTCAAAGAAAATTTCCAGAAACGTCATTACGATCAACAACCCGACGATTATACATATATATAGTCACATTTTCACCTTTTGATTTTCTATCCCTTAATTCATCTCTCAGCCTTTTCAATTCTAACCTTTGAGCCTTTGTTCTATCCGGGTTCACAAAAACGTTCCGAAAAGAATCTGATTTTCGTAAATTTTTGGCTTTCGACAAGAGAGAATTTCTTGAATGCAAACCATCAAGGGTTAACCACAGTAGTCTAGCATGAGAACCAGCAGGACCAATACGCTGCATTTTGACAATGGAACCAACTTCAATAGGCTTACCAAGCTCATTCAACATGTGAACAATTTTCTTTTCATCATCTTCAGCAATTCGTTCATCGATAGAACCAGCAGACTCTTGGATTCCCGATATAATGACATTATTGAGCCGATAAAGGCGTTCATCAATCTCCACAGACATGTAATTATGGATACTTTCTTGCGATAGAGTCGAATTAAGGAGCACATCAACAGCCTTGATTTGCTCTTCATGTTTTGAGACAATCGATTTCATTTCAGAGACAGAATTCTCAATGCAGTCGATACGTTTGTGAACAGCCTCAAGTGAAGAAGCAACACGGTCCAATTCAGGTTTCAACAGGCTAACAATCTCATTCTTGCTATTGTCGAAAAGGGCTTTAACATCTTGCAAAGTCAAAGCTGCAGATGTCACACCTTTTGACCTAGTATTCACAGGAGTAGACGGCATATTGGATACAAAAATACCAAAAATTAACTACAAGCACTAGGCAGATTTGAACCAGGGCAGTTACCTAGATTTTGAAAGCATCAATGAATCGTACAGCCGATGCCGCAAGGCGGCCGAGGCTGTAAGGATCATTGATGCTTGAAAAAGCTATGCATGATTACTATTGTAGTGAATGATTGCTATGATTCATGTACATGTAATAGTCTGTGTAAGTTTCTGGCTAAATGCATAGATAGTGGTTTTTAATTCAGAAGCCGGCAGCAGCGACGATTGTTGCCGACTCTTGGGCGGCATCAATGAAATAATGCCGCATAGTATTCCCTGCAATAGCACTTCGTGGACATGCACTGTCATGACAATGGTACCTAAGCGATGACGGCTTCCAGTGGTTAGCAACAAGAAGCTATACCGGTATTAACCCATTAAACGCGGCTGTGATTTCTTTGCATATTTCGAAGTATATCAAGAAAGATGGCTTAAAACATCACGAAACATGAATATTTTCACATATACAATGCATACGAGTCATTTCGGATCGAATTCCAAGACGGCACATATATATGCCATCGCGTCCTACCACTCCTAAAAAATAGTAAATTTTTTGCCTGTGATAGTGAACGGCAAAATTGAAGTACTGAACTTCATAAAACTGTAATAAGAGCAATTTATCTAGTACGAGCATCTGACTTGTGTATTTCAAATATGATTTTGCATCTCCATTACTCATATCAGCTGCTTTGATGTATTATTCAGTTAGATGTAGGCTACATGTAGACCAAATTCAAATAAGAACAATATATTTTATGACTGATTTGTAGTTTCATTCAAAACATTATTTGTGACATTGATAAATGGCATGCAAGAAGTTCTGACAGCAGTAAATAACAGTTTCTAAAACGCTCATGCAAACACACATGCACTTCTATAAGTGATTTTCTCTTTAGTAGGCCTATTTTGCTCTGTAAAACGACTATCTTCTTTCTGTGTATGCATAGCGGTTGATGTCGTCTTGAAAGAAGTCACCAAGTGTGGTGGACTTTGAAGCACTTGACGTATAATCCCATATTGCATTTCTTACGTGAAAGACTTTGACAGTGAGCCACGACGCAGCTGCTTCTTAGGTAGGCCTATGGGTGCGATAGTATAGGCCTACTATCGCTACGTTGCCACTGACAAATTCTGACTTCCGTCTTCTCCCATGCAATTTTTCCTTTTTGGAGTTGATAATTGCACAGATTCATCTTAGATCACGATCGTTGACTTTTCAATAGGAGCCATGCATTGTCATCCTGAAATAGAGGAGGATTATTGAAAATAGCTTTTGCATGCACCGTGAAACTTTAAAAATGATACTTACTTACCCTTCACAAGAGACGAAAGCTATCAAAAGTGTCTTCAAAAAATAAACATGCTGATTTACACAAGTATAAAGCTACAGCAATAGAAGCTACGAACCTTCGAGGAAGGAAATAGCGAAGCAAATGTGGTTCATTGCGTCCATTGTCTTCAAAGCATTAGTAGGCCTACTGAGGTTGATGATCTCACGTCGTTGACTTCCTGTAATGCCCTGTTTACCATTTGCATATTGCAAAATAATAAAAGATTCAAACAAGCTGTTAGTCACAATTTTGTTGTCAAACAATTGCAACAATGCGGCATCCGATAGACATTTATATTTGTAAATGTAGAATCAGGCCTACTTGATCTGTCATCGTCAAGGCCGCCTTCGTCGTCTCTGCCACTGCCTATGGACTGCCTTCACAATCTTATGATGGGGTCTATATCACAACATAATCCTCTCCATTGTTAATTAGATCATACAGCGCATGAATCGCTGAGGTTTTTGATCTGAAAGATATACTTATTCTGACTTGCACAGCAGTGGATTACGCGATGGCATACATATACTCCAGTACGTATTGCCGTATTGCCACTAAACTAAGTCGAATCTGAACATCAGACTTGTGCACAGCCCTAGAAAATACGCCAAATAAAACATACATGGACGCAAAAAGATTATGAAAGCTCAAAATTGAATATCTTTCTTAACTTACCAAAATGAAGAATTTCTTGGCGCCATTTTGAAAAACAATTTGAATTTCCCGCCAAATGGACGAAGATAAAAAGGTGATTTCACATCACAAATCTTGAGCATCGTTCAAAGTTATGTTCGATCAAAAAAAAATAATCCGAAAAACGAGTTTTCACTCTTAAAATGAGGCATAAATGGAAGGAAGTTACCTGGCATACATATATGCCACCGCGTTTTATGGGTTAATACACTTTGTGAATATTCACAGATTATTTATATTATTCACATATAAAGCATGAAAAATGCTAACTTGAGTGACCACAGTGCTTGATATTCTATGATAGAGCTTTTGTAGTTAATTATGCAAGAAAAGTTAGATCAATACTTTATTGTCATTACTTCACGTTTCATGGCTACGATTACCGATTATCAGATGACAATAAAAGTGAGTGGAAGCCACAGAGATAAATTGCTTTGTCTGCGATGTTTGGTCTAGAGATGACATTTTTTAATAGTGGTCACGCTTGGAACTAGTCTCGAGGGCCAGAAAGATCCATTTGCCATTGAACGTAATACAAATTCAAGTCTGAATTCTGACGAACTAAATCATTGACAACGCATTGAACGGACACAGTCAGTAAATTTAGATGCGGACAATATTTCCAATTGATGAATTTATCACGGTGAAGCATTGTGTCAAAGATAGGCACTGTCCACGTGGCAAATATTCACTCTTCAATGTGATAACGCCAGCTCGTGTGTTCCATAATGCAAGTTTCCTTACGCATTGCGCGCGCTTGGCCAATCACGTAAGTCAAAGGGAAACGACTATCTCCTCATGTTACTGCCATCGCATACAATGGCTGATATGAGATAGAATCGCGTCACCTCTAGAGTAACAGCGACAGACGAATCTACCTCTGTGGATGATGCTCAGCAAAATGATGGTTACATGAATGCATTTCAAATTTCGGACTATGATGATAGAATGATAAAAAGATTCAAAATTTAACAACAAATATTTCTTGCGATGCCTGCACTTTGATATAATTTCACTTTTTTGTCGATAAGATTGTCTGATTTCGATGGTAAGATATAAAATTTCTCTGATAGGCATAGATTGCAGAAATGACTGCCACAGGAATAAGGATTTGTCTGTTGAACAATATTTCATTTAACACTGAATGATGCTTCTTGATATTTGAAGTACGAGATGTGATGTTCCATTTTTTATAGCGAACGTTGTTGAATGACTTCTTATGATTGTTGAATCTTCCTTTGAATTCGCCTTCTTACATGCCGTAGTATACATTTCATTCGAATCAGAGGACATCGTGGCTTTGTAAACGATGCACTTCGATGAACAATTTCCAGAAAGAGGACGGTCATTTATATTTCTACAATTGCATGTTGAATTTTCAGTACTTGGGTATTCATTTATTTCTGGTGTTTTGCTTAGAATTTTCCTGTTTTGATTTTTATGATGTTCATCATGTTAGAGACACAGCTGTAACTAAGCTTCATGCATGATGTTTGTGGTGAGGAGGGAAATGCTTTTTGACCAATGAAAGAAACAGTTTACCGATGCTAGTCTTCAGATTAGGACTGAAAAGATGGTTGAACCATATAATATTTCGTTGGCGTTTTGGTTTTGGAGTATTAGTTGTTTTGTACATCAAATTATACGAATGCTTACTGCCCGTCAATGACAATAAAGTATTGATCAAACTTAACCAAGTGACTTGTATGACATGTTGCTATGCCCGAAATAATCAGTAAAGAAAACCAGTCCGCACTCCGCATGTGTTTCAGAGATATCTGTTCTCCATCATATTTTTTCGATAGAATCACGCTGTTTTATCATTAAATGATAAAATGTCACAAATCTTGTAAAATATATTCACATTTGTCAATTAACCAACTGCCAAGTCTGATGAATTATGCTCACACGCAGAACACACAGAGTTTTCAGAGGGAAACAAATCATTAAGGACATCAAGGAAATGCTAAAAGCAAAAAAAAAAGTTTATTACATTGTCATATATTCTCAAATTTAACAAAAGGGGAATCGATGCATCTCTTTCATTCATGAGGTTCGGTGTCTCTTTTATAAATATTGTTACCAAAATTCGATGCCATTTTGTTACCGTAACAACAGAAAAATTATTGTTCTCATCAGGAGAATGACAATGTGTGGCCAATTCTGTGGGCATCGGATAACCTTTTACATGTTCTTTAACTCGGGATACAAAATGTTGCACAGTTTCCACAATGTAGACATGTTTACTGTCATTACGCGAGATGGATATTTGTATGCGTACATAATTTGATTTGAAATTTTGGAGAATGCGATCCTTGTTATGAAAAACATGTTTTTTTTATTCACCGATAATGTTGGCTGATTGCAATATTTTCTGGTAGTTTCTGGTTAATTCGGCGGATTTCTCTTTCAAAAATTTATCTTTTGCTTGAATTAAATGGAAATTTCCAACAAATAAGAACTTTACTTTCATCCTGAAATTTTTCAATGTTTGGGTAGCTTAAATTTTTCCTCAACTTTCTTTCGAATACGCTGAATTACGTCATTAGTATAACCACAATCAATAATAGTTTTTGATAAATACCAAATATTATTTGATATTATATCACAACTATATTATTTATATTATATTGCTATATTATGGCATGTTCTGATGCCATTATTTTGTGACGTTTTTTAAATGTCCAATCTATAGAGTGACGGTGATTTTTAATATGCATCATAAAAGAACCCTCCGAGCTGCAATTCTGCTGCACAGAAACTAAATGGGCCATATCAACGAGATGCATTTATTTTCAAAGGATTTAGCATCTCTTTGGTCGGTCTACACGCATTGAATTTCATTCTGTCTGCCTGCTTCCCTTTTGTTGTCATACTAACGCTTCTTTCAGAAGGTTTCTAGAAATTTAAGGAATGCTAAGATGCAACCCGCTCCCGCATCCGCTCGCAAGCAAGCAAGCAAGAACCACAGTGATTCCGCTTTTATTGTATTGCCGAGAACTTCTCCAAGAGGTGTATCCGGCGTTATTACCTTGCTCTGATGTAGCGGCCTCGGATTTGCCCGCTGGATTCATTTTCATAGAATAACTTATCTTCTAAATCTATGGCAAATGTCCATAAATCAATGTGATGATTCGTAGTAAATTTCCTAAAGGCAATTCTGGCGAGGATTTTCCAGTGCCCATGAGATGAGTTTGTGTTAATTTTTATTATACGCATATTTCTATGAAAATTTATCATTCCCTCCCAAAAGGATAAGATAACAAATATTGCCCTGCGACATTTTTCATATTATGGCAGATTTAGTAAATAATATATATTTTACAAGACGGGCCTATTGTATGAAGGAAGCGTCTTTCGCATCAAAATTAGCCAGTTATATGCACGAACGTGTAACTAAGAAATGACATCTTGTCCCTGTACAAGTACTATAGATATGATTTCAGGAGGCACCGATTATCACAGGCGGTGGGCATTCTTCCCCAAGTGCATACAGAGCCTCATCAATATATAATCATAACTTTTGATGAATATGAGAGAAATTATTGATAGAACTCCAACCTCGAACAAAGTGATAGAGCTCTGACTTCATCTCTGTTTCCCTGGCATCTTGCAGCTTGATAGACTAACGAAGTAAGTAAAATGTAACGAAACAATTCATTCTGTTTCCTGCAGAATTTCAGACGATTTTCTAAAGTTGTTATGATACTCGAATGCAAAAGTTCAACCGAATGCAAATACGATGGATGACATGCAATTTCCAGCTTCCTAGATTGAGGAAGTTCACATATTTGAACGATGATATCTATTGATGAGTCTTGACGTCGTTTGCTTTACATTTTCAGCTGATACTATTAAAATGGATACTGATTTATCAGGTCGATGAACTTTCGTCATTATGTTTGCTCTACTTTTCAATATTGACAGGGCAACTTTGAATCCTATTCATGATATTTAATACACAAATGAGATGGCAGCCTTTTTGGACTGCATTGTGCACGCATCGTTGTTGCGCTGTGTTTTTGTGAAATTAACAATATGAGTGCATTTGTAAGAAACTTAATTTGTCGTATGCATGAGCAATTGACTAAAGATGCAAGAAACAGTAAGAATTACTGAAACTGAGACAGCTAGTCTGAAGAGGAACACACACAAATGATCAGAAATCCTGGTCAAGAAAATCATCGGCAAAAGCTCATCATGATTCGACTAATAATCTACTTTGTTTGCTATACTACTTCATTATGCTGTTATATAGCAAATCAAATTGTCTTTTGATTGTGCTCTTGTCCACTCAGCATTCAAGAAGATTTTCTTTCAGTAAAAGGTGCTAACAAAATGAGATTTGTTTTAGCCACTCATATTGAAATAAATTAATTGTCCTCACCCTGAAGTAAGTATATTAGGTAGAGAATCAACTCACTATTAATTAAATCCCCAATGTGTCTGCAGTTTCGATTTTATTAAATGAACTCGATTTGAGACACAGTACCAAATGTGATATCAGCAAATTTTTGTAGTTTTAAGAAGCTACCACCGAATTGATTATTATTATAGCAATACAGAAGGAATAATAGTATTTTACAAATCCGCCGTGTCTTCTTTGTGACTACTTTCCGCATATATTCGCATGTGTTTAGTATGTAGCAATGCGAACAACTTCGTCTGTTATTGGCTGATTGAAAGCAACATACCAAGACATTTTTTGGTATCCTGCCTTCGTATGTGTTTGGTAGTGACCAGTGTAGGGCCTACGCTTATTTAAGTGCTTAAAGCGGTACATTAATATACTAGACAAACAGTTGAACCTATTAATGAGCCGCATCCTTGAATCCAAGTTTATCGATCACCTAAGGCCTACTATCAACAGGGAGCACGAGCTGGGGAATGGCTTCACTTATGAGTACTTCACTTCTAATTCTCGCAGGCTCGGTTCATGATTAAATGCTTACAGTACGAAGTGTCGGGCGTTTGCATACGTATTTATATTCAACAACTACACCGGCAAAAATTTGGGAGCGATATTTATAATTTTTCTTTCACATGACGCCATTAACTTTGTGCAAAACGATACCAGTGGCTTTGAAAAGAACACAATCATCGGCAGATTAAGTTTTAAACACGAGCGCAGAAGAGGGAAGAAATTCCACAGGAAAACAATTTTTTCCTTAAAGAATACGTTGAAAGACTCATGTGAATGTGAGCGACGGAAATGATGGCAATGATTGACGCCGTCTTGCTAATGAATATTGGAAACGAAGCTTTAAAGTTAGAATTCTCCTTGCTTTACCAGTTTGAATAGCATCATGGTTTTGGGAAATATAGAGGCGACAAATTGTAGTGAAACTCAACATTTCTTCAAAGATATTATCAAAGACAAGTTTATGCGATTGATGACGGATGCAGTGTGAGTTCTTATATTCTTTTCTCGATGATGTTTCATTTGCTAACATCCTTTAAAAATATTGCAAAAGTGTCGCAATCAAGGGATTTTCCGATTAACAAATGAAAATGTGCTGATTGTTTAGATGATTATGCTCCCAGGTGTGAATAATAATAGATCAAGGTTTCGATGCCTGTCATGGATTGAGTCTAACAATGGATAAGATATATATCTTATTTTCTTATGTTATCAATCAATTTTTAATGTACAGCTAGAAGTACTTCGAATGATAGATACTTCCTTCAGTTGCATTCAACATGTCCAGCAAGTCTGTGGCCTATATTGACTACATGCCAGAAATAAGCACACAAGTATGCTGTTCATGCATGCATATATCGTTCAGTTCTATTGTATTTTATGTTGGGCCTTCACAATTCAAATGTTTTCTTGCATGCAAAAACACTATAAGACACATAATATACATGTATATCCATTTCCATATCCATACTTCCGTTTTAGCTAAGTTGACAGTCCGAATTAGATATTTTACATATTACGGATATCGATAATTCAGTTTAATGTATTTTCCGTTGATGTGACGTGATGATAAGGAAAAAAGTAATGATATGCAATTATACAGATCAGTTGTAGTATTTATACATTCATTTTGAATTTACAATGAGCATATAGACTTACATGCTATAAGCATATATAAAGTTATATGTCAAAGTGAGAAAATTCATGCAGACGTTGACTTGAGTATCGCACAACTACAGGCATATATTTCATACAGACGGCAGTATTCAGTTTACTGTCTGCTTCACCGTGGCTGCTCCAGTTGATGCGCAAATGCACAAAACTCGCTGGACTTGTAAACATACTTTTGATTTTAACTTTTTAGAAGCAAACTGTTGTTATACAATGGACAGTATGAATACTTGCAGCAGCATAATTATACAGACAGAATTTTTGATGCTTGCTTTTTTAGTTCTACATCACTGAGAATTGTTCCGCATCAATTTACACGATGGCTCGTGTTCTACAACTGAAGTGCATTCAGTACACTTTTGTGTTCTAGGAGCACTATAATGTGTTCTATAATTTGCTTCATCACGATCACAATCCTTTAAGCTAATGTCATGTTCAACATAAATTCTTCTGATGCTTGCTAAACCATAACATTGATAGTTTTATTTTTTTTCGAGTAGTTTTGATGAGAATTTCATGTTACATTCTTACTTTTATCTTCATAGTCGATGCTTTGAGGTTCTAATTGTTAAAATTGATCCTATGAATGGGTATTGAGTTTCATATAAAAATATTTTCCCAGAGATAATTGATTCAAGTATATTGGCTTCAAAGCGAGATCTTATCTGTTAATTTCTGTTGGATAACTAGAGGGTTATGTATTGAAGTTTATTGACATTCTTATGACGCACTCTGTAGGCCTATTACAAATTACTGCATGTCCATGTGTCATGTGTTAAGCTGAACACTCACAGGAAGCTGTCAACACATTCAGCGTGTTTTGAGGAAGAACATGGCATCCTCACACCTGTTCGTGTCAGAAGACACGCGATTATGTATTGTTCGAATGATTATGAGTTGTAAGAACGTTAAACACAGGAACAACACAAAATTTCCTCATTATTTCATCAGTGACGTCTGTGTTGAAAGTCAATTACAAGTTGAAAACTCTGCTCATCCATATTGACATTCATCTGATGATAAATTTCTGTGTGTAAGCTTCAAAATAATTTCAACTCTCAAAATGAAACAGAAACTAAAAATGATGTCTCTGATGACAAAAAGCATGTTCGAAAAATCCAAAAGAACGATTTGTGCCACCGCACTAAACCGCACGCTCCTAAAGCTACTTCCTAGTACTCTAAACGTTGTGAGTTTCGGAGTTGCAGCATAACAATAGAGGTAGAGCTGCAAAATTCTGCGGATTAACCACATAGGTGGATTTGCCCGTCGCTTCACTCTAAAGGTGACGCTATTCTATCTCAGCCACTGCATGCGATGGTAGTAACATGAGCAGATAGTAGTCGTCCCTTTGGCTTACGTGGTTGGCGTTATGACATTGAAGACTGAACGACTGTCAATCGTACATATCTTTGACTCAATGTTTGATAAATTCCGTGATAAATTCATCAAATGAAAATATTATTCACACCGTTCGACTCCTCACGATCTTAATTTACTGACTGTATACGTTCAATGCGGTGTTAATGATTTAGTTCGTCAGAATTCAGGCTTGAATTTGCATTACGTTTAATGAGAAATGGATCTTTCTGCCCCTCAGGATTAGTTCCAAGCGTGACCATCAGCAATAAAAGATGTCATCTCTAGACCAAACATCGCAGACAAAGCAATTATCTGTAGGATATGCCCATAATGCTACGACGCTGTCGCTAGTAGTATAAAGATGATTGAAAATGCACTGGAGAATGTTATTTCAAAGCTCTTGATGTTGCTCCAGATGCAGACTAACATTCGCAGTCCTCTAGCACTCTTGATTTGTGACTTGCATTCGAAGTTTTTCAGCTTACTTTGAAGCGTCTCGTTAGAGAACAATCTGCTGTAATTCGTATTTGTCATTTCGGGAGGGAAACCACCACCAGTCGACAGTCATATTTGATAGAAAAACTCTTTCACATGGCGATAGACTGATTGAGATAATAAACAGCTCATGACTGCGCGCACAGGAACAAAAAGCTATTGTCAATGAATAGAATAATTTCAACCGTTGCGAGAATCCAGAGTATGTATTTCTTTCAGATCCAATATGCTGCAGTGGCGTTTCCTTCACATGAGCTTATTTCTTTTCTGTGAGGTAGAAAAATTGAGGTTGTGACACAGACTTTCCTTTCTCAGCCATGTATTACGGTATTTTCAGAAGTCTTTGATAAGCTTGATATATGGTAAATTTTTCAATGAACATGAGTTGTTGTATTCACTTTTTTCTTCACAGGCAACCAGGCAGCAAGAAATACAAGCAACTACAACTACAGATGAACTAGAATGTTATTATGCTGGTGTAAATGTGATATGAAAAAATGTGTAACTGTGCCATTTGATATGCTCCTCAAATTAATTCATTTGTACCCATTGTTCCATTTTTGAAAAATTTGACTCAACTTATTTTTTCAAATGAAGCAGGAGATCTAGCAATTTAGACTGCTCCCAACCTTGCATGATTCTTAGAGCGCGGATGCACAAGATATGTGCTCGATGCTTTTCAAATGAAATATTTCAAAAGTATATCCATCATTGCCATGGATACAATTTTGTACTCACGCGTCATTTGTGCTTTCTTCATCTGAATAGAAAACGTATCAATCTTCAATTTTACTTGTGTGCAAACCTGAATTAATACACTAATTTCGATGGACATATCCTGGATTTATCTTAAACTTGTAATAAAAATAACTTTCTTTAATGATCTTAGAATTTGGAGCAGTAAGGCAATCTCGTTGATTGCAACTGGAAGAATGTATTATACACATCACTAATTATGTGTAATTAAGAAATGTTGCCCCTAAATGAATAGTGCATGAAATTTGACCCGAACTAAAGACTTCACAAAATATTGCTAAAAACATGGAAGTTACTATTTGTAATCGCTTTTCAGTGGTGATATTGAGAGAATATAAAATACTTCTATTAAAACCACTTTGAAATATGTTCTAATAATTCGTTAATAATGAGAAATTCAAGTTTAAAGATAAATGTGGTTCCGCTAACTTAACACACGTGAACTTCGAGCACTTAGAACGAAATAAGCAATAAAGCAGCTTCAACTATAAATGCTGGCGTCAATCAAGGCTCAGGTCTTGGTCCGTTCGCTTTCACAGTGGCAACTTTTGACCTCACTCCTACTAAAGCTGAAAACTCGAATATCAAATATGTCGATGACATTTACCTACCCATCCCACCATACAACTCAGGTAGCATACAATATAGATAACATCATGCTTGGAAAGAATCGTGTCATCTCAGTCTAATCGAATCAAAAACAAAAGAAATTGTCTTCAAAAGACAAAGAACCAATGCGAGCCCGCCAATCATTTCTAACATTAAGCGAGTGCCAAAATGTTCTATAGGCCTACCAGAAAACTAATTTTATTTTTTTTAAAATTATTTTATTTTGCATGAGATTTGGGCGTGCCAACTTTTTTTAGACGCGGCCCAATGTTTGTTGAACTTTACTGCATTGCTTCTGGAAAACTATTAGTAACTTCAGAATATCAGGTTCCTTAGCTAATTCCTTTTGCTACAATTTTTACAAAATCTTGGTTAAACTCTTTGAAGAAAAGAATTGGTTCATTTTGCTGGAAGGATGACCTGGTTCGTCTCTTGATTTGAATGTCGGTGAAAACTGCTGGAGATATAATGATAATAAGAATACTGAAGAAACAAGTACAGGCCATGAAACCAACTTCTTTGGCCGATCTGATTGATAAAATCAAGCCCGCCTGGAATACAAGAGTCAGATGTGAGAGCTTCTCAGAGTTAGCTAAATATATGTCTCACCGTGTTGAGGCTATTCTGAAAGCCAAAAAAGACAGTACACTAACTACCGAAATTATTTAAGAGGTGTTTATCATTAAGTTAGATTCTACACTCTAAAAAATTTTGGTTTTTAATTGGTTTTCTGGAAAACCACATGGATTTCCAGGAAACCAAACCGGTTCTCTAGAAAACCAAGATATAAAGGCTGAAAAACCAATTTTGGTTTCCCACAAAACCGATAACTTTTGGTTTCACCCCCGTGACAGGCTGAAAAACCAAAATTGGCTTTCCAGGAAACAACAGAAAATACAACAGATATAATATATAATAATACAGATAATAATGTTTTTTTAATAATACAACAGATAATAGGAAAGACATTATTTTTACAAGCGATGCTATCTTCATGACCGGAACTGTGCTTCCCGCCCCTACGGCTTCTTACTCGACGTATAGGCCTGCATGGATGTTAGGTAATTATTCCCTTAACATCAAGCATGGTGGAGCATGAGATTAAGTTATAGTAATAATTCTACTAATTTTATTTAATCAATATTACTTGCTTAATAAGAGCAGCTTAATTTTATTTCCTTGTTTTTAGATTCTTCCCGATTTTACCAGGGTTGGACGTTGCTGCGATGACTATTATCCACTCAAGAGTAATTCATACTATAACAATGAGAATATTCAATTCTCAAAAATCAACTGGTGACGTTTTTTGAATACTTTCTCTAAATCTAGGAAGCTGTAATAAGCTTAGAATAATTCGAATAAGTGATTTCATGATAAATGCATTTCATTTTCATTTCAATTCCTTTTAAACAATAGTGATGAAATTACATGATCGCTGTTATAATCAGGCTCAAAAGTGGCGAATCAATGCATTGTACAAGTACATGTACTTGGCAAGAATGAGTCACATAGATGCAAGTCAAAGATTTGTCATCATTTTCTAGTGAGTTTCAAGTATAGTGATATTTTAGCAAAGAGGATTTTTCGGTAAATGACCCACCGCCCTAGATTTATATGAAAAGATGACTGCTGGGTTATTCTATCGGATTACGAAAAGTCATCAAAAAATGGATGACACTCTGTATTTATTCTGAACACGAAAGCAAATAGATGAGGGGATGATAATCTTTCTTATTCCCTTGGGCAGTCCACTCACAATTTCGAGAGTTTTTCATTTGCTTTGACTCGATGCCATCTTAATTAAATACATGATTTGACCAATTAAACGTGCTCAGTTGGAGCACTAGGTGAATATTAATGTTCAGTGAAGGAATTTATCATGGCGTGTGAGGAATCTAATAAAACTTTTAGTCTAGACTATTGAGGAACTTCAGTCAAAGGTTCTGTATCTTGGAACTTGGTGGGATTATTACAAATTTGGCCTTCGATATTGATCTGGAGAATCAAAGAAATTCAAAATTTAGAGGAAAAGGTTATTTAATTGATCATCAAATGACTTTTGCTATGGAAAAAATGTTGAATTCATGAAGTGTCATAGGCGCATTAATAAACCTACGATAACAAATATTCAAGTGAAGAAATAGCATTTTCCATGTGTGCACTAGGTGACATGCCACGCTCAATTACGCGTAATTCAACCGTTAACTACGCGTAATTAGGCATGACCCTAAACATCCGTGGCTACGCGGGACATTAATGCAACATCTGTCGGCAGTCCTGTTATATAGACTTTGCGTTTCATGTGTCTGTATATATCAGAGGCTTAAACAATGTGATAGGACCTAAATTTCATGCTCAGGGCAGACAGACCATGCTAAGCGGTTCATCAGTGGTTCAAGCGCCAACACGGACAACCGTAGACGACGCCCAAACTATAAACGCTCGCCCACGCGTATTTATAAACATTCCCCATGGTTTGACAGCATCAGATCACGTGATTGCTGACTCTTGGTGCAGCCCGTATGTGCGCGCGCGTAGAAGTATAAACTGCCCTGAACTACGAATGGTAGGGGTGCTCCGTAATTACGCGTGGCAACCTCTATTTTCTATTTTTATGCATCGGTTTCCTGTTGTTTTATAATATGCATTTTTTTCCTAAACTTTTGGTGACCATTGTCCTTTTCTATTTCACTTTCATCATCTGTAGCGGCTTTGCTTGGAATCTGTTATTAGTATATTAATATTAAGTAGTGTTACAAATCTTAAGATTTCCATTTTTACCAGATATTGGGCCAAAGCTGATCAATTTTAATTCGTTGCCACTAGAAAGCTCCATTGAGTTATTTTAAGAACTGATTAATCCAGTGGTTACAGTAGCATTGCGTCTGTACACCCACAGATTGGAAAACGCCATCAGTCCTCATCAGGACTACTTCAATTGATTATTCAAATTTGTAAGCATTATATTCTATTATAAATGGCTGCTGGGATGATTTTCATTATCGTATGAGAGCTACTGATATGAACTTGACCTTCACTCGACATAGATACATGATATCTTTTTTTCTTCAATTGATATTTTTCTGTTTATCAACTGACATCTAACTAATGTTTGCAATTTTCAATAAAGTATAGTCCGTTTCCTTCTAAACGTCATGAATAACACAGCAATTACCATAATGGCAAATAATAAAGCAATTTAGCTTAAAATATTCATTTATTTCATGAATTAATATGATTTTTGACAAATCTATTTTTGCGACAGTTGTTATTTCATCGTCATTTCGTCTGTTGCAGAGCATATGATTTCTTCATCACTGTAATTCAACTCGTGACAGATACTGCCATTCAACTCTAAAAAACTGACAACAGAAAGAAAACTTTCTATGATTGTACTTGTCACATGTGTCAACTGGATTACAGTGCACAATTAGAATTCGTCTCATTTTCCGGATGATGTTCTCATATCGATCGTCTTGTAAAGCTTATCAAGAGCTAGGCTAGTTTGAACATTTTCATGTATAGGCCTGATGCCAAAATTGTTTATAAGAGTCGAAGTGTTTCTGATGATGCACTTGCATCGTCCTTTCATGTCCAATTTTGTAATTTGGGGATGCATCGAGAATGAAGTCATCAGTCTTGTAATTTAGATGTATGTACCGGTGCTACACTATATGTTTTCCCACCTTCTATTCTGAGCGGATAATACAAGGTTGATTACAATTTCTCACTGGAAAAGCAGTCCACGTTTGTAGCGTTGATATCAAATGACCGCCTTTTTCTACCCCCTTCCAAGTACACTGCGCGCCACATCTCTACTAAGATTTAAGTTAAGGGATTCAGTTCGCACTCACATCCCTGCCAAGATTTAGACTGATTTGTCAGATTTAAACTGTGTCTTCACGAAGAATCTACTTGTCTCTCTTTTTCCGAGGGGGAATGCAGGCAATAGCGGTTTTCTGATATACTGTACTTTCACCGGTCAGCAATTTTGATTTAGGGAAAAAGAATATCAAAACACCGACATTTTTGCACACTTGATGTCAACCAATTGCGCTTTACAGTAAAAGAGCTTAATCATTTTTCTGTTCTAAGATTTGATACGGGGCTTTCAACAATTGCGGATAGAGGTCATCAAAAATTAATTGCAATTAGGCCTTATTGGTCACAATTAATTGTTTGCTGCCATAAAAAAACTGCAATTAATTGATTGGTGCGATCGAATAATTGCAATAAATTGTTTGGTGTCATCGAATAACTGCAATAGATGGATTGATGTGATGTCTTGTATTGGAAAAAGTGATCCATAGAGAGAGATTTACTCACAGCATCGTCACTGCCGAAGTCAATCAAGCCGAAGTCTGCGGTGGAGACGAGCTAACTATTCACTTAATAGTTGTCATTCTCTTTCGATATCCAATGTACTGCGACTGACCTTTGTTGTCAATCTACTGCGTGACGTAGTCGGACGACATGCTGATTTGCTGTCTCGCTACGACATGAATGCTGGTAGTATTCTATCAATAATTATAATAGGACATATCGGAGTAGGCAAAAACCAGTTCTGTCTTCTTTTAAAATTTTATGGCTAAGAGATTACGTTAAAAGCTATTTACAGGCCCGACGTTTCACGCCTTCGCGCTTCCTCAGGGGCAACACAAGCTAAAACCACAAGTAAGACCGACAGCGTAAGGAGAGCGTGATGACAAAGCTCTGCAACCTTATATAGTGGTGTGTGGGATGTGAGAATCAGACTAAAAATCAATCAGTTCAAGTTTGCGGTTAATGTTGGGCTTCGTGCTCTTGATATAGCGAGCTTCACTCAAACGAGTGTCGACAGGATTCTTACATTTGTCCAAGATATCTAAAGTGAAGTTGTCAATAGACACAATATGCTTGCATTGAGATCTGTGGTCTGCCAGTGCACTGCTGGCCTTATTGTTAAAAGAACGCGCGTGTTCCATGAAACGTAATTTAAAAGGTCGATTGGCACAAAATTTACAGGTAAATTTGTAAACAAAGAATTTGTCTTTGCAAGTATATTTGTTAGGTAACCAATCACAGACCGTGCAATTCTCATGTTTATTATGTCTAGGCTTGTTTTGAAAGCTACTATAAAGATTAGAGTTTGGAATGTCTACTAGGTTGACAGGTAAGTCGTATTTCTTAATAAGGGTGCGTATTTTACAGCTAGTTTTATCATTTATGTATTTCATTTTAAGAATATTTGGGTTGTGTTTTTTAGGGATAGACTTATTTTTTCTATTTCTAAAAGTGCGATAGGTTTTGTAACCGTTTTGACGAAACTTTTTGTCTAGTTTATTTTTGGAGTTTTCAAACGCGGCTTCTGAGCTGCATCGTTTTTAGACGTACTCTACAGTATTATTTAGATGGTTGTTTTTTACGTGACTTGGTACGTAGCTATCCTTCCGTAAGGCAGTGCCGGAATGATAGGGCTTCTCAAACCAGTTGTAATGGATGTTTTCATTTTCTATAAAAATGCTTATATCAAGGAAGTTTAAGACTCCGTTTTCAGGTACCTCCATGGTGAACTTAATTTCGCTACTTATGCTATTAAAAGTTTTCAAAAGTTTAGAAAAACTTTTGACTTTTGACCTTTGTCAAACGGTCCAGTTATAATGTCATCTATGTAACGAGCGTAGAGGGCAGGGACTATAGCATACCTATCTTTCAAGTCTTTTAAGGCAACCGTTTCCAATTTGTGTAAATAAATAATCGCGAACGGAGGGCCGAAATGAGATCCCATTGGGCATCCTTTTATTTGGAGATAATGTTTATTATTAAATTTGATTTCGTAGTTATAACAAATGAAACTTGACATCTTCGCAACCGAGTCACGATCCAGACCAAAACTATTTATAATAAAGATAAGACAAAACGATGACATTAGTTGCGAGGCCTTTCGCCGATTCTTTTCGGGCAACACTTCGGAACGCGTACAATAAAAGAAAAATCAAGTCATTATATACAGTTAAAATGAAAGAAAGGACGGAGTTGAAGTCACTGCCACGGAAGAGCGAGCGTTAATACAGTTTGCTTCTGGACATTGCGGCCGGTTTTATGTGTCCAGAAGTCTAGGTTGGATTCCTAGGGTGTTGGTGTCTTTTATTGACTTAATTGTTGTCATTCTCTTTTGATGTATAACGTATTTAATATCTCTATATTGCAATGGTTTTACGATAGCTTCTAAAGTTCTATCTTATGCTCTGCTATAGGCACGTGTGATTATCCATTCACTTGCTTCAATAATTAATAATCACTACAAGTATGATGCATGAACTGAAGTCTAATAAAAGTTATTGATATTCATACCAAATGACGATTGTTGCAATATGTATTACATGTAATGGGTCTAATGAAGTCACTATCGAAACTGACAATGAGTTGTTTTACGACTTGCAAAGCATCACGCGTAATTACGGAACACCCCAAACATCTGTGGTTAAGAACATTCTATTCTTCTACCCGCGTACATACGCGCTGCACTAAGAGTCAGAAATCACTTGATCTGATGCTGTTAAAACATGGGAAATGTTTATGAATACGCGCGGGCGAGCGTTTATAGCTTGCGCGTCGTGTACGGTTGTCTGCGCTGCCGCTTGAACCACTAAGATGAACCGCTAAGCATGTTCTGTCTTCCCTGAGCATGAAATTGAGGTCCTATCACATTGTTTAGCCTCTGATGCATGCAGACACATGAGACGCAAAATCTATATAACAGGACTGCCGACTATACTAACTGATATAACAGATGTTGCAGCAATGTCCCGCATAGCCACGGATGTTTAGGGTCATGTATCCTAATTCATTAAATTGAAATAACGGAGAGAAAAATCAATATTCGGCGATGATGAATAATTGCAATTTCTTGATTGCTGACGACATTTAATTGCAATTGATTGATTGCCCAAAATTGATTACAATTAATTTTTGATAACCATTGAAGGGAATCGTCTGGCGTATACGGGTTTCCGATCAGAGATGATTACAGGTTTTATGGAAGTGATTTCTTAAGCACTGGGAAATAAATTATTTGAATATTTGACATGTTCCTTCCTTGCGGGCGAAAATGAATTTTTGAGACAACGACAGTTGAGCGATGATTGATAAACGCATATTTGGTAGGATATTCAATTCATATAGTCGCGATATTCCCTCTTCCATTGTTGACTATTGAAGTCAACTTTTAGTAGTAGGCTAGGGGCTCACATCTGTCTGTGCTATTGCAATTTTCAATAAGCTGTGCTGATCATTTCAATATAGGCCTACATGTACATTAGGGGTCTATTTTTCAATTGTACATAATGTGCGGAATTTTCTAATAATTTTGAATAAGCGAAATAAATTGCGAATTCTAAAATTGGTGTAATAATTTTCCTTTTTTGGGAATGGTCAAATCGGTACATGCATGATCTGGGGTGGGGCCCGTGTCCGCAAGCTTGCCTGTGCCCGCACCGTTGCTCGCATTGACCGCGGTTCAGTTATTGCTCTTGAGCTAAACATGTCAAGTTTTCAGCTAACATTGGGTTTTTCCCAGCTGACAATGCAGGAAAGTCTCACATCTGACATCGCAAAATAATGCAAGATGCACTATCTAAAAATATCATCATTCACAGCATGATAATAAGGCCGATATGTAGAATATTAACATAGGCTTGGGTCTATCCTTCAGAAAAAGTGATTAAACAATGCGATAATGATTAGATTTAATTATATAATGAGCTTAGCCTACAAATTTGTGCTACGTCATGCATGCCGCCATGAGTCCCTACCTGCATATGTACCGATCGGGAATGAATTCGCAGATTAAGCCATTATTGTGCATGCCCGAGCCCGCAGGCGGATGCCCGCTGTCCGTAAATCGTAACGGCCGCAGCGGCCCCACCCCAGCAGGCGATAATAATACTAACTTAAATGAAATCTAAATATTCAGTCATTATTCATCAGTCTTTCTGCGCAACTTCGCAGAACGGCAAATATTTCCTGCAATGCTCGAATGATGCATGATGGTCAGAAATCCCCTGATGATATTGAACATCAAATTTTCTATTCATTAAGTGTGTTGCGGTATTAGGGAATTGATGATTACCTCAGGCGACGATGAAATTCTTAATGAATGAATGAATGATAAGATAGCCGAAACATTCTACGCGAAAACATTTCTGGTTTTCATCAATTTCTTCCTCATAATTAGATCTAGAGAATGAAGGAATGACCAGAAACTTCTTTATGAGACGACTTGTCTACTTTTCCACAGCAGAGACAGACTTGGACAAATGCATCAAGAAAATGGTTAAGATCTGAATTTGCTTTCCGCAGCCGGTTTTGATGCGCTTGGAGATTCGCTGTGTCCCTTACGTAACTTTTTAATGCTCCGAATTACATGAAGCTCTCAGTGCAATCTATTTGGTGTGCGAACTTTCTAATTGAGGCATTCATTTTCCCTAATTCGTTCATCTTTGTACCAGGGCTGATAGAAAACATCTTTTTCGGAGTTAAACAAACAAACATTCCTTATTCGTTTTAAACATGTCTTATGTTGTTTCATTTGCGAAGTTGTAACACTTGAAAGTTGTAATTGAAAAGCTGTAACGCTACAACTTTTACTGTTGCAGACGTCGACAATTAGGACGGGAGCTGCTGACACTTTCTTTCTAAATTCGATCATAAAGGGCTTAATAGCATGGATTGTAGATCTTGAAGCGCTGAATACAAAAATCAAATTCTTGCGTGTCACAGCCAGTCGCTTTCGGTTATAAGGAAGGTTAATGCATTCCCATTGGAATCCAATGGTAAAATTCAAGAAATATCTATGGATTGTGAAACACATGACAATTTTCGACAATTTCTTTTGCAGAAAAGAAACTATTTATCAGAATGCAATGAAATTTGAAGTATGATTGAGTTCAGAACATCAACTTAGATATAAAAGTTGAAGTGAGTGACATGATTCAGTATTTGATGTCTGAGAGCCTCTACAAAATGAGTAAAATCGCCAAAATTATGTCAAAACATGAAATTCACTCATTTTGTAGAGTTCAAATTTTATATCGAAGTTGATGTTCTGAACTCAATCATATTTCAAATTTCATTTCACCAGGGCTGAAATAGTTTTTTCCATGTGTAGTCTTAGGTATAGTGTGTATAGTTTAATTGCTTTCGATGTAGTAGAGTGTCATTGTAATTCTATTGTTTACCTCCATTTTCCACTTTCCACTTATCCACTCTTACCATTGCTTTATGTAGTGTCAGATATAGTTCACTTGTAATCGGTGTAGTAGCATCGTTGTATTTCCATATTTTACCTCCATTTTTCCAGTGGAACAGCAGGAAAGGTATATTGTATTCACCATGAACACCAAAAAGAAGAATTTCTTGAAGACTTGTTGCAGATGTGCATATCAGTCGTGAGCTCATCTTGCATGTAGCTTAGACTTTATTCGCCCGATTTCTATTCACATAATCTATGATGACGCAGTAAGCTAGGTAACTAAAGATGTAAATTCGCATAATTCGGAAGTTAGTATCTGACGTGGGCTTGCCTTATTGCTACTGGTGTACTTTTTGTACACTTCTTTTGTATAGATCTACCAATGATTTCACAACACTCGGGTAGAACAATCGGTGTTAGGGTACATGGAGAGCATGCTAAGAGGCGACGCTAGCAATTTTCTCATAAACTTGGTGCAGAAGATAGACATGAGCTCAATGGTGACAACTGACGAGTTTTTATTTCTTAGCATTCAAGACCAATATGTAGGCTACTCCTGACACAAATGCGATCGCTTGAATTCACAGTGTTTGGAGTGTGCATGTGCCAGTAAGCATGTAAGACATACGTGCGTGGGCATGATGCTTGTAAGGTATATTCAGAGAATTAGATTGTTTAAGTGAGTCACTTTCCTAGAAGTGCAAACTGATTCAAAGCGATGGCACATGCAGGAAAGTGTGAATTTCCAAAGTGGGTGAAAAGAAATTTTTAATGCTTTACAGAGATAGGAAAACTAATCGTGCGTCGCTTGCGTCTTGCTGTGAATTTCTCCATACTGCTCCGATCGCCACGATTCTTTCAGATCTGATGAATCCACAGCATTGCGTAAAAGTTCTTTGGATAATGGTGATCCTTCCGATCATTAATAAAAAGTATAGCAGACCCACAAAAAAGTTCACAAACTTCTCTGTAGAACTTTACATTGTCTGTGTCTCTTTGCTGTGTGATCCGGTTGATAAGAATAATTGAAACTTCGCACAATTTGGCGTACTTAATGTTGAACTGGCTGCCCATTCTTCGATTAGATTGCCAAGGTATTATGAAACAGATTATGTGACTTTTCATTAGCGCTACATGTTCCAAAAAGTGCTTCCTTTCTAGTCAAACAGAGGAAGAGACGACCTGCCTTATTCTGTGAGTGTACTATACATAAATTCTTCAGACATTCATCACACGCATGGTAACAGTTCTTCTCTGCGTACGTGTCGGCTATTTCCTGAACTGCTTGTTTGATAAACTGACACATTAAAACAGGTGTTTCCATGAAATTTCATTCTTGAAGCTAAAGTTTTAATCCGAACTAGTTAATGAAATTTTTCATCAATACAAAATCCCTCTGAAAACTCTATAGAAGACTTTAAAATCAATTGTATGATTATCAAAATTGCGGAGCCTTGCAAATTTGAAAAAATCAATTTAAGATTTTAAAACCAGCAATGCTTCTTTCATGTTTGAAGCATGTTTTCCCCTATGTCAAAAACATGGTTTTCATCATTTTTTCAAAACACCACCAAGCCTACTTTGCCTATAAATTCAAAAGTTTTAATTACAATCACCATTTTTGCCAGAATTTTGAAATTTGAGAAATTTTATAGCCTTTATTCCCTTATGAGATGCTTGTTATTATGTCTGAATTGTTAAAGGTACTAAAAAGTTATTGATGAGAGACTTAACTGCGTGAGAGAAATTTGATTCAAGCACTGAATAGAATTGAAGCATTTGTATATGAGAAGTGGGTCTTCCTTCAAAAAAGCTATTCTGACACATCTATCTAGGCTGTCACACAATTGCGTACAAATAATCAATATCCTGTGGTACATCGGTGCCACCAGTGGGCACTTCAACACTTGCATTAATGAGCACCTTAGAGGCCACGCAACTCAAACTGAGGTTTCGATGCACAAGCACGCACCGAGATCATACAAATTTTCTATCTTGGGTTATTACAAATTTCCGTTTATTCTCGAATCCATTCTGATAGGTAACAATGCTGACTGCCATTCGAACGAGCGGAACGGATCATTTCTAATATCATTTAGATTATGACGCAGTGCTTTCATGACATCGGTTGACACGAAACAAGTGATGTATTCGATCGGTGATCACTTTCATCATTGTAAATGTAAATAATGAAGAGAAAGATGATTTTAGACAATATTATATATAAACGATTTGTAAGCAGTTTTGTGACAATTATGAAACCGCTGAAGATGATGGTATAAAAATAAAATTTGTCGACCCTAGATATACTTTTTTTGCTGTACATTGGAAAATAAGAAACAATTGGCCACTCTCTGTTGTAATATAGTCTGAAATGTCCACACCGTTAAAATCAGCAGATAAACTCATTAAAATATTCAGATAAACTTCACAGTAAGAATGAGAAAAATCAGTTGGCAACATAAATATAAAGCAATTCAGACTAATAGATGAAGAATCAATTTATCTGTTGTCTTTATTTACATTTTTCAAAATTTTTGCTGAGTATTTTGCATTGTGTGCGGAGCAGCACCTGGAATATGCTTAATTTTAAATTTCGGACGACATGCATTTATCCGAGCCTTGCTTGCAAGTTTGACCTAAGAGATAATCTATGATCATCCTTTGATACAGTAAATTCACTGTGACGTTTATTATTCTGGTCATCCAGGAAAATTAATTCCTTTTGACATCTGTCAAAACGTTTTCCTTATTGGTATTCTTTTGACTTTGCTTGCATCGTATGACTGCATTTCTATCCATAATTTGCATTATTATTCCTCGCAAACCTTTCTGAATTCATTATTTTATCTCTCCCATGAGAAATTGATAATCTCCAACGAATCCTGTAAATCTTCATTAATCATGATTGCAACCACTGTATCAACCAACTTGAATTGAATCTAAATGCGATGTCTTTCACCGGTGTGTTGTCAATTGCTATTTACTTATGCGGAAGAAATTTGTCACTTAGGAAAGAGGCCATAATTCAGGAGTATGATGAAGACATCAATGAATAACACAAACAAGACATCAGTTAGTATTTTTACATACTTTTAAGTTTATGAACAACACTTTTAATTCATGTCTTGAAAATAGTTTTAGCATGATAGATCATCGCTTTTGAGAAATGGCGAGATGTTCCGCAGGAAATAAAAACTTGTATTCCATTAAGTTCAAGGATATTCGTTCTCGACAATCTCATCCCAAACATCGATCTGATTATCTTCTATATTTCTGTTTTATTGAAAATAATTAGTAGAGGAAGTCGCATGTTCTCCAAATGTCCTGCATTTAGTTCATTCCATTTGTAAGAGAGGATAAAGACATGTGGGTTGCGGAAAATGAAGCATAATGAATAGCATATCAAGCATCTGTCACAAAATTATGACGAACTGATAGTGGATGTGACGGAAGAAAATGTGCTTCGGATTTTTGTATTAAATCGGAAAGAAAATCACTTAACAAAAAGCTCAACAAGACATGAAAGGACACGCATGTGAAACTGGAAGACAAAAAAATAAAGGACAAATAACCATAGAACAAGCATATTAGGTAGAGTAGCAACTCAGCATTAATCAGATCCCCAGTGTGTATGCAGTCTCGATTTTATTAAATGAACTCGAGTACCAAATGTGAGATAAGCAATTTTTTTCCGTTTTGAAGAAATTACCACCGAATTGACTGATTATGACAGCAATGCATGAGGAAGTATAGATCTGATTTTGCTTTCCTCGCTGAAATTTCAAGTTTTTAATTCAGTTTTTACCGGCATGATTTTATGATTCTATCACTACATTCATGTATCATTTCTTTAATCTGAAAAGTGATGTGGACCCATTTACATCTTTCAAAGTTAATTGAAATCATTGTCTTTCATTAAGTAATTCTGCTCTGCCAGTGACAGGTTGCCTGTGATATGATCCCGCTTAAGACGATTCTCTTGAGGTTGAGCATGAAAGTAATAGCAATATATTGAATTGCTAATTTAACAAACATTGACTCTCCAAGGCTGTCATGACAAAGAGAATCTGTAAAATGTCATCATTCCTTCTTCACTACAATCATGATCACTCAATTCCGTGGTAATTTCTTCAGAACTGCAAAGCATTGTATGTCTCACATTTGGTAACAATACTATCTGTATCCCCCTCGAGTTCATTTAATAAAATCGAAAGTGTATACACAATGGGGATTTGATAAATGCGGAGTTACCACTCTACCTAATATACCTACTCTATGGTGTAAATATTTTTAAAATGTTTGTAATATAAAATTGCGCGAACTTGACTTCCTCTTTGCGATATTGATTCTGATTAAGATCAGTCTAGCAATCATCCATCATATTGCCAATTAAAAACTGGTTGAGATAAAATAAGTAATACATTCTTTGATTTTATAACAATAGCAACTACTTCCAGGCGACCTCGGAGAACTGATTTCACAATTCAATGTCTCCGGCTTTCGCGAGGTAGAAAAGATATATCCATACGCCTTGCTCGTGGCACCACTATGCTGCAAATCGCACCCAGTCCTCGAACTATTAACCCGGCTATCGATCCTCCAACGTTGCTTGGAAGCAGTTGCTATTGTTATATAAACAAACTAGGGCGACCGCACAGAAACACTGTTAGGCTAACAAATCTCTAACAATCACTCACCATTAAAATTTGCTTGTCTAACAGCTACAGGTGTTCTCTTCCTAAATTTGCGCACGAGCTTCCGATTATTTCTAATTTGTAGATTGTCACCCAACATCAGTAAAACAAAAATTCTTAAGTTATACTTCCAGTCGTCTTGCGAGTTAAGGCCCGTTCAGACAGATCACGCTTTTGCGGCTATTTTCTGCCGAGTTAAATGGCTTCTCGATTTCGATCATTAAACTCAGTACACTTCTTAATTCACACATTTTAATTTTTTATTATCAGAGTTTTGTAATTCACTTTCAAATGATTTAAGTAGCTTAAAATTTGAGATGATTTCGTTGGTCGACCGAGACAGTGAAAGACAGTCGATCAATTTTCATTGAAATGGTGTATTTACCCACCAATTTTGATAAATTTCATATTTTCAGAATGCTCGCGACATTGTTATCATGAATATATAACTTTTCATTAGATCTGATATGTTTCTGAGGAAAACGTACTGTGATATTCAATCTCACACTACAGTAGTACAAGCTGACGAGGGTCGCTTGCTGTCGCTAAAACCGTGTTCTGTCTGAGCGACCTACGGTTTCTCTTCAATGATGGAGGGGGCAAAACCGAAAAACCGTTTTCCGTTTGAACGGGCCTCTACGGAGATTCAAACATCACAAAATTCCATTTGTTTATTTAGATCCATGCACTTCTGAGCTTGGTACACTTGATAACGCAAAAAATCTAACATTTATGTAACAACTCAAAATGAGCTTTGCCATTTTTGTGATTATGATTGCACTTTTCTGGTAGAATTCTCCCGCAGTTCGTTGAAATGAGACATTTCTGGGTGAAGGTGGCTTGTCGGACTTTCTGTTGAGATTAATGAAAGCGTCATGACAACGAGATATATTGTTGTAGTTGAACAAACACATTTTCCGTCTCACAATTTCAGTAACCTAACTGTTGCAGCCACAAAATTAGACAGGTCGTCTCTTCTTCCGTTTGACTAGAAGGGAAACCTTGGAACATGTAACGTCACTGAAATGGTACAATCTGCTGACATAATAACATAGCCATCGAACAATGAGCAGACAGTTCAGCATTAAACACGCCAAATTGTGCGAAATTTCAGTGACTGTTATCAGCCGGATTACACAGCAAAGAGACACAGCTGTTGTCAAGCTCTGCAGAGAAGTTTGTGAACGTTTTTTCGTGCGCCTGCTAACTTTTTAAATAATGATCGTAGGGCCCAACATTATCGAGAAAGCGTTTGCGCAATGATCTGAATTCTTCGAACCTGAAGGAATCGGGACGATCGGAGCATTTTGAAGGAATTCACAGTAATCCGCAAGCAGCACACGACTGCTTTTCCTATCACTGTACGGTATTAAAAATGTCTTTTTGCCCACTTATTAAGTTCCTGCATGTGCCATCTGTTTGAATCAGTTAGCACTTCTAGCAAAGTGACACAATTAAACAATCTAATTCTTGTAGCATTTACTTAGATCGGTGCCTGATTAAGCAGTTGAAATTGCCATTTAACAAACAGCTATTGTCCAGTCAAGTCCCGCTGCAAATCAGATTTCTATGGATGAATCTGCCATTTGAAATGAATGCTGAACAATAAGACTTTTCTTGAATAGATATTGAACCGATTCATGACAGATCATACGAGCAATAAGCGCTGATCTGATGAAATGAAATGACATGTTAGAACTGAAATAATAGCCAAGAATGACCGAGGTCATATGGGGACCATCTCTGTAAATTAAACATAATAAAGCGGTCGTGCGCAAATTTAGGAAGAAAACGCCAGTAGCTCTTGGACTAGAGACGACCTGTTTAATTCTGTGCTTAGATCACCCAGCAAAGAGACAGACTAATATCTCAAGTTCTCCAGAGAAGCTGAACTTTAACGGAAGGACCAATTTTATGGACAAAGCTTGTGCACAATTATCTTAATTCTTCGGATCTGAAGAAATCACAACAATCGGAGCATTTTGAAGGGATTCACAGCAGTCCGAAAGCGAAGAACAACTATTCTTCCTATCTCCATATAAGGCGATAAGAATATGTCTCTTTTTCCACTTACTATGAGCCATCTTTTTGAATCAGTTTTCACTTCTAGCAAAGTGACACACATTTCTGTGGCTTGTTCATTCACTTTGTCAGAAATGCACGAAAAGCACTGATTCAGTTAGAAGTTTGCTATCTAGAAGACACGGAATAACACAATGATTACTATTACACAGATGACGAACATAATTCGATCAATCAATATCACCACTTCATTCCATCCCCATGTGTTGAGTTGCACATTTCCTTGATGTTCTTTGTCAACATGCTCTTTGGTTGTTGACTGACTTTCATCGTTTTCGCCTACAATACCAGTAAAATTGTCTACATTATCTTCCTCCACTAGTCGTTGCATATTCTCAATATCTTTATGCCTCGAGACGATATCAGAGATCAATCGCAAAATGAGGCTTGAAATTGTATATAGATTCCCACATGAGCTTTCTCCTGCACAACTGAATGGCTTTGATGACCTCCATTGCAATCCCCAAGCTATCAGACTCCAAAACAAAACAGCAACTTGCAGCAAAAGAAAAGCTGTGTTCAATTTTAGTGGGAGCGGCAATGGAGTTGGCAATTCTGATGTGAGAGCAACGCTTTCAGACGCTATCAAAAGTCCGAACATCCCGATGAATATGCGATAGCCTCTATCCGTACTCATCAATAATTGAGTAGGTATCATTAAAGTCAAAGCTACGGCTATGATCAAGTCTGGAGTTATATCTTGAAGTTGACGTCGACTCATGATGAATTCCAAGCGAATCCTTCCAATGGGTCTGCTAGTGTATATTTTGTAGGAGACTTTGGAGAAATGCCATTTTTTCATGGTATAGTCTACATAAAACAACTCTTCATCCTTACATGGCTTCAATTGTGAAAGACTGTATTCCTTTTTATTGAAATTTTCGTAAGCCTTGCTTACACATATAGGCATTGATTGGGTTGGAAACAGCAAATATAATCTGCATCTGTATCTAACGTTTAAATAAGATGAAGAAAGCTTAATACGATGGCACAAAGTGTTAGTGTGGTACACTTGTTTCACAAAGATGATTTTATCATACCGGATTGCTATCAAATCGATTTTGCGGTGTTTATCCTCTATGCCTGACTTTGGTATCCTAAGTTTTGTGTTTCGTATCTTGTTCACTGCTATTAGACGAGAGGTAGTATTCCATCTTCCGATTTCCCATTCTTCCCAAACCATGCCGATGTAGATATTCAGGAAAACTTTGCTTGAACTCTCAGAGAACCCCGTTATTCTTGTGATCACTGGAGTTATGTAGACAGTTCTGTTCTCGCCTTTGAATTTATCCGTATGTGATTCAAAGCTCTTATAGTGTTTGAAGATATTTGTGAGTCTCACTTGCTCCATTTGATAGTAAGGAGTCTTTTGACCAGAGGCATTGTCGCCAATAGCACATTGAATAAAATGAAGATCAATGATTAGCAAAACAAGCTTTGACAAAATTAAAGATCCTCTAGACATTGCATTCATAGTAAGGTGCGCTGCAGTGTATAGCACAGAATAGGATTGTTTAACTCTTTCAGTTTACGAACAGGAAGCGAGGACTTGAAGGAGTGAGCAGTCTAAACCTGTGGTGTAATGAGCAAGTGCTCAAATATGCATTCGCACTATTCTTTGTGAAATTGATAGCAGCAATCTGTATTCAATTACTAGTCATCGCATCGCATCAAAGGAAAATGCAAATATCCATCGAAATGGTTGCATATTCTATGAAGCATTTTGTAGGCTATACAACTATGCATCGCGAGAAGCGAACTTAATACCTACAAATTTGATCTGTCTTGAAGCTGGTTGATAGATTCAGATATGCAAGAGCACGACCTACTAGTCAGTGTTAATCTTAAAAGCTAATGAGAAAATGTGTTGTTTCAGACATTTAGAATTGCATTGGCCAAGGTAGCATGATCAACAAATAAGAGACTTGCATAGGAAACGCATGCAGCAATCACACAAAAACTCTCTAAAACTTAGCGATTGACAGCAAGATAAAAGGTCTTTAAATGAGTCTATTCAGAAGGGCGTAGGTCAAAGATGAAAGAACCAGTTGCTTCTAACTCAACAGCAGATGAACATCTATCACGGGCTCAATACATTAATGAACAAGGTAGTAAAATCCATAAAATCTCACATTTTTGCGCATGATATTGCGAGCCCAAAAATGTTCTTTTTTTCATTAAGTCCTCCTCTGAGCACTTTCCTGTCTTAAGGACGAGGGGAACAAGGGAAATGGAATTAACTGCTGTAATATTTGCGTGCAATAGCGTACTAAGGAAATTCTTTCATCAAATGATGATAGCTCGACATAATACTGTTGGCAGATTTACGAATGTATGCCAGTGTCAAATTTGGACAAATTGGACTTGTAAATTTTGTATGATATTTTGCAGAGCGTTGGCTCCAACTGATGCTGCGCTGCAATGAGATTAATTCAATCACAGTAACGTGACATTAGACGGGCAAAATTAATCAATACGGTATGTGAAAACTAATGAAATATATTAAGTTGCCAAAGGATTTTAATTGAATATCTTTAATAAGTAATAAACACCGTTGTATTCAGCACTGCGATTAATTTTTGGCTGTCTATCTTTGATTTTAAGAGCCTCAACAGTGCTAATCTCATTGTCTGTGTTACCTTTGTACACTATTTTAGATTGTTGATCAATTTCTGAGTTGCATCTACCACAGTTATGCAAATGTTCATTAATTGCTGTCGGATTCTTTTTATGTTCATGAATCCGGTGCTTAGTTTTGCCAATGCATTGGCTACTTGGATCGCCCAAGCATGAAAATTCATAAATAACACACGACTTCATCAACGGAATTGACTTACTTTTATGTGAGAAATACGACATGTAAATTTATTGAAAAATTATCGATACACTGCAAAATATTGGAAGTCAATTAACTTGCTGAAGAGTGAATATCTTTACGTTTTTGTATACAAATTAAAGATTTTCTTATGGCAAAAGGCATATACTAGTAAACAACACAATGCTAGCTCAACATGATGCTAACGCGCACTGCGAATGGTTCAACGGTGTGCGATTTGAAGAACTTGGATAGATTTCGTCAGGCCGTTTCTCAACCAAATCTTGGCCTATTCCTGGAAGATGTCAACCGTGACTATTGAAAGACAGGCGCACGCAGCTACTGTAATTCCAGCCCAAAATGACAATCGGCATCTGCTTACTTGTTATCATTAAAACGCTTTGCATTCTGTACTTCACCTCTCTTTCGCGATAGAATATTCGATTGAAGCATTTTGCACTTATTCGTGCGTAGACTTGGCCTCAACCACACTGAAAGCAAAGCAAACCAAAGCAAACACGAACGTCCCGAGCAAAGGTATTTCCGCAAGCTATGAATCTAGTCCGGCAACCAGAACGAGTTTCTGCAGGGACGAGGCCGAAAGTGAGACTTTCACAGAATGATGTACAGCATATGCTTGCTACGAATCTTCAGGTCTGCCGAGTTATAGTTAGTTCCTCTCCTTGTCAGACATGATCAAAAAAAGTACATGCAAATTCAATGGGACACAGATTGCAGCTTTTGGTTGAAATGAAATTTTCAATGTTTTCGCTGATCAACTGGAGAGTATTAAGTCCAGAGTCATAATTTTTGACATGGAATGTCTTCAGGTCATTTCCTATTATGTGCATGTGCTTTTGTCATGCTTCTGAGCGGCAATGTACGTGAGAATGTGGTTGAATGTGGATAAAGTTGCTCAAAATGCTTGTGTTTGCCGACATTAAGAGGCTCGCCAAATCTAAATGTGTTTAGCTTTATACACAGGGGTGCATGAACATGAAAGGAAATGACATGAAGACATTCCATGCCAAAAATCATGACTCTGGGCTCGATCTTTTTCGTTTAATCAGAGAAAACTAAGAAAAATTCATTTTATCCAAAAACTGCAATCTGCGTCTTATTGGATTTACATGTGTTTTTCTTTGATCCTGTCTAACAAGAAGAGAAATCACCAGAACTCGGCAGACGCATCGATTCGTATAGAGTGTGCATCATTCTGTGAAAGTCTCACTTTCGGCCTTGTTCCCTGCGGAAACTCGTTCTGCCTGCCTCCGGAATAGACTCTCAGCTTTGCTTTGTTTGCTGTGTGGCATGAGACAGTCACAGTCTACAACTGCTGCAATGATGACTAACATTTGCAGCAAAACACATCTTTCGGAAACGCTTTAAAGGGCTCGCAGTACGGTTGAGGTCTAAGGTGCTAGCAAAGCATATTTCCTGGAATTATAAGTGTTCGAGAATCTGAATGGACTGATGTAAAACTACCTATGTAAAAATGAGTAAATTTCATGTTTTGACTTAATTTTGGCGATTTTACTCATTTTGTAGAGGCTCTCAGACATCAAATACTGATACTTGTGACTCATTTCAACGTTTATATCGAGGTTGATGTTTTGAACTCAATCATGTTTCAAACTTCCTGGCATTCTGATAAATAGTTTCTATTCTGCAAAAGAAAATGTTCGAAAATCGCCAAGTGCTTCACAATCCATAGATATTTCTTGAAATTTTTTACCATTGGATTCCAATGGGAATCCTTTAACCTTGCCTATAACCGAAACCGACTAGCTGCGACACTTTGGAATTCGATTTTTGTATTCAGCGTTTCAAGATCTACAAATCCATGCTATTTAGCCCCTTATGCGCGAATTTAGGAAGAAATCGTCAGTAGCTCCCGTCCTATTTTATTAGAATTGTATCTTATTGTCCAGTCTGTTACGTTAGCCAACTAGCCAACTTCAATTCTATTCCGAGAAAGACGGTGCCCACATCACTTGCGCGTGTGATGTTTCGGTCATTCTTGGTTATTATTTCAGTTCTACCATGTCATTACATTTCGTCAGATCCATAGAGTAGGGATAGGTGGAGTGTCGACTCAAAAAAGTATCTGTATACAGTGAAAATTTTTATATGAAAAGATTCAGTTTTTTACGGAGATTACATTCCCGCAGTCAAGTTTTTCAAGTTTTTAGTTCAATTTTCATCGGCATGATTTTATGATTCGCCAAATTTATGCTTCATTTCTTGAATCTGAATAGTGATGTGGACCCATTTACATCCTTCAAAGTTAATTGAAATCATTGTCTTTCATTAAGTAATTCTGCTCTGCCAGTGGCAGGTTGCCTGTAATATGATCACGCTTAAGAAAATGCTCTTGAGGTTGAGCATTAAAGTAATAAGAACCCATCGAATTGCTAATTTAACAAACACTAACTCTCCAAGGCTGTCATGACACAGACGATCTGTAAAATAATATCCTTTCCTTCTGCATTACAACCATGATCAGTCTATTCCGTTGTAATTTCTTCAGAACTGCAAAACATAGCATATCTCACATTTGGCAGCAATAGCACCTGTGTCCCCGGGAGTTCATTTAATAAAATCGAAAGTGTATACACAATGGGGATTTGATAAATGCTACCTAATATACCTACTCTATGGTCAGATCAGCGCTTGTTACTCGTATGATCTGTCATGAATCGGTTCAATATCTATTCAAGAAAAGTCTTATTGTTCAGCATTCATTTCAAATGACAAATTCATCCATAGAAATCTGACTTGTAGCGGGACTTGAATGGACAATGGCTGTTTGTTTAATGGCAATTTTAGCTGCTTAATCAGGCACCAATCTAAGTAAATGCTGCAAGAATTAGATTACTGAAACCGTGCTGCACCTACAGTTATTTGAATATCATTTTTGTGAGCTGGAAAATGTGTTTGTTCAACTACAACAATATATCTCGTTGTGATGACGCTTTTATTAATCTCAACAGAAAGTCCGACAAGCCACCTTCACCCAGAAATGTCTCATTTCAACGAACTGCGGGAGAATTCTACCAGAAAAGTGCGATCACAATCACAAAAATGGCAAAGCTCATTTTGAGTTGTTACATAAATGTTAGATTTTTTGCGTTATCAAGTGTACCAAGCTCAGAAGTGCATGGATCTAAATAAACAAATGGAATTTTGTGATGTTTGAATCTCCGTAGAGGCCCGTTCAAACGGAAAACGGTTTTTCGGTTTTGCCCCCTCCATCATTGAAGAGAAACCGTAGGTCGCTCAGACAGAACACGGTTTTAGCGACGGCAAACGACCCTCGTCAGCTTGTACTACTGTAGTGTGAGATTGCATATCACAGTACGTTCTCCTCAGAAACATATCAGATCTACTGAAAAATTATATATTTATGATAACAATGTCACGAGCATTCTGAAAATATGAAATTTATCAAAATTGGTGGGTAAATACACCATTTCAATGAAAATTGATCGACTGTCTTTCACTGTCTCGGTTGACCAACGAAATCATCTTAAATTTTAAGCTACTTAAATCATTTGAAAGTGAATTACAAAACTCTGATAATAAAAAATTAAAATGTGTGAATTAAGAAGTGTACTGAGTTTAATGATCGAAATCGAGAAGCCATTTAACTCGTCAGAAAATAGCCGCAAAAGCGTGATCTGTCTGAACGGGCCTTAACTCGCAAGACGACTGGAAGTATAACTTAAGAATTTTTGTTTTACTGATGTTGGGTGACAATCTACATATTAAAAATGATAAGAAGGTCGTGCGCGAATTGAGGAAGAAAACACCAGTCTCTCTCCCACTATTAGAACTCACTATCTAATAATGCTTCGCCCCAGCAGTCGTCCCAGGATGGTGGCGTCATAACACGCGTGGAAAGCTTTACTTGCTCCTGACACGATCGTGGATGGTTTGCTTCGTTGGTCTTGGTGATCTTCACGCCTCGTTAGCAGTTCGAGGACTGGGTTCGATTCCCAGCCAGGAGCAAGGAGCATAATTGTATAATTTCGACCTTGCGAAAGCCACAGGCATTGAATTGTGACATGTTTTGATTTTACCGAAGCATTCACATCTTCACAGACAATAATGATTACGTTTATTATGGGATTGTTTGAGAGAATACTATTTTCTCAATCTATTTTATTTGCATAACTGTTATTAAGAAATATTAATTGATTATGTTCTCCAGATCGAACAGATTTTGATATTGCAGGTTTACATATTACTATGCTTATCAATTAAATGATCCACAGACCGATTGCTGTGCTGTCACATTATAACCAATCATAGAAATAAACAATACCATAGAAAATCTACTGCTATCTACTTCTATGTGACCATTGTCTGATTATCATTTTGTATCAAAGAATGACAAAACTTTCCCATCCAGTCGTGTTATACAATGCCGGTAAGCTCTTTTTAAAAACCACTGTTGGAGCGAAATTTGTCTATTGATTCAAATTTAAACTTAATCACGACATTCTGCTGGCTACTTTATGTTTTCTTTGCGCATTGTCGGAGGAATAAAACGAACCACATTTATTTGTTTTAACTCCATGATTTATCGTTCGATTGGTGATCTATGCGATTTTCTATAATTAATGATAGTTAACTTTGTGAAAGCAAGAATTTTAGAAAGTTGATTTTGCCGGAACTGAGACAGGAAGCACGAGCAGTAAGCCTAATGGGCGCTCAGTCATCCCAAACAAATAATCCTGCAAATATTTGCATGTCAATTTAGTTTGCTTATCCTTCGACATAAACTCGATAAAGTTTGTGCAATGGATGTCAAATTTTGAGAAAGGATTGCTTTTGTGTGATTATATATGTATATATATAAGTAATCACAAAAACACACAAAAACAAATATTTGCTTCGCAACTTCAGAATGACGTGATGAACAGTGCATGCTTCCATAGCTTTTCATAGCTTTCCACAGTATATTTCATAGCTTTCTATCTTTCTTTACTTCAATTTGATTGATGTACAATGATTAATGTTACCGGTATTGTTGCAACAATTTTGGGTATGAAATTCATTCGGCTGATGATTGTGTTGTTAGACGCATGAATCTCTGAGTAGCGAATTGGATGGTTTTTTGTTCATAAAAATATTTTGGTAATTGATTATATGTACTGTATATATACACTAATAAAAAAAGATCAGAGCAAAATGTCTATTGATATGAAAAAAGAAAAAACCCCGAGATCTTTAATAAAGTCGCCGACATGTTTCTGCTAACACAGTTGGCAGAAACATGTCGGCGACTATATTGAAGATCTCGGGTTTTTTCTTTCTTCATATAGATATAAATACATTATATATATATGTATGTATTTTAGCTCGAAAAGAAGTCGAATTCGAAAAGAAATATTTAATCTGAACCCCAATTCAATGAAGCAATTGATTCAATTGGAATCCCTGCAATTACATGTAACAGCAAAATGAAATGAAATAAGAGATAGATCAAATTGCCATGCAAAAGATGTTCGGCTGGTAGGATTCGAACCTACGACCAAGGTTAACGAGACCTGTGCTCTACCAACTGAGCCACGAGTCACTTATGCGACTGTGTCAAATCTTCACCACCACACATCAGTTGTAATAGTAATTAAAATCAATGAATAAATAACTTGTCACAATTGTGACCGCCGACATTAGGGCAAGTAGCGGGGATCGATTGTCCACCAAAGCATCTTAAACCATGTCGTGAATGCAATTAACAACAATTAAATCAAATAAACGATGGATCAAATTGCCATGTAAAAGATGTGCGGCTGGCAGAATTCGAACCTACGACCCAGGTTAACTAGACCTATGCTGCACCAACCGAGCCACGAGCCGCTTACATTTGACTGTGTCAATTGGTAGGATCGAAACCGCACCAATGAAATATTTAAATGGCTGAAACGGATGAAGTAAATCATGAAATCTTGGACTTTCACAGGCATGGGGAACTGAAACTTTACCTAGGATATTTTTCAAATGCGGATTAGCGCCCACAGAAATAACTTTTGTAGGATTGAATTAGAATGAGTTTCGAACACAGCAATGAATAATGTAATTGCATAACTATCAGATGATCAGCCTATATGATAGATGCAAAATATACAATTCAAATGTTATGTAAATACTGCTTGTATTAAGATATTTAGTAGTGATGGCCTAACTAAGTAGTCATTTTTGTGGATTTTCCAAATTTAAATTCTTCAGGTAGGCCATCTGCAAGTCGACCTTCCTCTTCACATTTGTATATACTTGGAACTGTAGAAAACCGTTTCACAGATACAAGGGAGTGGCTGCTTTTGAAGGAAAATCTTGAACATTTCATACACACAGGTGCGAGCGTTTTCTATCAGTATCCTTTTGTACTCATAAGAAGCTTCGTAATACATTTAGCCGGCTCGGCATTGCAAACAGCAATCATAAACGAGATTTACATTCGAAATTCGCTGAATTTCAACTCTGGTGATCACAAAAATTTGAATTGCTATTTTTAGAACGAGGTTAGACGAGTTAGAGCAAACATGTGCCGCTATTGGACAGTTCACACGCTAAATACATTTGTGTTGCATCGTAAATGATATGTATCTGACGGCACTTTGAAAGTTGTGGATGGGAGGAGGGTGGGCGAATCGGCCTCACGGGATCCCAATGCCCTTCAGAGCCTGTTATAGACAGTGTTCGATGTTGACGCATCATTCATGTGAGTTCAAAGTATCTTGTATATGAGTCGCTAAAATTTCTTGCATTCACACAATGCAGTTTCCGATTGCTGCACATGCCGGGAGATTTTACTTATCTATCTTAGAATATCTATTTATCATGAATAGGATCCCTTGGATTCCTTGAATATGAACGGATGGTGAATTTTAAGCACAAATCAAAGAGAACAGAATTGCGGCTTTCTGGCACATTTAACACAGTCAAAAAGCCGCTGTTCTGTTGCCTTCATCATAATTGATATGTGCGTAAAATTCATCTACTCAAATTACATTTTAGTCATGTGTGTAGTGAGAACAATAGCACGCGAAACATGTCGACATAGCAAAAATGATTGCACGCCGTTGCTACAGTAGTCGATCTCCTTCACTTCACGGTGTGCCAGGAGAGGCGGTTTCATTTGGAAAATTTCCCATTATATTTCTCAACGGTTTCCGATGCATTTTTGTATGAAAATTTCGAAAATTATGCAACTATCGCTTTTTGAGAAAATTACGAAAATTCAAAATGGTGGACATGAAACCGAAATTGAAATCTGGTGCTGGATTACAAAAAATCCCATCTATTTCGCAAACAGTTTTCTATGCAGTTTGACCACCTCTTTTCAAATTTAATTGCTAGAAAATCATACGATGTGCCCTTTTCAAGAAAATGACGGAAATTCAAAATGGCGGGCTTGAAACCGGAACAGCAGTCTAGGGCTCGGATGTATCATGCATCAACAACAAGTCTTGCAGGTCCTAACTAATTCTCAAAATTCCGTGGAAGCGTCATCTTCGCTTGTGGACAACCAAAAATATGTGAATCAGTGGCCTGCATCAGATCGATCAGACCTCCAAGGCTTGCTATTAATGCATGATGCATATTAGCTGAGCCCTAGACAGCTGTTTCGGTTTTATGCCCGCCATTTTGAATTTTTCTTATTTCTCAAAAAGTGCTAGCCGCATGATATTTCAACAGTGATAACTGAAAAGAGTGTATCAAACTACATCGAAAGCTGTTGACGAAATAATCGAGACTTTAAAATATAAGAGGGAAGGACTGATCTTAGCTTGTAGTTAAACTTCCAAATAGACTAAAATTTTGTCAAAATGCGCCCTAGAGTGCATTTCAAAATTGACCGATGAATAAAATGCGCCGCTGTGTTCTGTCTCGATATCGTAAATTCGCCGCTGTCACTTTTTTGTCTTTTTGAATAAGTCTCATAACTTCTCTTGTTAAATATAATCATGGACATCACCATCAAATCAACCAAGGCTGTGGACATCCTCTTTGACTGAGTTAAATAAAATTCTGACTCCGGGTAGTCATAAATAGAGAATCTAAAGTCAATGCGCTACATCTGATTTTTTCACCACTGAAGAATGTCGTAAAACCGAATTATATTTGGTGATACTTGAAAGGCAGGAGAGCGACATGCACCGATCGAATGATCGACGCAAAGCTTCCCCTTATCAACTTCTTTTTATATCTCCTAAAATAAGTCAGATATAAGTTCAATTTTTGTGACTTTTAGTTTGTATGTATATTGAACTTTCAGTAAAAATTTGGGCAAAATTGACTTATTGCAAGGTCAGTTCTGAAAAGTCAATTTTAAAAGTACTTTTTAGAAAATTGACGGTTTTCATTTTGAGTAGCATTGATTATTATTGATATAATGTTTCTGCATCATATTACATGATGTTTATGCATGCGCAATTCAAGATTGTCAACACACATTCATCTTATCTCCCAAAATGAGTACATGTACCATGCACATGCATAATTGTACATGTAAATGCAAAATGTAAAATCATGAAGTTTTGATGCGAATTTTTAGATATGAAACCCAAGGAATCATGCAAAATACGTGGTGCGTTCAATAAGTGACAGACCTCACGCATTTAATTTTTGATTAAGTTGCTGTTATTTCTTTTACGGTAGAGCATGTGTATCAAAGTTCGTTTAATACCAGAATTTCTGAAAAAACGCTATATTTCCCCCCCAATTTTCAAATGTCAAAATTCGTAAATGACATCTTATTTTTTCAATCGTTAAATTTTCAAATTCTTATTCTTCAAACCTCAGTTACTTATTCATTCATCACTAGCCAGGCAGTTAGTTAGTGCTAGCAGTCATAATGAGCCGTTATTGTTCTTATGCGCTGTTATTGACTATTACTCGCGTGGCCATGTGATTACATGAGTTGTCATCTGAAACGTTGTTCAATGTGCAACACGATCTGTGTGCTTTCTGATCGAAGTTGACGAAAATGACGTTGGAAGTCTCGCAAATTGAATATCGCAGTGTCATTCGATTTTTTGTTTTAAAAGGGACTTCTGTTAGAGACATTTTTAATGAATTAAAAGCTGTCTTAGATGGCGAAAGTGCTCTTTCTCACACGACTGTTAAATATTGGGCAGGAGAATTCAAAGGTGGTCAAGTTTCAGTCATCGATGAAGCAAGAGAAAGAAGACCTATAGAAATTTCTATTGACGAGGATCTGATAGAAAAAGTTCAGAGCGACCGACGAATAACAGTAGGGGAATTGTCAACCAAATTCGATTGTAGTGTTGGAACCATTAGCGGACGTCTCAAAGCTTTGCACAAGATTTGTGCCTCGGTTCCTTTCTGCTGAAATGGTGGAACGCAGAAAGGCATGGTGTTTGCTGACCATCAATACTTTTAATCAGCATGGTGAGCTTAAGTCGTTATCTACCTGAATCAAAGAGGGAATCATCAGAATAGAAACTTCCAGGAGAGAAGCCATCGAAGAAAACGAGATCTTCAACGTCGGATCGGCGCGCGATGATGCTGTATGTCTTTTTGGGATAGACATGGCATAATTATGCTCAATTTCGTGCCGACAGGAAGAACCATTAATGCAAAGTTATGCAAAGAACCATTAATGCTACAGTGATCTTGTAGTGGAAGTGAGGAGAAAATGGAGAAAGCAAAGAAATGTCCCACTATGGTTTCTCCACGACAACGCAACAATTAACAAGGCAGCCGTTGCAGAATCGACTATCGGGAACGCAAGACTGACTCTTGTTCAACATCCGCCTTACAGTCCTGACCTTGCACCGAGTGACTTCTGACGTTTCAATCACCTCAAGAAGCACTTGCGTGGACATCATTTCGACACCGACCAAGATCTTCAGGAATCCGTTGAACTCTTCCTTCTTTGTCAGAGGACTTCTTTGAAGACGCTTTTTCGTGCCTCCTTGAGCGCTGGAGAGTGTGTCGAAAATAACGGTGGATGTGTAGAAAAATAAAATGTTTAAGCAGAATTTGTTTTCATATAATCCGGTCTTTCTCTGTAGTAAGATACACGTTCTCTGAAGTAACAAAAAATAAGAATTTGAAAATTCAAAGATTGAAAAAATAAGATGTCATTTACGAATTTTGACATTTGAAAATTTGGGGGAAAATATAACGTTATTTCAGAAATTCTGGTATTAAACGAACTTTGATACACATGCTCTACTGTAAAAGAAATAACAACAACTTAATCAAAAATTAAATGCGTGAAGTCGGCCACTTATTGAACGCACCACGTACGTATCACCATTCGAAAGATTGCATTCGGAATGTATGATAGCCTTCTCTGTTTAGCGAATAAGGTATTAGAACAAGACATTTGTAAAGATATAAAAATGCAATAATACATGAAAAGACATTATTTGCGTTCAAGTTTCAAGTTGCTATTTATAGTACTAAAATTATACTCGTACTTATAGCACCATACAGATATGCTTGAGTAAAAGTTTGCATAAATACTTTAGTTGTAATGAACAATTTTTGAAGAGTCAAAAAATATACATAGATTCATGAAAAATGAAAAACATTGAAAATGCAAATTTTAAATTTGAATTTTTGGTCTGAAGATCTTTGAATCATGCAAGATAGGCATTACCATTCGAAATAGGTGACTCGAAATGTGTAGTTAGCCTATTTTCAAAAAAATTTATCCATCGCAACATGGAAATTTTGAGGGGTGCACTTTGTGTTTATTTTATAATAACACAATAATACGCGAATATATTTTTATTCATTATTTGTTTTCCCATCATTTATTCTGGGCGGATATTACAAGGTTGATTACAATTGCTCACTGGAAAGGCAGGTACTTGTGGGTTATCTCTACCACAATGTTTTCAAATTTGTCTAAAATCTGCAATCAATCAATCGTCACAAAACTTCAGGTACACGTAATTAAGGATATTTTCTACCCACATACAAAATTTCACGCAGATCGGACAAGTACTTTTTGCATTAGAGACGATAACGTGAAGTGTAGCGATGTCAGCATCTTGATCTGACTTTGTCTGTTCGACGCATTATTGTTACTCATGTGTGCATTGTTCTCTCTCCCTCTTCGTCTCATTCACTGTTATTTGAAATCTTCCCACGGCCACTACCTTGCCACACCTTTTTCAAGCCAAGCATATTAGTGTAAGGGATGTGACCTGGTCATCATCACTTCCCGAGTTGTTGGGACATTATTCTGTTGACTCAAGTGCTTTCTACTCAGACTATGAGGTCAGAAGAAGTCAAATCAAGCTGTCGGCAACTCTGCACTTCCAGTTCTCACTCCTAATTCAAAAAGTACTTGTCCGATTCGCCCAAATTTTGGCATGTGGGTAGAGAATATCTTCACTTGCGTGTCTTTAAAGTTTTGTAGCGATTGCTTCATTTCCATGGATTTTAGACAAATTTGAAAACGTGGGGGGGGAGATAACCCATACGTACCACGAAATTTTACACATCTGTCGTTGCTTGCTCACCTTGTCGACCCTTGTCCCGCGTATCCCAGGGTAGGTCCAGTCCTCTTTTTCCATTCCTTCCGGTTATGGACCAGGGAGGCATCCACTCCTTTTGTCTTCATGTCGGCGGTTATTGTCTCTGTCAAGGTTTTCTTCGGGCGGCCTCTACCTCTTCTTCCTTCCACATGCAGACGTGATGCTTTCTTAAGGGGATGGCTCTCTCCGCGACGCTGCACATGAACAAACCATGACAGCTTTCTTGCTCTTGCCACTTCTTGAATAGGGGCTATCTCCACATTAGATCTTATTTCTACATTGGTCTTCCGGTCCAAGCGTGTGTAGCCCTGCATCCACCTTAGCATCCGCATCTCCGCCACGTGCAGCTTCTGCTCATCTGTCTTGAGAGGGGCCCAGCACTCAGAACCATGGCCTGATCATGGAGGAGTAAACTTTGCTCTTTATCTTCAGTGGCATCCTTCTGTCACATAGCACTGGAGTCAGTCTCTTCCATGTGTTCCAGCCGCAACGTACTCGATGTGCAACATCACACTCAGTATTGACCATGGACCCCAGATATTTAAAGCAGTCCACACTCTTCACCGGCTGACTCTGAATCTCCATAGTTGTTTTTCTTGGGTCGGACGACAGATATTCGGTCTTGGAACGGCTTACCCTCAGGCCCTTACTCTCAAATGCTCTCCTCCATGCTTCCAACCTTCGCTCTACATCTTGATGACTGCTTCCAAATATTACGAGATCGTCGGCGTATAACATATCCCAGGGACCACTTCTTCTGCAATCCTTGGAAATTTCATCCATTATTACGATGAAGAGAAAAGGGCTTAAAGCTGAGCCTTGATGTAGCCCAACAGAGACAGGAAAGGCACGACTTTCACCTTGTCTACATCTCACTGCAGTTGTGCTGCCCTGTACATGTCCTGTATTAAACGGATGTAGCATTCCGGTACTTCCCGTGTGCGGAGACAATTCCATATCAGATTCCTTGGGACTGTATCGTAGGCCTTTTCCAGATCAACGAACACTGCGTGGAAAGGCTTATTTTTCTCTCTGAATGCCTCCATCGCCATTCTCACATCTGTCGTTCCACAGGCGAAATTTCATCACCTGCCGTTGCGCTAAATGCATTAAAAATGTGCAGAAATCTTCTTCGTCTTTGACGATAATGGATTCGTCTGTCTAGACTGTTTCGACTGTCATGATATTTCGTATTTTCAGACAATCAAAGAAGCAACAGATGTGAAAACTTTGGTTTCTTGTAATATATAACATCACTGGTCTACTATACCTGGCAAATTCTGACGTTTCTTTTTTTGACTGTCGATATTACCCGACAAAGTGTCGATGATATTGCGAACATCATTACAGTTTACAAACCTTTCTTTTCACCTAGAATCATAAATTAAATTGATGGTTTAATAAATTCGAGCAAGGAGAGATTATTTGGATATCATGGTTCGTATAAAAACTAAGAAATACAGCCGTGAGAGTCCGAAAACCGTTTGACTGTCGATAATGCCCGATTTTACCGTACTATTCGTAATGCGAAGATCAGCGAGTTGAGGTAAATGAATAGCACCATTAGACATTCTACATGCTATTATGTTATACAGCAATTTTCATGTCAACAGTTTAGGAGATATGAATCCTTCCGTGATCTTCATGCTCTTTCGAGCCCACCATGAGTAGGATTTACTTCAAGTTGGTAGCTTCTACAAAGAATTGCAACAACGTAAATATATGGCGATGTTTTCAGAGATTTCGAACTAAGCAATTTAAAGATTTTGTAAGTGAGTTGAAGGATACGAGTATGTTAGAATAATCAAAACATTTCCAAAAATGCGAGAGCTCCCATGAGGCATCGCATACAATCTGCAGGAACATAGACATGGCATTTTCTGGACTGTCTGTCTCGTGATTGTTTGTAGAATAAGGAAGGAAGGAATCTCGTCTCGTAATACAGTAACGTTTTAACAAAAGTGATGTTTTGAGAACTCCTTGCTACTTTGTGATAAATCCAAATTTCAAGTTTTTCCATCTTGTTTCTGATGCTGTTGTTGCTATCAAAGCATTGGGATTGCCAATTCATATTTTCATGAATGCACTTGCTTATAAAGGAATCTTTAGACCGTTTCGTCTTATCAAAAGGTGGTCGCAGAGGGCATGCATTTCTTGGCGTAACGTTTCGTTGTTCAAACATGCAGTATAGGGGATGATTCGGATAACACATTATTTGTCTGAAGAGTTGGCAACTTATTGATTTTGAAATTTCCATGAGAGTAGGAGAACGTCAATCACCAATAATTCGCAGTATCCGCTTTCAACTCGAATTAATATATTGTTTAAATAGTTTGGACCATTAAAAGAAAGGTGGGGTAGGCATACAGTAGGAATGGGCGAATAAGATCAACATAGACATTGAACATAAGCTGTGGTGGGCATCCTGCTTTCCTTAGGTTCCACAGCTCGACTTGAGGCTGTCCGATGTGCGCGCAAAGTGAAGTTCAGATACACATTTCAAGGAGTTCATCGCCATACAAAATAAGATGGGTTCGATTGCACTTCCTTGTGGTAGACCGGATGGCGCATGAACTCAAGGCGATGATCGGCGATGAGACACGAACATATTCATATCTGTCAGTAAGGAAACTTTTTGACCATGAAGTAATGTGACCTGGAAGATTGAATGCCTCAGAAGTATTGACAATGGTTGAGTGAGACAAGGTGAGACATTCATCAATGTCAAGGCTGATGTTGTCCCTTTCCCAGGACCTGGTACATAAGCGAATTGATCAGATTCAACTTGGTGTCCGATAACTTCCTGGCTACAATCGTTTCTAAGATCGACAGGCAAGGGAGGATACTGACAGGTCGGAAACCAAATGCACTATAGGGATAAGAACACTTTGGTGGTGGTCTAGCAAAAGCCGTCTTGAAAGAAAGAGGAACATATCTTTCCGAAAAAGACTGGTTCAGGACGTAGCAAACAGAAATGTGGTATTCACTCTGAACAAACATTGAACAAACATTCCCAAAACGTTAATGTCCACAATTGAGCAAAGGCAAACCTGCATCAACGATGTAAGGTGAAACACATTGATTATTGCTATTTAGAAGCATTTGTGAGACGAACATGCATCTTATTTCTGTTGGGAAAGACACGCGGTTTCAGACATTGAATTGTGAACTCTTAATCGGTAGCACATCAAAAAGCATCATAATTTGATATTTGATTTTCACGCGAAATTCTCATAATATTATACATTTTGAAGATAGAAACAAGTAGCTGCATCTTGAATGTTCTTTGCGACAACTCCAGTTTGAAAGTGACCGGAGCAATCACATTCCCGCTTTGTAATTTCTACAATCATCAAGTACATTTCTGATTTTACTCCGGTAGACAGAACAATTTTTTTACAGGGGAATAGGCCGAAAATGAGACTTTCACAGAATGATGTACACCTAATGCCATTACGACCTGCAAGTCTGCCGATTTCTACCCAGCTCCTCTTCTATTCAGACCCTATCAAAGAAACACATGTTAATCCAATGGGACACAGATTGCAGCTTATGGTTAAAATGAAATTTTTATGTTTTTTCTGATTAAACAGAAAATCTAGAACCAAATTAAATCTAGAGCCTTAATTTTTGACATGGAATGTCTTCAGGTCACTTCTTATTATGTGCATGTGCTTTTGTCATGCTTCTGAGCGGCAATGTACGTGAGAATGTGGTTGAATGTGGATAAAGTTGCTCAAAATGTTTGTGTTTGCCGACATCAAGATGGTCGCCAAATCTAAATGTGTTTAGCTTTATACACAGGGGTGCATGAACATGAAGGGAAATGACCTGAAACATTCCATGCCAAAAATCATGACTCTGGGCTCGATCTTTTTCGTTTAATCAGAGAAAACTAAGAAAAATTCATTTTATCCAAAAACTGTAATCTGCGTCCCATTGGATTTACATGTGTTTTTCTTTGATCCTGTCTAACAAGAAGAGGAACCACCAGAACTCGGCAGACGCATCGATTCGTATTAGGCATAGGGTGTACATCATTCTGTGAAAGTCTCATTTTCAGTCTCTTTTCCTGCGGCAACTCGTTCTGGCTGCCGTCGGAATAGACTCTCAGCTTTGCTTTGTTTGCTGTGTGGCATGAGACAGTCTACAACTGCTGCAATGATGACTTAACATTTGCAGCATAACGCTTTCTTCGGAAACGCTTTAAAAGGCTCGCAGTATGGTTGAGGCATAAGCTGCTAGCAAAACCTATTTCCGGGAATAATAAGTGTTCGAGAATCTGAATGGATTGATGTAAAACTACCTATTGTTGGCAACTCATTTAATGCAAACGACCGAATTCTGGCGCCCAAGTGAGGCATGGTGTTGCCTTTCATGACATATATCATCAATCATACAGCCTATTTGAGCCGATATGCACCATAACTCAATATCAAAATAGGACTTGCTTTGCATGTGTGTGTGCATTTTCGGCCTCGTTCCCTGTATAGACTCGTTCTGGCTGCCGGGCTTTTTGTGCGTTCCTCTTCTAGTCTCAACCTGCTTGGTATTGTCCAAAGCATGATAAACTGATCATATTGGTGATAGAAATTCGAACTCTGCACAATATAAATGACAAGTGCCACTTGTCAGATTATTGGCATTTGATCTATTTACCGACTGAATCAACTTGGAAGATCGATGTGAATATTTGAACTTTATTACCTCAAAGTGTGAAATACCCGAAAGTTTGTGCTTTAAATGGCCATTCAGCCGTGATGACATGCCTTGAATTTCTGATTCGGAATGGATGCACTCGGGGTTGGAAATCGGTAACTGGCCGTGGTGATCGGCGGCCACCTAAAGCTAGTAATCATTTGAATCAAAGATTTGAATGCAGTTGCAAATGAAACTCGAATTTTCACTTGACTATTTAATAATTAATATTAAGCCGTTAATAGCTTGATGACTCGCGTCTTAAGTGTCATTCGCCAAACAGTGTCTTCAAAATTATGTCATATCTGAGGAATCATGTAGAAGTGTGTCCGGAACATTTGCGCACCAACAACGTATAACGTTTTTTGTGGTCGTCATGAGACACTATTGCTAATCGAACGAATTGAACTCGATTGTGTATTAACGCATTACAGCAGAAATGTTAGCAATTCATTAAAAGAGATCGGTCTTCGCCCTTTTCGTTTCCCAGTCTTGATGAGCCATGGATATAAACATATGATGACGTAACACACATAGTCTTGTAAGAAGTATCTAAAACACATTTATTTAATGGCATTTTGTATTGATAACTTGCTGATTCAGGCATACCAGAAGTAGATTAAAAAACGCATTCAATGTCGAAAGAATGTCGTATTAAACAGTATGATTATAAACACATACCGCTACATAGTACCGATTCGGTTCTGCCTTATGTAGCCTAACTTGCAAGTGATTTGCACTCCAAATTCCATTCGTTTCAAAAACTTGTCACTGTAGTTTATTGTTATATAATAATAATAATTCCTTTATTTTTATCCCGCTTTACAAAAAGTCTCAAGCGGCTATACATTAAGCACATTGCAAAAGAAGAATGTTTTCAATAGTTTTTTAAAAGTTGCAAGTGAGGTTGCTGAGCGAATATTGTGAGGCAACTTATTCCATACTATAGCTCCGAAAACAGAAAATCTCCTATCACCATGCGTTACATTTGATGTTTTTATCTGTGATAGTGACAAATCATCATGATTTCTAAGACCAGATCGTGATGGTTGATAGACCGTAAGATCTTTGATTAAGTAATCAGGAGCCATCCTACGAAAGCATTTCCATACAAGAAGACATACCTTGTATTTATTTCGTTTGTGAACAGGAAGCCAATGGAGCTTATTCATCATTTCAATTACATGCATGTCCGTTTTTCTACTATCCAATATTAGTCTTGCTGCCCAGTTTTGAATTATTTGTAATTTGTGCAGTTGACATTGTGGTGCCCCAATGAGTAGTGAGTTGCAATAGTCCAAGGAGGAAGTAACAAAAGCATAAATAATTGTTGTCAATAATTCAGTATTCAGCAACTTCGCAATCGGTTGTAATATATTATATTATAATTATACACTTGCATTACTGCGTAAGTACAGCATTTGGCGAAAGATTCTTCTGCAGCGGCAACTCTCTCATGTTATTAATGTTTCAAGCATAATATTCAAAATAATTCAATGAAATGGAAACCAGAAAGATATAAAAGATCAAGATACAAATCCTCAGTGGAAAAGCGGTTTATAAATTTGATTCAAGCACATTGTAAATAATACATCAAAATACAGAAAAACAATTTGTTCTCCTGCTCATTGAAAAATTCTAGCACGCTAGCCTCCCAAAATACTTTGCTTTAGGACAATTTTATTAAATACAAATAGTTTCTTGCTTTAAGAGGTGATTCAGCTAGTTTTAGGAGATGCTAGCTTACAGTGTGCTCATTAAAGTTGTAGGAACAGTAACTCAATTGTCTTTAATTGCTGGAACAACTGAGTATATAGGATGGTCAAGTGAGTTAGCTGACCAGAGCAGCTTCTTGTAAGATGACTTGTGCTCATTAAGGAAGTGGTTACAGTTAGCAAAGGCACCCGATCAATCTGAAGAGCAGATGATTCTGAAATTGCTAACTGATCTCAAAAAACGCTTTTTGAGATGTTTTAAAACGAAAGAGTCATGTTGCGTTTTTGCTTTTATAGCTTTTTCCTTCTTTAAAAGCTTTAATTTTATGTAGTTTTTATATATATAGTCCCAGGTAAAATGCTCGAAGTACAATTCTCTGTTCCCGACAAATCCAGTCACATGCATGAATTTGCCGTGAATAAAGCACCCTCTCTCTCTCTCTCAGTCGAAGTTCGGGAGGAATCGAGATCTTACAAATACATCCGGTATATCTTTGCAATATTTTATATAAACATCTCTTCTTAAGATACATTGCATTGATGATTTGCATTCAAATTTTCCAGTTTTGTCTGCATGTTCAGACGACACAGGTAACAAATGGAATTCACTGAGCTTTTGAATTGCAAGCTGTCTGGAATGTAAACGTTTCAATGTTATAGTCTACATTTTGCTCGCATTTACGTTTCAATAACGAAATAATGACGAATGTGCAGATTTCGATACTATCTCACTTTGAGAATGCATGTACAACATCGATGAATGCATTCACAAAAATTGTTGAATTTATGACATGTGGATTATGACATGTGCATCTCGCTTATGTAATATTGCGTTCTGTAGGACATAGAAAAGGATTGCCAATGCAGGAATGTGACACATTGCGTTTTATCCTCTTTGTTAAACTTCCGATCAGTTTTATAAAATATATGCTGATGATATAAGCAAAATCAAAATTTGAAACAAAGGAAGGTTCATAATGCAATTTGCTGTAGCAAAGACAGAGAAGTCCAGAAGCTACAATTTGAAAATCATTTAAAATTATTCACACGAATTAACAAACAAAGAATAACAGATGACAGAAAATACGATATTCCTGTGGGTTCTATTGAGCGAAGGATTATCTTCACTAATCACACTTAACATGTCAAGTCACGAAAGTCACCAAGAAATATTGACAAGAAAAGTGAACAATTTAAAGATTCAAAGGTTTAGAGGTTTCACCTTTCCATGCCATGAAATTTTGAGACTTTGTTCGACATTTTCAGAAATGATATTCGCCCATATGATTGGTTGATTCTACCCATAGGTGGTACTGGCCTCCTGTCGCATTTATGCTGTGGAACTTTCAAAACTAATGAGTCGTTCAAGAATTGCTTAATCGCCTTTCCTGAGATTTTAACTCTCTCCCCCACAAGCAGTCCTGTAATCGTCGTTACATACCCGCTTAAACGACACCGATTACGCAATCGCCGGTCCAGCCCCTCTCCATAGAAGATCTAAATTTCTCGCTTTTTTAGGTTCGATTGTAATCTCAAAAGCGTCAAACTCGATGAAATTTTATTTATCATCATTTCAACACAATATAACCATAGATAAAAATAACACAGTATTTTTTAGAATCATTGCACTTTCGTGCTAGTTCACGAACATAAAGTAATTTGACGCTATAATTAATTAGTGTGATTACGATGAATTAGTTTAGTTATTTTTCAAACAAAACAAGCGTATAAAGCTGCGCATTAAAACAGCTAAATAGGTCTATGCTGAAAGTGCGTCATGAGAGCTTCTCCAAACTTTGTAGTTGCCAGCCCTATCGGTTAGGCATGTTTGAGATTTAAAGAGAACTTCGTGGCGGCGGATGGGGTCAGGCTTCCGAGTACAAATAGGTCAGCTGTTACACCACATAACTCAAAATCGGTTTTACCGGTATTTGATATTTAAACAACCTGTTAATATCATTATTTCAGCTTTTAGTACAGCAATAATATTCTTAGAATGTCATACTGCATAACTCTTGCAATTACATGCAATATCGGAATTCACTTGAATCTGAAATTTATGGGGACTTGAGACTTCATAACTGAGGCATCACGATCGTCTACAGAAATAATTTGTTAATTTCGAATGAATTGTAAACTGAGACGATTGAGTAGATCAAATAGTTGATTTCATACCTCACGATGAAATCGTCAATGTTTGACATAATTGTTGTTGTCCTAAATACATAGGCCTATGATTGAGTCCATCGCTTGATAAAACAATATGGTCATGTTTTGTCATTTTTAATACAATCGGAAAATTAAATCTGTTTGCACAAACTTTCTGTTAAATATTTCGCGAATGCCATTCTCTTGTTCAAAAGTCGAAATGTCTCGCACTACCATCGAGTTGTGTGTCATTGATCAGAGATTCTAAAACCTCAAACAATTTTTCTTTCTGAAGCAACAATCGCAGATATTCTTAATTATTAATAATGGCGCAGGCATTCAACTCCAGCACATTTATTCGTCAGTGTGACGCCTGAATTCCTCAAAAATATGAGTAATGAAGTAAAAATCATTTTTTACACTTAAATCACATACTAGTCTTTATATTTTCGGGCATATTCTAGAATTGTGTAAATGGTACAATTAAAGTATACGCTGTCATTTACAAACGTGCTGCTTTAAGGTGTGACAATTGGTGTAACAAGCCTTTGATGTTTGAAACTTCCTAGTCATCAACTGGCAATATAGTTGACAGTAATTAGGTTTTACTTCTCAATAATTTATATTTTCAATATTTTTCACATACAATGTACTTTAGTCGGCCGCCAGTGCCAGTTTCTGCACGCAGCGAGGACGAAGATGAAACTTTCACAGATTGAAATGCCTACACTTCATGACTGCCACGAATCTGAGCGTCTACAGAGTTCTACCCGGTTCCTCCCCTTGTCGGAATGGATAACGAAGTAATGGAAATAGGGAGCAGACTGAGGCTGTCGATGAAAATGCATTCTCACTGTGTTCTTTGATGCAACAAGTACTAAGCAAAAAAACCATAATTTTCCACATGAAATGCCTTTAGATCAAACAAGAAGATCATGTTTCTTTTTCCTTTGAAGCTATAAACACATTAAATTTTGTGAGCAAATTGATATCGACAAAACACAAGATGAAATAGCGGATACGGCGTGTTGAGGCAGACGCATAAGTTATCCACGAATTTTTAAATGAAAACCAATCTGCCAAATTTGGTTTAATCGCGACGTATCGCAGACCTGCTGCTTCCTCAGGCGAGTTAAGTAAAATGTGACCCTGACACGCAGTACATCATGACATCGATATCTGAAGAACATGATCATAACTCTAGCACCAACTTTCAAGTCGCAGAGTGAAATGTCCGTCATCTGGAACAGTAGTAGTGCAAGACATTCGATAGCTGAAAGATCACGTGTAAAGAAATAAAAGTCAAAAATACAAGTTTGGAAGTGCAAAAGGGAAATTAAAGGGCATGCAAGCTATATCAAGAACATAGTGTAGTCAATAAACTCTTCCCGATTATTCAAAGAGGGATTTAAATTTTTTATTGTCATAGCTTCAGCTATGCGGCAGCGAATTTCACTGTTGTGTCTGCTAACTACTGAAAAAGTAAAAATGTTTTTTGGGGACTCGCTATGTGTACTCGCATGTTTGAAAATGCTCGTTGCCCTACTAGCCTGAAAATGCTCTGCGACACGGTCGTGGAACAAGCGGCTAGTGCTTCCAATATAGAAGCTTTACAAACAGTGCATATGCCTTTATAAACAACGTTCTTAGCGTTACAGATAGGGGGATCATTTATAGCACAAGAACGCTTCGAACATGACTTAAAACGCTTCACCTTACTAAGTTGGGACGTAAGATTGTTAGCAGGTTTGTTCACAATGCGGATATTGAGTCCGGAAGATTTCACAACACGCTGAAGTCTGTAATTAAATTTATCACTTATGAATGGGACTTTGAAAATACAAGAACTAGTTGAATATTGAGCTTGTCTTTGATTAGTCCTTTTGGCCCTTGATCCATAGCGATTAATGGCATTAGAAGAGTAACCGTTTCTTGAAAGCCTCGAACACAAGTTTGTGGTTGCTAAAGCTCTGTCGTTCTCATTAGAGCACAGACGGTTCACGCGTCGAAGCTCTTCGATTGCAGCATTATTTTTCACATTTTTTGGCAAAGCCGAAGTAGCATTAATAAATAACCCACGATTAGCATCTTTACAATGAAATTTGTGATGTACGATTCCCATTTCATCGATTTTGATTGCAGTGTCCAATACTGGCAGAATTTCGTCACTACCAACCGTCTCCACCTTGAATTTTATACTATGATGAATATTGTTTATATTCACATTGAGACTTTGCAGATCAATTCCATGGTCGACTAACAATTGCTGAGAGATAGGTTTCATCAGAGAATATGGGGAATACATATTGATGACATTCTTGACATACTGACTTTCCTATTACAGAAAAATTCATTCCATTATGAAGGAAAATTTTTCAGGTAAAAACGAGGATTAGCTATGGGATCGAAGATATCTCCCACTATCGCTATTCTCGCTATGGACAATTTTGAACGCTCTTCGTTATTTTTGCGAACTCTAAACAACCGGTTGATCTTCCTTCGATATATAGATGACTGTTTCTTGTTAGTCGACCATGGAATTGATCTGCAAAGTCTCAATGTGAATATAAACAATATTCATCATAGTATAAAATTCAAGGTGGAGACGGTTGGTAGTGACGAAATTCTGCCAGTATTGGACACTGCAATCAAAATCGATGAAATGGGAATCGTACATCACAAATTTCATTGTAAAGATGCTAATCGTGGGTTATTTATTAATGCTACTTCGGCTTTGCCAAAAAATGTGAAAAATAATGCTGCAATCGAAGAGCTTCGACGCGTGAACCGTCTGTGCTCTAATGAGAACGACAGAGCTTTAGCAACCACAAACTTGTGTTCGAGGCTTTCAAGAAACGGTTACTCTTCTAATGCCATTAATCGCTATGGATCAAGGGCCAAAAGGACTAATCAAAGACAAGCTCAATATTCAATTAGTTCTTGTATTTTCAAAGTCCCATTCATAAGTGATAAATTTAATTACAGACTTCAGCGTGTTGTGAAATCTTCCGGACTCAATATCCGCATTGTGAACAAACCTGCTAACAATCTTACGTCCCAACTTAGTAAGGTGAAGCGTTTTAAGTCATGTTCGAAGCGTTCTTGTGCTATAAATGATCCCCCTATCTGTAACGCTAAGAACGTTGTTTATAAAGGCATATGCACTGTTTGTGAAGCTTCTATATTGGAAGCACTAGCCGCTTGTTCCACGACCGTGTCGCAGAGCATTTTCAGGCTAGTAGGGCAACGAGCATTTTCAAACATGCGAGTACACATAGCGAGTCCCCAAAAAACATTTTTACTTTTTCAGTAGTTAGCAGACACAACAGTGAAATTCGCTGCCGCATAGCTGAAGCTATGACAATAAAAAATTTAAATCCCACTTTGAATAATCGGGAAGAGTTTATTGACTACACTATGTTCTTGATATAGCTTGCATGCCTTTTAATTTCCCTTTTGCACCTCCAAACTTGTATTTTTGACTTTTATTTCTTTACACGTGATCTTTCAGCTATCGAATGTCTTGCACTACTACTGTTCCAGATGACGGACATTTCACTCTGCGACTTGAAAGTTGGTGCTAGAGTTATGATCATGTTCTTCAGATATCGATGTCATGATGTACTGCGTGTCAGGGTCACATTTTACTTAACTCGCCTGAGGAAGCAGCAGGTCTGCGATACGTCGCGATTAAACCACTAATTTGGCAGATTGGTTTTCATTTAAAAATTCGTCAAAACACAAGATGGTAAATAATTTTTTGTTGAAACCAGACCTGTAACCTGTCTGAAAATCGGACACCGGACCCGGACCGGAATCAAAATTTCAGGACCGTTTACTTACGAAACCTAGACCGATCTGTACCGGACCGGAATAATCAAAACTGTACCGGACCAGACCGGACGGGACCGGTTCAAACCGGCAATTTAATTTTGCTTATGTTATGCTTCTAATGAGCATTCGCTGTACTACATTAATTTATTAAAGGCTTATTGATTTGTGAAATGATTGAAATAGCGCTCATTCAAACGAATAAATCCTTCGAAATTTATTCTAAATGAATTTAACAGGACCGAGGTACTTAATGTAATGCGGCAATTCGACTAACATTTACTCACTTTACTAATTTTATTTTAAACCACATCCTTTTGTTGAAGAGGATATAGGCCCACCACAAATCATTTCTCATAGAATAAAAACAAGCATTGTCAAATTTCTGCGTTCTCTCTTTCTTGAGACTTTCCACTCCTAATTTATTTAGGTGTATAATGATTGTTGTATGTGTACTTTATTGATGTCGGTGTGTATGTCACGTATCGGTTTGGATAAATTCATATTTAATCAATTTGAACAGAAGCAGTTTCCGACCCGACCAAACGAGTAAGTGAAACTCAGTGAATCTTGAGTTTCTGATCAATTCTCATTTATGTTTTGATTGTTGACAAAGTGGCAAAGCAAGGTTATGACATTAAAAAATGGGCGATGATGATCGATGTACTCATTTTTTGGTCCCCGCTTTCTTGATTTCATCTTGAACACAATGTACGCTTAAAGCAGGGCTGTGGAGCCGATGCGTTATCTCATCGGCTCCGGCTCCACGACACTGATGTGAAAGGCTTCGGCTCGGCTCCGGCTCCGACTTCAAATTCAGGTTCTATCTATGCTGGTTATCCTGGATCCGTTGAACGGGTTTTTTGGATAACGGTGTGGCCTTTAGAGGCTTGCTACAATCATCAAATTAGTTTTCATTAACAAGCAACGACTTAAGTTAATAATAAGAATGATAATAGCCTAATATAATGACAAATAACATACATACTTGTCATATATTTTTGCATGAATTGACTATCTCTGAAAGATAAAATGAAGTTATAGCCAGGATTGGTTAAATTAGATAAAGATCTCCCGCACTGGCTAAATATAAATTGGCCTAGCCTGCAACCAGTACGAGGCTACATTAAATAAGACCACATGAGTGATGATGATATACCTAATTAGCCGTCACAGGGGCCGAATAGTAGCATAAGCTTTTTAACAAAGCTTGAATATGAAACCGGATAGCGTATGCCTCTAAATAGCTTATAGGGCCTGTATCTACTCGAACATGGAAAGGGTATCGGTTATATAGCCAAATATACCGTATCAATAAAGATATCAATTGCTTTATTGAATATTAAAGTGTATATAGGGTAGCTTAGGTTGTTATTGTTATTTGTTATTGCCTTTATTCAATAGTCTGTTGGTCCATGAATAATATGATCGGTGGGTAGCCCACGACTCATCATCTGTAGAAATTGTAATTTAGATAGCCTCATTGCAGTGTAGGCTAGAAATGTACAATTGAAAATTATACTTAAAAAAATTAAAAATATCTAATTTAGGACAAGTTTTGTAATTCTACGCAGCATACTTAATAAGTTAAGGCCTAACTTACATTATATTAATTTCGTATTTTTCATTATGGCGTAAAGTTGCACTAAATAATTCATCAATGATTCATGTATATTATTATATTCAATTTATGTATAACACATTACCACTATTCCTCTGATGATGGTTAGGCTGATGAAACTGAACTCGGAGTATCACACAGTATGTTGCAGGGTGCTATGCATAATAAAAATTTGACTGCGAGCACCGAGCAGAAATCCCATCTACTTTGCTAGCTTTCGAATGCGCGTGCGGTTTAATGTCACAGACAATAGAAAAGGGAGGTCAAAAGGCGCCTTTATTGAGAGCGTCTCAGTCTTTTTTTATTGTTTACATATAAGTCAACATGATATCAGCATAAAGTGTTGACAGACGGAAAAAATAATAATGAAAATTCTTGAAATCTACAGGTCTATGACATTTGGGGAAATATTATTACACGATACGGCTCTTGTGCAGTCCTCCCTCCCCATTTTCTTTGGTCAAAAGATGCAGCACCATTGGATGTCCGTTTCAGCATCACCGGTTTGAGTGAAGCATTCCGTGCTGTTGTAAAAATCTACGTGGCTAATTGCGATGTCATAGTCGCAAACTTCGTCATCACGTCAACATTGTAATTTGCCTTCGGGTTTTTTCGCATTGAAATATACCCTTTGAATTTTGAAGTCAAAGGAAATTCATTGTGAATGAGATACCTTTAAAATAATAGGGCGCTAAGTGGCTGGGTCGCTTATTGCTATATCCATGTGAGGACTTGTAGTCAGGTCATTCGTGTGAGTGTGAAGAGTTATCCCTCCAATCAAAATTGATCAAATTGAATAATCGATTGTTTTGAAAAATGTAGGTGGGGGGACTGCACAAGAGCCTACAATACAATCTAAGGAAATTGGCATTGTCACAGATGCCAGTAGCTTCTGCCAGTAGCCATACCGATAGATGATAGCCTACATAGTAACCGTATTAGATTTAAGACATTGCGCAAGAAATGTAGCTATATTATCTTTGCTGACTGAACTGGAAATGTGTACATAAATGACTGGCGACTTGTCTCTAGGAATCTACAATCATCTAGTTAGCATGCATATAACAAGTCTTCAAATTAATGGATTTTGGAGAATACGTTGTCAATATGGAAATTAGTCTTACGAAACATATGCAATAAAAAAATATTACACATGTGTGTAAATAATAATAAATATAATACAAAAGAAGGCGGCAACTGCAAAGAAAGATATCGTGGAGGACAGATCATTGGTATACTTAAAAGACATATCTTCAGATTTCAAATGATTTAATTTTTTTATGATGCCAATTAATAACTTTCAAAATTCTAGATTTATATCAAAGCTGAAACTATCGGAGCCGAAGCCTTTGTGATAAATCGGCTCCGGCTCCGACCAAAACCATCGGCTCCTTAAGGCTCCGGCTCCGGCTCCACAGCCCTGGCTTAAAGGGACAAAATTTGTAGAACTCATTCTTCTTGCAGGAGTTAGTTAGACAGCAATAATTGACCCAAATTTGATCCAAACTGTGATGGAAAGGTCTGTCATGAAAAAAACTTGTTACGTAACAGAACGTGTTTTACTTGCCATTAACACAGATGCAGAAAGGAATCTGAATCAGCTTCTTCCTCCTGTTCCAGCCAGTTAGCCGGGTCGGGGGCCTGTGTCATGCTTCTCCAACGTCTTCTGTCGTAGGCATCTTTCTCTCCGAGTCCAATTTTGGTCATTTCTTCCTGGATATTATCGCGCCATCGCCTGCACAGACGTCCTCTTCGTCGGGTTCATTTCACCTCCAGTTCATTCACCACTTCATCCGCATGAGGTGGTCCATACCAGCTCAAGCGTGTTGCTTTTGTCTTTTCGCAGATTCTGCCCACTTCAAGGTCCATTCGGATCTATTCTCTCGTCAGTCTGTTTCTTAACGTAGCACCTCTAATCCGTCTCAGCATTTTCATTTCTGTTGTCTCCAGCATCATCGTCTCTTTCTTCCTTATCTCCTACACTTCCGCTCCATGCAGTAGCACCGGTCTCACGACTGTCTTGTAGATCTTTACTTTCAGCTTCCTTGGCATCTTCTTGTCCGCTGGACTCCGCGCACTTCTCTCCATTTATTCCACGCAGCTTTGACTCTTGCCCTCACCGCCAACTCTGATCCTCCTGTTTCACCCAAGGTCACTCCCAGGTATTTGAAAGTATTGAATCTGAATCAGCGTCTGAAGTTATTATTGAAGGTAATTCATCGCTACCAGGTTAAATTAGTCTCTGATAATGTAATAAGCGCCAAGAGCAGTACATGTAGATAAACATATAAACAATTGCAAAAATTGAACGGACAATTTATAATAAACACTACTACATTTTCAAAAATGCAGTATAACCTAAGAAAAACTCTCGAGGAATCGTCCGAAGACGATTCTATGTTGAAAGCAGTGAAGCACAATGGATAGTTATTCTTTGTCAAGCGGTTCCACAATGTCGACAGTAGCCATTGGATTGGTCGATTAGTTACCATCGACCGTGAGAAGACGCGGGACTCCAATTGTGATTTGTCATTTTTCGACCTAATCCAGGGGACCTTCTGCTTTAAGAAAGAATGATATCCCGGCGACAGGTAAATTACGCTAATAAGTTTTTAATTCAATTCAATTATTAGTAGACCTCCAACGCATGATATTAACGCAGTTGACCGAACGACTGGAGATCTTGACAGCTAATGTAACATCCCTTTTTATGGTTGAATAAGTGGGAGCATGTTTTTACTTACAAAATATTAATATTTGGAATTCAATTGTGCTGCGCTGCTCGACAAATTTTGAAAATTTTCGTTTTCATTAATATACTTGGTAAATCTGAAATTAAGAATGGGATTTATTAATCAATAGATGCATTTCAATTTCAGCCTCATTTCAAGTTCAGACAAATTTAGAGAAAAACGAATCCGAAAAGAGAAATTAAAAATCAAGTAGTGAGATTTCATTTCAATAATCGGGAGCTACAAATGATTCTGGTTCATTAGAGACGTCTTCAGAACATACTCCCTTGGGTGTCGTATCATATTAATGAACAGTTATCTTATCTGTCTTTGTAGCTATGAACTGCAAATTCCGTAATGAATAAAAACCACTCTATTAGATATCTCACTGAAAATTAAAATGTCGAGCACCTTACAAAAAGCATTCGTAAAGGATTTGCAACTAGACGTCTGAGCATGAACTCTAATAATTTCCATAGCTTTCTTCTATTCAATAATGCTTGTATTATTAATAACTGATAGTAACTGATAGCAACTGGTTACACTAATTAAGTCGACAAAAACAATTCAATAAATCAACACGAAAATGTGTCTGTTGCGATGATCATTTTAACGTCCCAACGTTAAGTAAACACACCTTAAGTCACTAATCAGTTATTGTAGCACGAAACACAGCGTTTCCGTCTGCCAAAGAATTTAGTGCTAAGTGCATAAGTTGTTCAAGTGTGGGGACTTCTTTTATGTTCTATACCTCGGCTAACTGTCGGCACTAGAGCTGGAACGATCAGCCAATATTCAAAAATGTTGATTATGATTGAGATCAGGGATGCGGAGTCGGAGTCCCGGAGTCCTATCATTTTTGCTGGAGTCGGAGTCCTATCAAATGATAGGACTCCGGCCTATAACTAGACCCGAAATAATATAATACAAGCAAATTATTTATTCTCGTGCATAGCTGTCATTGTCTTGATGTCAACTTCTCCGTCAAACAAAAGTACAGAGACACTGCTGCATACAAAGCTTATAATAGTTGAGGGAATGAACCATGATAGTGAAAAAAGGATTGTCTTTTCACTCGGTGATTTAGTAGGGAAGACAAGCCTTCCTAGCCTCGATAACACCTAAGCACCAATGGTCACATCAAAGACAAAAATGAAATACTAGTTTGTTTGAGAACATTATCCTCTTACCCTCACGTTGATCGTGTGTGATGGCTCCTCTAAAGCGCATATGAAAATCAAAAATGTACTCATATTTGTTGGAGAAGGATGGGATATTTTTCTGCCTGGTAGAGACTGGAGAAAAACCGTGTGAAGCACATATCAGCAAGATGGGAGGAGCCGAGTCGTATGCATCCAACTTAAAGCGACATGTGATCAACTGTCATCGAAAATGATTGATAATTGATACAGCAATGATCACTAAAGATAAGTTCAGGTGAACCTATATTGATCTATGATGTAAGTTACCAGTTTTTTCAAAAAACTAGGCTGCATATACTTGCCATCCAGAGTCGGAGTCCTATCAAAATGATAGGACTCCGCATCCCTAATTGAGATTGTGATTAAAGTGTTCAAAAGTTTGATTATGATATGATTGATTGAAGTGTTGAAGAATGTGATTATGATTGTGATTATGATTAATGAGGTCAGACGTTTTGTCGTGAGCGCTGGATAGGTTGAAGATGATGATAGATCAAGTGACCTGTAGGGAAGATATTCCATGACGAGGCACGGTAATACGGTAATGTCACGTGACTGTGTGATGCATAGCCTATAGCGTGAACAGTGAACACGATACAGCTTGACTCATCTATCAGGCTTCTGATTGTCATATTGAACAAATTAAAGAAGTATAGGCTACATCACCTGGATCCGATCCATGCAAGCTCACCTGGGTATATAATAGAAAGATGCCCTCAAACATGAACAATATAAGTCTTTGCTCCCTGCAATACATAGTTTGAGCATACTAGAACATAGACGAAGCGCAGCGCAGCTACCGGTAGTCATCAAATGCAATTTGTTTGAGTAGCAGTTTTCTACATTCTCAACATTTTTCAACTATGAATACCTTAAAATTGCAAGCATGCTGTGTCAAGAAAATGTGTTCTGAAATTTGTACAATTTCTTATTGATCACGTAAAGCATGGCCTTTATTACGGGATGCCTTACTGTAATATAAAAGGAAAAGATTCTTCAAACAAAGTTTCCGCATTTGCCTAAAATTGTGAGCTTGCTTTTTGAATAATGCCACAATGGAAGTGCACGTCACGGTACTAATTTAATGAAAGACTGCTTGATGATTCGTAACGGAATGTCTTGATTCAAAATTTGACGTGAAATAGAACATTCAAGTCTAAATTTGAAGACAAAGAAAATGCGCTATTATGTAGAAGATTTAAATTAAAGTCACGAGACAACTCATAAAACACTCGTAAGTCCTTGATATGAGTCTCTTATCCTCGAAATTCGTTTTCATTCAGAATATCTAATAATCTGAGCGCGCGTATTATCTGTATTCTCATCGTTTTCAATGCAACCACTGGAGCATGACATTTCTCAATCCTTTTGACTAAAGCGGCAACGGGAATGCTTAAAAGAGATCAAACATGCCAAGTATTATCATGATTCTTCAGGGCTTGGTTATTTGGATTAGGAATCGTATGATCATGTACCTAAAGCAATCAAAGTTGACCTTATAGGAAGAAAATAATCTACCGCTTAGATGTGTCTTTCCATGGCCTTTTGCAACATTTTATTTGGAAGAGAAAATTGACTGTTACACTTAATGATCATTCAATCGCTCATGAAGATGGAAACTATTGATATTCATAGATGGGACTACTGAAATAGTTGCGTCTAAGGTCACTTCATCTTTGTTCTGTCCGTGTGTCGATTTTGAGGGATCTTTTAATGATTTGCACGCATGATGTCCAGTTTCTTTTTGATAGTGTATTTTACCGCCAGCATGACGGCTGTGTCATGGGAAGAGGAATCGGACCTTTTAGGACGGGAGCTATTGACACTTTCTTCCTAAATTCGCGCACAAAGGGCTTAATAGCATGGATTTGTAGATCTTGAAACCAGGGATGCGGAGTCCTATCATTTTCATAGGACTCCGACTCCGGGGGTTGATAGGACTCCGGGTGGCAAGTATATAAAGCCTAGTTTTTTGAAAAATTAACTGGTAGCCTACATCATAGATCAATATAGGCTTACCTGAACCTATTTTTAGGGATCATTGCTGTATCAATTATCAATCATTTTCGATGATAGTTGATCAAATGTCGCTTTCAGTTGGATACATGCGACTCGGCTCCTCCCATCTTGTTGATGTGTGCTTCACACGGTTTTTCTCCAGTCTCTACCAGGCAGAAAATCCTTCTCCAAAAATATGAGTTTACTTTCGATTTTCATATGCGCTTTTAGAGGAGCCATCACACACGATTAACGTGAGGGTAAGAGGATAATGTTCTCAAACAAACTAGTATTTCGCTTTTGTCTCTGATGTGACCTTTGGCGCGCAGGTGTGATCGAGGCTAGGAAGGCTTGTCTTCCCTACTAAATCACCGAGTGAAAAGACAATCCTTTTTTCACTATCATGGTTCATTCCCTCAACTATTGCAGGTTTTGCATACAAAAGTGTCTCTGTACTTTTGTTTGACGGAGAAGTTGACACCAAGACAATGACAGCTATGCACGAGAATAAATAATTTGCTTGTATTATGTTATTTCGGGTCTAGTTATAGGCCGGAGTCCTATCATTTGATAGGACTCCGACTCCGCATCCCTGCTTGAAACGAAGAATACAAAAATTCAATTCTACGACACCGTCAGTTGGCGGTAGGTAGATTGAGCCAAGTTTGGCGAGATGAATTTATGCATGAAAGATCAACGAATTTTGATAATGAAAACGTTTTACAAAAGTGAGGAAAGCTGCATTCTAACAATTCGAAGCTTCCACGGAATTTTTGGCAGAAGAAATGCTCCGAATCAGACAACTATTAGGCGACTGATCAAGAAGTTTGAGGAATCCGGGTCAGTCATGGACATGAAATCTCCTGTGCGCAAATCAAATGTTTGGTGCGGTCCCTTCAGGAGAAGTGGAGCTACCAACCCCATGACATCTCTACGTCATCGCTTACAACAATTGGGATGTCAAGAAGCACATTGCACAGCGTTTTGAAGAAAGATTTGCATTTGCATCCATTTAAAGTTCAAGTCATACAAAAACTGGAAGTCCGAGTTCTCTCCACCCGTGAACAGCTTGCCAATCAGGTCCTTCAAAATCAAGAATTGGATCCAATGTTCCTTAAATCTTAATATTTAATGTTAACTCTTAGATCTTCAGCTCTTTTAACGAAGTATGATTACAGAGGATCTTGGTGTAGATGATTTGCAAATTAGTCATAGGAAATAAAATTGCAGATCTTTGTAGTCGTTCAAAAGAAGAAATTGCGATGATTTTTATCTTTATTTATTTTAACAACCCCATTTTCCCTGATAAGGGGTAGACGGAAATGTCATACACAAAAACTAACAAATTATAATCAGACGCATAGTCAACAGTCAGTGTAGACACTTCATGTATTCTCCTTCACACCTTTTGACACGTCCTCGACGATTTGCCGCCATTTCACTCTGTCCTTCGCCTTCTCTTTTCAAGTCCTCCAGTCATATTCTATGCGCTCCAGGTCTCTTTTGATACAGTCCTTCCAGCGAATCCTTGCCCGTTTCCTTGTCATTGTGTCATCCATCTCTTCCACTTGTTTCACTACCTTGTAGTCTCCCTTCCTTACCAGATGCCCTGCCCACCCCAATCTCTTTTCCACCACTTTCTATGTCACCGTTTTCTTCAATCCTACTTCCTCCCTCAGCTCCGCCATTCTTCATTTCTCCACCAACCTTACACCACAGATGCGCCTTACCCAGTTATTTTCACACACCTGCAACATCTTTTGCTGCTGCTCGGTTAGTGCCATTGTTTCTAGTCCGTATGTCAAAGCTGGAAAGACACATGTCTCCAAAACCTTTCCTCGTATCCTCTGACCAATTTTTCTGTCTACCAGCACTCCTGCCACTTTCCTGTATGCCCCAGCTCCGGCCTGTATCCTTCCTCTTACTTCGGCATCGCCCCGACCATCTTCAGAGACCATTCCACCAAGGTACACAAACTTATCTACCTTCTTCAGTTCCACTTCTCTCACATCCACAGGAAAGGCAGGGAAGTCTTTCCACTCCCTGCCTATCCACATCACTTCCGTCTTCGCCAAGCTCATTCTCAGACCATGACACGTAAAATTTCCATCCCAGTCTTTCAGCCTCTCTTCCAACTCAAATTCATCCTGCACTACTACCGCCAGGTAGTATACGATGATACATACGATGTGATAGAAATCACAGCAGCATTAAATCCGGGCGTCGTAAACTGGACACCTATATATGTGAAAATATATTTGAAATCAAGTAATCCATCCCCGTAAGTATTAGCTTTCTACTTGAAAATGATTTGACCAAATAGCATTATTTTTGTTGGTCGGAAAGTGTCAAGAATGATTTGACATTGCTTATGGAAAGGCAATTAAAACTTCAGTTGCTTTCTTCATATAGCCATTACTGTTCTCTGGGAATGTACAACAAGTTAATGATGTCTTAACGCTAAAAGACATAAATGCAGCTCTGTACGTACGTTCAATGTCACAACAGTCACATGTTTGATCTTATCATGTATTTAGCGCTTTATGCTTGAATGATACATAGAAATGCACTATCTTAAATACTACTAGCAGAGGCTATACGTTAATAAAATACATAAATAGAATAAATCAAAATAGTTGATGATAAAAGAAAATGGAAGTTAACAAAAACAAAGGAAAAATATTCGATCCTTTTGAAGACATTGATAGGGGTTCAAATGTTTGAGCGACACACTTCCACGTATCGCAAGGCTCAAAGCGTTTCTTGCTTGATCAAACATGTGACTGTTGTGACACTGAACCTTCGCACAGAGTAAAGAGATGATCATACAAAACGGTCCACCCAAATTTCTTTGAAGTTCAATCGATTCTCATGCCGTCCAATCGCATCGTACAACAACGTGATCATTCGAGAGCTTGCACTCTCAGCCAGGATAGACTTGTGTCCGTTATTGCAGTTGCTGTGCAGTGCTCAAAATATGAAAATCGCTGAATTTACAAATCGCAATTCTTCAAAACGAAAACATGTGAGCATGATAATGAATCATGCACGAGGAGAAAGAGCATTTTCTGAGCTCTTCTTTGACATACTGTTCATCAAAATCGATGAACTAATAAAAAATTAGTGATATCGTGAAGTTAATACAAAATCATGACCTTTTTGGTCGAAAATGCTATGTTCTCACTTTTTCCTCAAGAATGTTCATGTTTGGCATCCTCTGAATCCTTGCAATGTGAGGAGCACGAATGTGTAAGTTTTATTCATTTAAGCTCAATAGTTCTTTCTCAAACTTCTTCAATATTTGTCCTCATTTCAACAAAGGTAGACAAACACATTGTAAGGTGAACGAAGGTTCAAAACAAGACAGTTAGCGACGGCATGCCTTTGTTCTTTCATAGCGACTGCTGATTGTTTACTGTCATTGCTAAAGTGATGTAACTCCTGTTGCTGCATCGAAATTCTCCGGCGGTGCAATCAGATGTGTCATCTGCATATTCAATTATGATGTTGCACGCGATGGTTGGTTTCTGGTCCGATAGCATCTTGGAGAAGGCATTTGGTCTAATGATCGATCCTTGAACCACGCCTGCGTTATGCGTGTCTGTCGTATGCGATATTTGCCCATGCATCTTAGTTGATGAAATATCTCAGGAAGAGTCCTCTTTGAAATGAGTTTGATGATGAATAGCAAGAAAAAGACCAGTCATTTTACCGATACGTGCTTCGTCTTTATGCAGACATAATCATGGCAAATTCAAGATGCACAGATACAAGCACAGATTATATACAAGAGAGATATTCAGTTACAGTCATTCGTAGCACTCAAATAAGTTTCAAATCGATAAGTACACGGAATTTTAACAATCAAAACAACTTGAGAAAATTAGATGCAGTGTGCATCTTTGTGTTCAGTTTTCGCTTGTAATCTTGAATAAAAATCGATTTCACTATCATGTTGATCTTGACATGATATCGTATAAGCTCCCTTGAACAGGATGGACGATGTACAAAGGCGAACATACATATAATTTGTGAGACTTCATACTGCCAATGGTCGGTAAGGTTTTCGGTAAAATGACATCTGTGTGTGTTTTCTGTGATTAAGTGAGAAGTACTACGGCATGTAGAACCATCTCTAGGTCACGCAGCTCATACTGCTTAAGAAGATAAACACCTTTAGATCTATAAAATCGTTATTTTGTCGTAAAGCACAGCATCCTGATTGAGTTTCAGCTGAAACTTATTAGGTCTTACAATACATCTTCGTCCATTTCACTGATTGGAGGTATAAACACGTGCAGAATGGAAAAATGACTAACACATCAAAAAATTGTGACTAATGTGGCTTAGCTAGTGCTTCACACTTAAAATGTTTTATGAAGCATGAGTCGCAGAGGGAACATGAAAATTTTTTCTATTTCCATGGGACTGATAGAAGTCTCTGATTTAGTCCCTAGCACCACTGCTCTCAACACTTAATCACAGGGGAGAACAAGCATTTCATTCTTCCTGAGTGAAGTATCATTGATTAAACAGAAGCATTTTAGTCAGACACGTCGGGGTATTTTAGTCAGTGAATGGGTTTCAAAAGCTTCAATCCGCATGCTGTTATCGTGTGCTCGGCAGACGCACACATGCGCAGCAGCCATGGATAAGGTTTACTGCATTCTCGGAAAGTCCAATTTTCAGCCTCGTTCCCTGCGGAAACAGGTGCTGCCAGTCGAACGAGATGATTCAACCACTCAGCTGTTAGGGCTCTAATAAGTCCATCAATCAAGTGAAACATAATTCCACATTGGACTAAAATTCTTTCTATATCAAACGCACCTCTTCAGAAGTATTTTAATACTTCATCTAGGTGCTTTATTGAGAACGAGACAGTTATAAAGTAACCATGCATTCTTAAGGGAATAATAATTAAGAATCAATGATGTACTTTAATAGTAAGTAGGCTACGTTACATTTGAGGTGAGAATCCATGTGAATGTTATTCGCCAAGTGCTTTTCGCACGACAGCTGCGTTTTCTGCTGCTGGAACACAGTCTTAACGAAGTCCCGATCTCCTTTATAATCCACATAAATGATTCACAGCAGGCTATGTATTGAGAGGAGATGAAGGCCAGCAGGTATGGGAGGTCTACAACAATAATCTGCAATGATGACACACTTGTATTCTTTTCACCTGCACTGTCAAGTATCATTTTATCTCGCAAAGTGACTGAATTCATAATATCTATAAAACTCCAAGTCGGAGCCGGAGCCGTTGTACTTCCTGTTGGGTCCGATCTGCTACTACGACGCGGGTCCGGCTCCGAAACATTGCTTTAGACTGACAAAACTGGGGACATTGTGCTGCAAGTACTCAGTCAAGAAATTAACATCTCAACGATGTTTGATAATTTTATAGTTGAAATTCTCAAATTTCCTGCATGTGCAAACATCAATTTGGTAACGGTATTGTAATAAGGAAACAATATTGGTGATACTAAGAAACCAAGTTATAGCTAACAGTAGCATGATCAGGAACAAGATCAGTTCATCAAGTGAGCTGCATTCACGTGGGTGCGCGTAAACGCGTTAAATGATAAAAAGATGCGCTAAAACAGCTTATGTAAATTCCAATAATAATCATTATTAATGTACGAAGGGAGTTAGAGCACACCAGTGCACAACTATAAGCAGTATATTCACATAAATAATGAGATCATTTCTCCTTGTCAAGCATGCATCTTTGGCGTGAAACAGGAGAATTCTGTGTGACCTCATTTTCGTACTTGTACTAGTGTTTGAGTTACCGTAGGATTCGACTCGAGTTTCTTCAGATTGCGATCGCATGGGACGTGATAGTGTACTTCTTATTTTTTCCTCTCAAATTCTATTCAGCTTTGCCTAGAAACACTTGAGATCGGAATATCAAAGAACTCTTCGAAAAAAAGTCATTCATTGAATGAATAGAAATATGTTAACCCCACGAGAGTTTGTTTGAAGTAAACACAAAAATTCGATGAAACATTAGCCGGGATTTCTTATGTCAGATCTTTCGTCAATCTTCTGTGCTCACAAATAAAAGAAAAGAATATGCTTGCTTCAATGTAATGGTAGTCATTTTGATAGATTTTTGTGGTAGATAGAAAAATATGCGCTATTCAATCTAGTTAATAATTGCGCAATGTGTAGTTATTTTCCAGCCGGTGAATTTACATCATATTCAGCATCAGCGTTTGCTGGTGAAGGACTAGAATTACAACCGGATTAGCCTTACAGAATAGTCAAAAGGAAAAATTACAAAATTACAAAATATGAAATAATGCGAAGCATTTTTGAGGTCAAATATTGCAATTAATAATATTGATGATATAAATTAATAGATTATATTCCTTGTCTGAAAGTTTGACTTTCTTTTTCCTGTAAGTCAGTTTTCATAATGTGTGACAATGATCGAAAATTCAGAAAGATTGCTTCTTTTAACCGTATAATAAGTTGCTTGGAAATGATTTTCCAGTACTTGCATCTCCTCAATTAATTAACTTATTTGTCGTTAATGCTGTTTTACAACAAGATTAACATTGACGAATTCATGCAATTAAATTCAGAATTTATCAGGAGTCATAGAATGGAGTTTCGTGACCTTCTTTGATGAGCGGCGCAAAGTTGCGGAGTTCCTGAGCAATTTCGGAACTCCACAAGACAATGTTTAATCAGCAAGATCAGCAGATGCAGATGCATGTACATTTGCGAGGATAACGGTGCACACTTTAACACATAACAGCACACGGTTTATATTATACAGACTATGTTGAAATGTACCTTCAATTTTACCTTGCAAATTGTTGCACATTATCAAGCATGAGTAAAATATGGGTGCAGTAGCGCATTTTCAAACACCTTCGAAAATGCATGTGTGGATGCATATATGAGAGAACCAAAAGATGTCTTTGGTGCAACCAGTTTCCGTGTTTGTTAAAATACACTTCGTCAGACACCACCAAGAAATGATATATATATATATATATATTCGTATGCCAAACACACAAATTTGAAGTTCAATTTTTAGCACTTGAAGCCAATTTCTCATGTCAGTATCAGGATCACGTAGGAGGCGCAGGTCACCAGGAGACCTGTGGACTCCGCATTGCGAGATTATGTGGTCCACTGTTTGAGCTGGATGACCACAAGCACAGGAGGCGGACTGTCGAAAGCCCCATCGCTGGAGGGTTGCAGCCACGCGAGCGGTGTTGGAGCGGATTCGGTTCAGTCGGATGAATGATAAGTCAAGAAATGATAACAAACTGAAAAGCAACTATAGATAATGATCTCTATTTAAAGAGGGTTCAATCTTTGAAATAAATTAGCTTTTCTCACAGTCCCTAGATCTAGTTGCATCATTAGAAAACTGATAAAAAGGCGCAGCTACAAATTTGATGTCCTTGATCCTACAACAGGAGGTAATGAGAAAAAGTGTTGACAGATTTTTGAGAAGTAACAATGAAATGAAATGGTTTAACTGGGAACTTGGACGGTACTGACACATTCAGTCTATCTGGATCTCTCTGATCTTTTATTCCGGTTGCCATCCCGGACGACTTCCAATGACACTTTCGGGGCTCGACCTCTGGACCAGAAGATCGCGAAGTCAATCACTTAACCACTGTGCCATGGAGACAACAATTTTGAAAAGTAACGATTGAGCTGATTTGAATAGCATTGTCATATTCCTGATCCATACATCACATGGATTCTGAAGATACTATAAGCATTAGCATCTTGGATGAACAAGTGAGAATATGACATTTATAGTCAATGGAGTCACAACTACGGTGTATATGATATATTAGCGATATCACAATTTTCATTTCTTAGTCCCTCAATGTCGATGAACAACTTGTCAAAAGAAAGTTCGGAAGATGTTTCATCTCCTCGTGACTGTTTCATGATCATATTTACGTTTTCTCATTGAAAAATTGTGATTTGTAAATTGAGCGTTTTTCGAAATTTGACCATTGTCCAGCATATGAAGTAGCGGATACAAGCTTATTAGAGCACATTTGAAAGCTGATAATGTAAGCTCTCGAATGACGTGAAGCACATTGATGTGCGACACGATTGGAAAGCATGAGAAATCTATCGAATTTCGACATCATTTATGTGGTCAGTTTTTATGATGACTTTCTGATAAGTTCAACGAAAGTTCTTTTAGACACCGTTTCAATAAGCATTGTTGTAGTATTGATAAATGGAGATGGTAAAAGCGGTCAATCAGTTCATTTGCCCTGTTTATACTCTCAACACCTCCTCAATGGATGTCTTCATATTGTCTTTATTGATATGCTGAATAACCCAACAAAAACTCGTATAGATGAGAATGACCGGGTAAGTAAATTAAAGTCTGAAATCAATTGCAAGGATGAACCAGTGTGAGTGATCATCGAGGCATCACAAATTGATTGCTTGAGCTACGTCAGGAAGAAAATTACTTCTGGTGGGTCCTGATAAAGGCAGATCTAGAACCGATCCACCCGTGTACCTTTTCTTTGAAGATCCGCTGAAAAGAGGAACGTGTTACTTGACGATTTTGTATAATACAAAATAATGATTGTTGTGAACAGCCTCCCAGACGTCAACATTAATTAATTTATAGCACCTGAGTTGCCCTAGTTACAAGCAATCTTATTACGCATGTATCCACATGAACACAATTAACTCTGGAAGTCTCTTTGTATACATTATCCAAGGTTAATCAATATCTTTTGAAAGATTGATAAATGTTGAAGGAGATGTGATCTGAGAATCAATGCTCCTGTCATTATCACAACCCTCAAGTGTCGCATTATTTTTTTGCAGCTCGGTTGTCAAGATTCAAACGCGAAAAGAAAGCCTCTCAAACTTTAGCAGTGGTAGTTGGAACTTTTATTCTATTTTGGCTACCATTTTTCTTCGTGTTTTTGCTGGGTAAGTATAAAATTGCTGAATTCCTATAATCTTCCTAAATTGTGTAATTTGACTTTATTCAATAATGGCATTCAGATTTGTTGAGAGCTGATTTTTGTCCAACCATTTCAATTCGACGTTTCCTACCCTTCAAACCTTTCATTACAGCTGAGACGAATAATTGTTGCTGATTCTTAAGTTATCTAGACCTCATTGTGTTCGCACTCAATGTGTTTGAATCCTCACCTCTGAAACTTTTGTTTTTCATTCATGTAATTGAAGCACAAGTCTTGCTTACTTTCGTCTGCGACAGTCAACCATATAATAGCTCTCATTATCATTTGAGCTCCTATGAAAAATTGATTAAAAACGTCAATCTTTAAAAGATGTTTACTATATTTTGTATTTCTACTGTATCTCTAAGAAAAAAGCTACAAAAATTGCATTCGCTCTTTACCTATCCAAACGCTGTACCTAAACCTATTGGAAAGAAACAGAAAATAGAAGTACATGCACAAAAGAGTGACAGAAACCATAGAGTAGGGATATATAGGTAGAGTGTCGACTCAAAAAAGTATGCGTATACAGTGAAAATTTTTATATGAAAACATTCAGTTTTTTGCGGAGATTGAGGTTTTTACAAGTTGGATATCAAAAGGAATGAATATTTGTTAATAATCATCCCAACTAAGCGGAAATCAAGCTGATTATCAAGGGAATTTCATACTACGTATTTTAATGGAAGTCTTCATGAAAAAGTCGCGATATTATCCATGCTTTCTTGGCTGAAATTTAAGTTTTTAATTCAGTTTTCACTGGCTTGATCTTATGATTTACTATATTCATGTTTCATTTCTTGAATCTGAATAGTGATGTTGACATATTTGCATCTTTCAAAATTGATTGAAATCATTGTCTTTGAATCTGTGATTTTGCCATGGCAGTGGCAGCTGTTGCCTGATCACGCTTAAGAAGATTCTCTTGAGGGTCAGCAGGAAAGCAATAGCATGTCATCGAGTTGCCAATTTAACAAACATTACCCGACCAAGGCTGTCAGACACAAACGACCTGTAAAATAATATCATTTCCTTCTGCTTTGCTATCATGATCAGTCAATTCCGTTGTAATTTCTTCAAAACTGCATACATGTGCATATCTCACATTTGGAAACAATTCCGACTGCATCTCCTTTGAGTTCATTTAATAAAATCGAAAGTGTATACACATTGGGGATTTAATAAATGCGGAGTTATCAGTCTACCTAATATACCTACTCCATGACAGAAACTAATCTTGAACAAAAGCATCTTAAAGTGGTCAATGGGAAGTCTTCGTTTCAGGATGGCTTTAGCGTCCCTACGTATCAGAGTCACCTATACCTGTTCATAAATTAATTCCATGCATTCCGAAACCTTGGCATTATTCTGGGTTGAAATTCTCCGTGTCATGGGCTTTAAAAGTTTCTCATCCTACTCACCAAGCCCTCTACATGGCCTCACTGGCAAACCCATCCCAGTTCGCGACATCTTCGCAATTTTTCGCGACCTTGCGCGCCCCTGCAGCTCTCCACAATTCATGAATCGCAGTTGGATTCTCGTTTGATACGGGAATTGCATGTGGACAATTCCGAATTGGCCAAGCATGCGGTGGTTAGTGGACATAAGACTGACTTGCATTCCATGAAGGTCATAGACAAGGATCGTTGCTGGAAAAGAGGCATTGTCAAAGAGTTTTTGTGGGCAAGAAAACTTAAATCAGGCAATCGGACTGAAATTGATCTTGGTTCCTTTTACGATGGTATTATCGAGTTGCTTGATACACATCCATTTTAGCTTAGATAGCTTCTACTTTTAGTTTATATGCTAGTAGTTTTTTATCTTCATTATACAAATGTACTTTGCAGCGCTCTATGTACATATTCATGTCTTGAACGTCATACGTGTGATCTACGTCATACATGTGATTAATGTTGACCGCGATAAGTAAATACAGAGCTCATTCGCCTGATAATGGCCTGCGGTGCTGGCTGATAGAGCTCGTGAAGAAAATTTTGTTTTCAATTATCTTCAACACATATATGGAACGTCTTTCGAATGATTAAAAAAATGAATCGTAGTGTTCGGTCCATTCATACTTTCTTGAAACGTCATATTGATCATATCTTTTTAACAATATTTGAATTATACAGGGTGTCCAAAAGAATCATTGCAAAAAAGTCATGCTTGTTCAACGCATACACCGCTGAAAGCCTATTTTGTCTCATGAAGAAATTCGATCTGAATGAATCACACACTTTCAATCAACTTGAAGAAATGTCTTGTTAGAAAGATTTCCATGCGACAAGACGATCGTACCGGTTTCACTACTCACAAGAATCCGTGCTTTCATGGACATGAATAGCTTGAATTTGTTGTACAGGTGTCTCAACGCCAATATCGCAAGTTTTTACAATTTAGGTGACGGTTCTGTGTGTTTGATTTAAAATGCAACACGTTGTTAATTAACATGACAAAATCGATTCCCAGACATGGATATCACTATCGTACTTTTATGCACTGTGCTCATCATCAGGAGTTATCAAAAAATATATTGCAATTACTTTTGCATAGGCAATCAATTAATTTGAATTCCAGCAGGAAGCAATCAATTAATTGCAATTATTTATCATCAGTGTTTGAATAGACTAATCTCACTCTGTTATTTCAATTCTAGGCTGAGTGCACCTACAAACTTAAAAAGTTGCATAATAGCTTGTTATCAATTAGGATAGTGACTTCAGTAGGCCCACTTCATGTATGTACATTGTACATTTTTATTTAGATGTAAGTTTGGAAGTTATCGTAAAAGTATTGTAATATAGAAATACGTCATGCAACAAAACGTTCCAGACTATAGAGTTCTGAAAGCGATGAGTTGTGAATAAGGTATGTTTAATAAGCTAGTATCTAAAATGAACCACTGAAGGTTAAATGGTTTTCCTACAATTGTGAGCAAAGACAGTGGAACATAGTCTTTACATGAACATAGTCTACATAGTCTTTGATTGTGAGTTGTGACGGCATTGCCAGTAAATCAGTCAAATACATACTCTCACGAAAATTCCTCATGATTTTTTATGAGATTTTTACTCATATATATCTCATAAAATTTAATGCGGATTTGGAACGTTTTCGCATGAAATATCTCATCAAATTTCATGAGCTTTCTCATGAAAATCTCATTAATTAATTAACAGTTGCTTATTCATACATCCGAATTTATTTTTCTCGCATACAGTTAGTGAATTAGCTTTCTTGGCCTAGCCACATTGCCCCAAAGCATTGCCACGCCATGTCCACAATGCTATTTCAGTATTCGCAAAAATAGACCGCTATTTATGATGATCTGATGTTTAACTGTGATTGTACATATGTCTATTTTCAACATCTTGCATAGTAATGATAGTTGCAAAGTCAAATTATATATGCATCATTTCTAAAATGCTGTTGTACATCGCCATGATACATCCAATATATTTTTATTTTTATCTTTTATAGACTAACCTTGAAGATCTTGATCGATTGAATAAGCTTTCTTATGGTTATTTCCGTTCGCGGCTAGCATGCATAACTTACTACTTATAAGCCAATTTTCACGAAGACCTCATAAATGCTCATGATTTTCTCATGAACGCGATCAAAGCATCATGAGAAAATCATGAGTTAAATATTTTCTTTTGAGAATATCATGAGCTCTCATAAAAATCTCATGAATCCGCATTGAATTTCATGAGTTCTCATGAAAATTTTTCGTGAGGATACCTTCTCCATTGCTACATAAATCAATCATATGATTTGAAATTATTGACTGACATCCATCAATTAATGCAATTGCTCTATCACATGAATCAATTAGTTGCAATTATTTATAACAGCAATACTAATTAATAGTTATTAATTAAGATCGATAGAAACAGTTATCAATTTCAGACGTTACACCATCTGTAGCATTCACATTAGAGAACCCATTGAAACCAATATTGTTTGTCGTGAAATAACAATTTATCGCTTCATTTCTTTAGTTCAAACTCAAAATTAAACAGGCATAGGAATTTTCAAATTCAGGTTCAAATTTACAGAAACTCAGTACATCTAAACCAGCTTTGATGATATACAGGATGAGCGGAGGTTCCCTCACTGATTTCAAAAGTTTGTAGTTTCAAGACAAATTGATTTTTAAGTCTACTTTCACGCCTACTGCATTCAGAATACTTCAAAGTTTTATGCCATGACAAGTATTTTGTTACAAGTTGATCGATTTCATAGCTTTACGGTCTAATTATCAGTTGTATAAAATCAAATGAATAAAATGCAAAAAGAAAAAACGAATGAATCAAAGACTTATTAAATCTGTCTAAGTCTATGCTGAAGTGCGTGCTATTCGGATTCCATTTCTAGGAAGGATAATCCCTAAAGTCAATTTATGTCAATACAATGATAAACTTCTGATTCTGAACTCAATGCGCATTTCAAGTTCGTCAGCTTTGTAAGTGCTGGGTGCACGGTTTGAACTGATGTGTTGTGGTATAACTTCATTCCGATTTCTCTTTTCAAATGATCTTGAGTGGTAGAATCTCTGAACATGGCATGTCAAATTGAATGGAGGCAGAACGAAGTGAAATTGAAGATTGATCACTAAGTAAGGGTTGGATCATGTATCATCAAGGGATGGTTGATCTGTTCTCTCACCAGTGTCCATGAGTTCCCTGAAACAGTCTGATTGTCTCGATGGTATTGTCTTTCATGGCATCATGAAAGGAATGCCATCATGCATCTATATCCTGCCATTAATGATACAATGACAGTTGATACCATCCTGAAGTGAACATAAATACGCTTATTAATGTTTTTTCTTTCGATTTCATTTCAAATTTTCCAAACATGCAATCAATGGCCGACGAGCATCTCTGTGTAAATCACTTTAATCAATAGCAAACAGTGTGAACGCAACTTTTCGAGTTTGAGCATAGCTATCTCTGTTCACAATTGTATGACGTGACATAACCAATAGTGCATAGATGTCTGGACTACATTGGTCTTCGTCTGGGAACGCACGTCTTAATTTCGTCGCTATTAGCAACGTTCTTCATCGTATTTGCATTTTAAAAGATTAAAGTCATAATATACTTAAGATACATGGTTGATTTTAGGGATTATCCTTCCTAGAAATGGATTCCGAGTAGTGCGCACTTCAGCATAGACTTAGACACAGTTGATAAGTCTATAAGTCATTCGTTTTTTCCTTTTGCATTTTATTTAGTTGATTTTATACAACTGATAATTAGACCGTAAAACTATGTATGAAATCGATCAAGCTTTATCAAAATGCTTGTTTTGGGATGAAACTTTGAAGTATTCTGAATACATTAGGCGAAAAAGTAGACTTAAAAATCAATTTGTCTTGGAAGTACTAAATTTTGAAATCAGTGAAGGACACTCCGCCTATCTTGTATATTATCTAAGCTATAGTTTGTCATCATAGATATCGACGATGATCAATTCTCTTTCTGAGATCAGTCAAAAGCTTTTGTCAAAAAATCCTACGTAGCTTTTTCAACGTACAGACTTTAATGAGTTGAAATTGTAAGGATATAGCACCATATTCTGAGTAAGCTGAAGATAGATTCAAGTAGGTGCAACTATTAAGAACTGAATGAAGCCCAACACATGTCCAACACTGGATCGTAAGTGAAAGTGAACGTTGGAAACTTTGAAATCGTGAAAGTCATTGGGATTGATGAAGTCGTCAGAAATCAAAAAGCGAAGGGACCCATGTGTGGGTGATGTTCTTTTTTATTTCACTATAGACGATTACGAAAACCTGTCGAACGTGTTCGGCTAGCGTCCACCAGCCATGATCACATCTGAGTCCCTCCACTTTTTGATTGTAAGTACAAATGACCCAGGTTCTGTTTGGAAGTCATCAATGTTCGTCACGAATTAAGTGAGGGAGGACATTTGCTCCCCACTATATGTAGGATACAATATCAAGGGAGGATCCCTTTCTCTGGGTGTTAACCACATTAATAGCTGACTTCCACCGAATTTGTCAGCGTTTTGGGAGCCAGTACTGCTTCAGGAGAAGACGTGCAATTTTGTCTCGACAATAGGCAGCTCCTGTAAACATATTTTGACTGTTGACATTTCCACCGTCGAAGAACAGAATCATCTTACACTCCAATATTCATCAAATGAAATGTAAATGATCTCAAGAATCCAATTCAACCTCCGAATTGCTAGGAAGTTATCATGACTATCATGTCGCTACTTGTTTTTATGATAAAAATTGAACTAAATGACCGAAGATGAATATCGATTCGATGAAATTGCTCTGTTACTGTATCAACGCGCTTTAAGTGCTAATCAATTAGTAAATCCATGCCTTTAACTTTTATTGCATCTGCTGTTGGGTTCACGTAGTGCACTTGTTTCATGTAACTGTTCAATAATCACAATCTTGCCTTTCCAAATTGAAACTACTTCTGTTACTGTAACATAATACTTGTAGAACTCTTCCCAATTAGAATACATGAAAGATATTTTCACTTTCATTTTGCCTCCATTTTCCTATTTTAAAGTCAAGTTTTGCATTTCCTTTCGATTTCTATTGTAATTGATATCATTTTCATGTGTGCCTGAGGAGTTTGAGCTGAATTGTGAGGAATAAGTGCTAGTATAAGTCAAATAAATAATTCCATCTTTGTATGCTGATGGACCAAGAATGATCAATTTTAATTCATTGCCACGAGAAAGATACATTGAGTTCATTTAAAAGCATGGTTAATAAGGTGGCTACAGTAAACTTGGAAAGCGCCTTCAGCCCTCATTAGGACTGCCTCAGTGAGTTATCCAATTTTCTTTGAATATATTTTCTTGTAAATAAAGGTATGAATGATTTTCACTATCGTATGAGAATTAAGATTGTTTCTTCACTGAATGCTGTATAATTGCTATTATCATATTCAAATACAAATCAAAATAACGTTCATAGTATGCACTTAATCAAGCAGGCAAGTAATTTAGACTGCTGATGGGAATCAACAATAAAATGTAAGGGGCTACCGCCAGTCCTTGAGATTTTTTCTATTCAGTGGCCAGTGGTTTCTTTATCTTTCCACTCTTTACAAATTCAGTAGTTAAATAATTACAATTAACAATATCGTCTAGTTCCGATGATACCGGTATTTGTGTTATTATTTCAATAATTCGGGAGCTACCAGGAAGTTGTACAGGGAACGAGGTCGTATCTGAAAATTTCACATGGCACGTATTGGCTTCTACATGCAAAACTGCTCGTCTGTCTTATCAGGTCACCTGTTTTTCATATATCGCTTGGGTTGAGAAACCTCATGTTCTTCCATTGGAGAAATTGCGACATATACATACATGTGGTGTTAAGAAAATTACGCTATAGGGTGCTTGCGCGAGATATTGACTATAGACTAAAGTTGAAGAGGTATTTCAAGGTTTGCCGTGGGGCGAGATTTCTTCGTTCCATTCAAATTTTTGTGGGAATTCCCATGGAAAATCCCGCTCTAACGACAAGCCTGGGGTTTTCATCAGGTTAAGAGGTGGGCGGGACTCGAATTATATAAAGTTCGATTCGATTATCCGATTTGAATAGGAAAAAAATCAATTTCCAATTTGTGATTATCAGAACTACCGATTTGATTACCATTTTTTAAAGCGAGTTGATTGACTAGATCTATCATTTAAGATGAAATTCAATGCATTTGAAGATAAAGATGTTCGCCCAATTCATTAATCCAAAACAATACCCAATAGCAATAAACACCAAAATCAAAACAATGTAATGCACGAGCATACATAGTAATGCATTATTTTATATTACATTGATTTTGGTGTTTATTGTTATTGGGTATTGTCTTGGATTAAAGAATTGGGCTCCTATCTGCATCTTCAAATGTATTGGCCATTACAACTGCTGCAAAATTGAATTGAATTGAATTTTTTTGATTGTGAATGTTCATTGGCACTCAGGGAAATGAATATCTGTAGCCGTATGTAGTAATGAAAACATGGCACTAGATAAAGCTCTTCATCCCTGACTCTATCAAACGGACCGAGTAACACTTGGGTACTTTAAGCGACTAATTTCCATTGACAAACGTGCTCACAGATCATTTTTTCGAGAAGAAGAGCGCGCGAACATGTAACTGTTCTTCCAATGAATTTACAGTACGAAGACATAATATGACTAGAAAATTATATGAGATGGTGGAGAGTGAAAATACCCACATCCAGAAGGACATTATCCCAACACGCCTTCCTTGCTCCAATTTGCCTTCAATTCCCTTTTGCCGAACTGAAACTGGCCAAACATCCTTCATAGTGTTTACTGCGCGATTACTGAACTATTAAGTACAACTTCTCATTAACTTCTGCAATGTGTATGTGAGCAAGGCCACGTAAAAGTTGCACTACATGGATTTTTTCAAATTCAAAAGAATATTAATGTATGTCTCGATACATTTTCTAGCTAGGTGATTCACTCAATTTTCAGATTATGATGAAATTTATTGATAAATAGCAATCTACAATGCGATTCTTCATCATTCAAATGATAAGGTTGAAGCTATAACAGTAAGTAAATCAATGAACTACAGTTTGTGATGGGTTTCCAATAACAACTTGATTTGATTAATTCATGTTTTCTTTCTTTTCTGTAACAGTTTTGTGTCTTGTTCTCGGAAAATATCACCGATTTTATACATAACCGTTCATTATAGAAAAAATGCTTGTGAAAGTTCTCAATTTTGATGTAACGAGGGTTACCATGACAACACTACTTTTCAATATTGACAATATGTTATTCGATGATGCGCTTATTTGATATTACTGTTCATCTATTGATGGAAGTAGCTTTCACTTAATACCAAAACCTCAATTCACGTCACATCATCTCTAAATCTCATCATCTCTAAAAAAATCTTGCTTATTGATGTAACGAGCGTTACCATGCTATGAGTCGACGAACTTTGATACAAAAATTATCAATACAATTATCAATACAAAAAAATATCATTCATAAAGCAAGCGCCCAGCAAGCACAATTGATTTCTATACAAATGCCTATGCCATCGATACAGTAGTTGGATGTCATTGACTATTTTCAAATCACAGATATCTAAATAAAGGATACTTTCTTACGCGCATGGAAGGTTGATGCAATCTAAATTAAATTAGTTGTTAGGTGTTAATTATAATTATTTTCCTGAAATTGGAAAAGTACTACTTTTCCATACGAGGATATCTATTCACACGAGAGAGCGCCAGCGATCGAGTGTGAATAGAAATCCGAGTATGGAAATAGTGCTTTTCCAATGAAGGAACGTATTTTTTTTCTATGCATATCTATGACATCATCATGGAAATGCATTGATTTGCAAAACCATAGACTTCCGTGTAGACTTCTCATTTTGTAATTTCAAATTGCTAAATCAACTTGTTGGTAGTATAGTTAGCAAACTGCAAAAGAAATGAAGCGTTCTGCTGCTGAAATTATTGATGATATTCATCCTATGAAAAGTGTTAAAAAATACGATAAGAATTGGAAACAGTTTCAGGAATATTCTAAGTTAAACAACGAAAAACCTAACGAAGAAAACTTTTTGCAGTATTTCGATTACTTGAAAAGAGAAAAGAAGTTGGCTTCAAGTACATTATGGTCTATTTATTCTATGTTAAATAATAAACTTCAACTATACCACGGAGGAAAACTCCAAGCTTACCCACGTTTGACTCTTCTATTAAAATCTTATGAGGCAGGTTATAAGCGAAAAACTGCTAGTGTGTTTTCTAAAGAGGTCATATTCAACTTTCTGGAGAACGCGCCGAATGAGAAAGAATTCATACATATGAAGGCAGCTGTCACCGTGTGTTATTTTGGAGGTTTAAGGTGCGCAGATCTCGCCAACTTAAACAGTGATGATTTTGAATTTAATGAATCTACAGGTATGTGGGTCACCTATTCCGTGAGCAAACAGAAAGGTGAGCAATTCAATAATAAATTTATTATTCCGCTGGAATATTGTGGCTTTTTGGAAAAGTATGACAACATGCTGGCAGACTGTGAAGCTTCTCAAGGAAGATTTATGAAATCATATCGCTTGCATAAAGATGGTCGATCGTATTATACCAAACAACCAATGGGACTGCATCTATTAGCTAAAATAACTCGGAATGTTGCGACGTTTTTGAAACTGGAACAACCAACAACTTATACGGGGCATGCTATGAGAAGAACTTCAGCAAATATTCTTGCTGAAGCTGGAGCATCTTCAACATCTTTGCAAAAACACTTCAACTGGAAAAACCAAAACACGGCATTAAAGTATGTGGACAATACAACTTCTCAGAAACTGAGCATTGCGAGCTTAATGAAAAAGCAACCGTCAAGTTCTTCGGGCATTCATATGCAGAATCACACGTCCGAAAGGGCTGAACAGTCAAAAATTATCAATTTTTCCAATTGCTCTAACATTGTTTTCAACTTTTGATGTTAGAAAACATTCTAGTTAATGTGTTAATTGTTCGCTAAAATTATTTGCAATTAGAACTCTTTTATCATTGTCTAATGATAATTTTATATAACATGCAATACACACATATTGTTGCTTGCGATTTTCTTAATTAACAAAAATTTAACAAAAAAGTAAAAGTTGTACGGAAAAGTAAAAATGAGTAGGGAAAAGTAAAAGTTGTACGGAAAAGTAAAACTTTTCCATAGATATATTGTAAGGAAAAGAGAGCTTTTTACTATATTCATAGAAAAAATATCTTTGTTTAAAGACCATTATTTGAAAGACTAGTGTCTATGAAAGTTGAATAGCCATAAATCTTTTCCAAAAGTACTTAAAACATCGATAACCATGAATGTAAAATTTATCAAGCACCATTAAGTGTAACGAGTGTCATGTATCTATTTCTTTCTATTTGCTATGTGTATAAATTTCATGACTTGTATGATTGTCATTTCCATCAATAAACACAAGCTACTTAAATTAGCTATATAGGTTAAAAACATGTAGCGCATTTATAATTGATCTGAGATTTCATTTCCTGGGAAGGAAATTTTTCACATCTTGTGCAGGAGATCAATTTAGATCTATGTTTGGTCATCTGCTGCCACTCCCGAATAGAATTGTAAGCATGACGTAGAATTAAACACCAATTTTCATCTGACATTTGAAAGAATGTACAATATGCTCAGGATTACCATTTTTAATGAGAGGAAGTGCACCAAATGCCTAAATTTCTTAAAAAATGACAGTGTTAAACATTTCGCGTAAAAAATGCGACGTAAAATTCGTATTGACAAGCCTTCAGAACATCATACACAATTTCAGAAAATCACATTTTACAAAGAAAGTTGAATGATAGTTTTGTTGCCTATATCTTAAATTCCATCGAATTTGCTACAGACTCGAAACAGCGTTTCTTTAACAACCATCTCTAACAAAAATTGAGTTATTTTCTAAAACAATTCAGGATATGTAGAAAACCAGCATAATAAAGACTCTGAACTGCAACATGAATAGCAAAAACCAGACAGATCACTGATCACTCATTGTTGACACAAACAAAGTATAGGGCCTACATGGAAGAAATCTCTCTTATAAAGCTCATGAAACGACTCAATTACAGATCATTACTCAATAGGGACAAGGAAGAGTTTTTGGATTCCAGCATTTGATCCCTTTTGTTTTTCGCACAGTGCAGTCATCCTATCCTACATTTATCATTTGAACAATCTTCGTTGACAAAATATGAGATGACAAAATTTGACATTCTTCTACTTGCGTAATAAAATTGGAAAATGAGCCACAAGGAACGCATTTCAAAATTAATTGCAGAACATCCATAATAAAACTCAACTATTTTACTTTGTCACAAAAAACCGCCGACGTTTGTTGAAATGCCGATATTACAATTGCAATCAGTTTTCGTTACAAAGTAGGAAAACTGATTTTAGAATGAAAACTATTCATTTTGAGGATCAAGCATGTTTCAAGCAAAATTGCTCATCATCAGTGACAGGAGAAACAGATGTTACAATAAAATGGAGCTTATATATAAAAGAAAGAGAGTAAACTACATTCCATCAGTTCATAAGTCGTCGGTGCATTTGTAATTTTGTAGTGCATGCACATTTAGTGAATCCATCTTAGTGAGCTCCATTTTATTGTAATCTCTGTTTCTCCTGTCACTGATGATGAGCAATTTTGATTGAAACATGTTTGACCCTCAAAATGAATAGTTTTCATTCTAAAACAAATCTGGACAGTCTTGCTTTTATAGGATAATTGAGTTTTAGCATTGATATACTCAGTGAGTTTATCAATTTTTAGCATTGATGCTTTGTCGTTATGTTTGAACTGAGGCTTTGTTGTTCGTTGCATGGGTCTACACGGGCAAAAAGTGTTTCAAAATTTCAAGACAGATTCTTGATTCGATTATCCGATTCGGAAATGAAGTTCCAAATGTTCGGATAACCGGATAATCTGACAATTCGATTGCCTACCTCCGATTTCTTCAATTTGATATGTATAGAAAGCATCTCTAGGTCAACTGTCGCCAGAAATCTTATCCGAAGCGGAAATGGCACATATTTCTTGAAAATGTTGTGAAGTGGCCTTGTGGTAGTGTTCGACTTGAGTTCAAATCAAGATCGGATCAAACCTATGACTTTTAAATAGACATACTCCATAGGCCATATAGAAGAGTGGTATATCCCCGAATGTGCTTCCGAGCATAAACAAGGAACATTTATTTTAACCCTTTTTCTACTGATGTCCAATATATTGGACAAATTTTAAATATTTTTTGAAATATTGAGCCATGTTCATTGATGACTAGATTCTACATATTAATCATTAAATACCATGTTTTTCATGCAAAAATATTTTGATCCATCAAATGAATCAACTTCCAGAATAAATTTAACAAGTAAAGAAAGAGAGTACATATTAAAATTTAAACCAAATTCAAAATTTTACCCCTTACCCTGATCCAATGTTAAGTTTTAAATAAAAATATGAATGAATGCACTATAACTATAGCATGATATCACTAATTCACAACCAATATTCGTTATTACTCATGCATAAGTCTCCGTAATAGCCGTGTCCAATATATTGGACATCAGAAGCCAACTAAAATTTTTTGTACACTATATTGGACATCAGAAGCCAACCAACAACTTAATGAGAAGAAGAATGATGGACTGTCACATTCTTAGTTCTTTCTTAGTTCTGGTTTCTTTGCAGTGCGGATGCGTTGCGTGACTTCTTGTCTGCTGATTGTTCTAGTCGTCTGCTATTCTTAGTCGCCGTTACGTCACACAGCAGATGATCTTCTGTCCTTCCCCCATTCTACTCCTATTGACTTGAACAATTCATTGAACAATCCACAATCACAACAACAATCACACACTCTTCTATCGCCGACTTTCGCCGAGCTAGTACCGCACTGACGTCAGTTTGATTGTGGTACTCCAAGTAAAGTTTTTTTGGAAAAGTGTGGAATCAGAAACAGACATTGGCAGCCAGTGTGGAATCACAGGTTTAAAGATTCATATCGTGTAGATTTTTTGTGCTTATTTGCAATGAAATGGCGTCATACTGGTTGTCAGAAAAGTTTGTAAAATGCCCGCAAAGTGCCCGCAAAGAATGTTTCTCACCTCATCATTCAAAGTCCAAAAATCTCACTACACTATCACTACTGACTGACAAGAAAAGTGTGAATGTTCTTCACCTCATTCTTCACCTCATTCAGAAAATCCTACACACTTGACACTGACCGACCGAATAGATCGAACAATCCATGGATGGACATTGACACATCGGCCGAGACATTGGTGGTGCCCCCGACCGAACCGACCCCCCCACGAATCGAACTGACCACATTAAGCGAATCGATAGAGACAGACACAGACACGTCATCGATCAAAAGGAAGAAGGGACAATAGCATAGAATCTACTTGTAATTTGGGTGTAAGAAGAGAAGGATGAAAAAAAAACACCAATGTAAATCGTCAAACTGAATGCAATGAACGCGTGAGAACCTAAACGAAACCGTCGTTGACGTTAACGTTTATTATCTATTCGTAACGTACACTGAAATAACGAACACAGTCCATTCGTCATCTTACACGATCTGACATGTGGGACGATGGATGTCGAAGCATTCACCGACTCGACCGAGCGAAAGACGCGCAAAGGACAAAGAAAACATGCCATGCTTGGATGGAAATCATTTTGATACTGCTAATATTGCATAGCCGAGAAGAATTAGCCGACAGTTATCAAGAAAATTTTTGTGAGAACAGTATTACTCCTCACAGATCTTCCAAAATTATACTTTACAGAAAAAAAAACCTGCAGAAATGGTTTTCCAGTGTAACTTATACCGTGATTCAAGAAAAACAAAATTCTGCAAAAGAGACCCGGTTGGTTTTTTGAAATTTATTGTGCTCGAAAAAAATCCTCAACAACATCCTTCTCTGGAAAAAGCACTTGAAATATTGGCAAAAAATTCCCAGACACAAACCAAAAAAAAAGCCCTATTTCCAAGAATACAAGAATACTTGTGATTTTTTGGTCCACTTTGGTGCTCTTGGATTCTTCTGGAAAGGAAGGCAGGCTAACCAGGCCGCGGCACATTTAACAAACAAATGTATTGGATGGAATGATATGTTCATATTCCATTAAATACATTCGAAGAGTTTGCACGAGTGACAGATGATGGACAGATGATGAAGTTTCAAACCAAAAGGCACATGAGTCAGAAACAAAAATGATGAATGAACCAAAAGCTTAAAAAAAATTTAATAAAACATTCAATGCCTGTGTAGGTACCTAGGAGTGACAGTGACGAACAGATGATGACGTTTCAAAAGGAAAAACTGCACAGAGGGCATGAGACAATATTGCCAAAGATCAGCTAAAACATGTTTAATAAAAATTTTGATCAAGTCAATACAAAATCAGCTACTAATATTGAGTTGAGTGGTATATGATCAAAGAAATCCAGCTGATACGGAAATTTTTGTTGTTCAATCACGATGTGCAACTAATGTTGGAGAATCACGAAATGGATTCGGACATTCAGCAAGTCATCGCTGGTGTGGAAAAAGCATTTCATGAAATCAATCTGATGTCGAAAATCTACTTGAGCAAATAAATTGGTGCATTGCCGATATGTGAAGCACTGCATGATCTCGGATACAAATAACTCAATTGGCTGAGTATGATAATATGGAATAAATCCAATGCTGCAATTTGTTGGTAGCAATGCCAGAGATACGATACCAGAGATAACAAAATGAAACAAAAATGGATCGGTAAGTTACAGCCTAGACAATGGTATAGAAATAAGAATTCCTGGCAGAGCTCCAATTTTGGATTTTGCAGACCATGAACTTTATTCAATTCTTACAAATCTTCCGACCAAACAGATGGAAGAGATCCCATTATTTCTACGATCAGACTTCAGAATTCCTTCATGGGATAAATCCGTTTTGCAGATATTCGATTTATCACACAGGGACAATTCCATTTCGCGCAAAGAAATTTGCTTCGAGATTAGTTTTCTCAACCTTCCGACACCCATCTATAAATTCAACTGTTTTGCCATCGATCTCAATCGATCAAACCTCGACCTAAAACGTTTGCCAGAGCTCAATCAATTTCAGTCGAATTTGGATGCCGACACAGTTAGGATTGCAGAAAGAAAATCGCTTGGAAGTGTTCAAAATGAGGCTGTCGCGTTGAAACAGTTCAATCCGCTATGCTTTTTTTTTGTTTGAAAAAAAAAATGATTACAGGTTGAAAAACAAGTTTGTTCGTGCTTTTTCAAGCAAATGGAAAGTATTTTGTAAGTTTATAAAATGCAAAAGTCGAATGAAATTTGAACAAGGATATGAGTTTGGTGGAAAAAAAGATTATGAAAAATGATTAAATTGTTTATTTCCTGATTTAGTCTTCGTGTGAAATTTTGAGAAATACAATTAAGATAACAATAAGATATGATAACGCAAGATTACCCTAAATTTGAATTAAAATGAAATGCGATTTCCCATATCTATGATTTTTGATATTCCCAATGCGAGACGTACATGTGCTTCTGATGTCCGATATTTTAAGCAATGAAATAGTGTCCTTCTGATGTCCAATTATTCGGACATTCTCAACGGATTGAAGTTAGTGTTAAAAAATGTTTGATATAATTGTTTTGAAAAGGTAAGTGTATGTCTGATGTTAAGTCATTATGTATGAGTGTTATACTAGTCAAAGTAGATAGATTCTGAATGACCGCCCATATGATGGGGCATGACCAGTATCTACATGCAGATGCTTTCCACGCTGCGTAATCACATTGATGAAATACCTCTTCACCTTAAACCCAGGTCAATAACTCAAGAAAATCGCAGCTCATAGCTCACAGCTAAACAGCTCATAGTTCGGCAGCCAGAGCGATTTCCTGCAGGGAATGAGGCCAAAAATGAGAATTTCCACAGAATGATGTATATCTGAAGATATTCCATTTCAAAGGCTTAGCACTTTTCACTTAATCAGAGAAAACATAGAAAATTTCAATTTTGCCCAAAAATGCAATCTGTGCCCCATTGGATTTACATGTATTTTTCTTTGATCCTCTCTTGAAATCTTCCTGTCTCAAGACGCTCAGCTTCGCATTAGCCATCAATGAAAGTTTTATTTTCGGTCTCGTTCCCTGTAGAAACTAATTCTTGCAGCCGGACTATCACGTCACGACTTCTCCATTGGAAAAAGATGAAAATTTTCTATCTAGGCTATTTGTGACAGACACGTAAGTTTGTATTAGTTAATAAGTGCACAATACAATGTGGAAGTTTGAGGTACAACCTCTTTCTCTGCAGAATTTCGTGCCAGCTCCCAAAGTACAAGTTATTTGAATCATGTTTATACAAAGCCGCAGAATTCTTGCCAAATATTTCATCTTTCTGATGAGAGACAGTGTTTCTGATCACTGAATGATGCAATAATTCAATTTGTAAAATTTGCTGATTTCACAAATGGGAATTCAGAGATAACTCAGTGCAACTCAGGAAAGCAAGCGCGAAATGCCAAATGATATCATTGTCAGCATACGACAAGTTGCCTGTGACGCAATACTACAGTTCAAGGAAAAATTGAAACAGAAAGTGCAGTTGGCATCATCAACAGCCTATTGTACTACAATTTCAGAGTCATAAATGAAGCTGCTCAATAAGCTCGATTCACATCTGTTCGACTTCACATCAAACTTTGCTTAATATTAATATACAGCAAGCAGCGGCGTAGCCATGATTTCATTTCGGGGGACCCAAAAAATTCGAATATATTTTCTATGAAAAGTATAAGTAAAAATAGTCGTTTTATATAAAAGACAGAAATATCAAGATTAGGCCTAAGCTTACATGTACGGCTACTTTTAAATAAAGGTAACTAATTCATTCTTCTTAAAAAGCGATTTATCTACTGCAATTACAATTACAATAACAAACAGCAAATAGCAATTAACAAATAACAATTAGAGTTAAGCTTTTCAATTACAATTTACAATTATAATCGCAATTAAATTAAAATTAAATAAAGATTAGTTACAATTACAATAACAATCAAAAATGGTACCGGTAATTAATTACGCAGCTGCAAATCATTGTTAGATTACTTGGATGTACCTTGTTAATTTGAAGAATTATAAATATCTACAAATGACTAATCTCTGTAGGCATATTCATGAATGTATTGGACTTTTGCGTTAATGTTGACCTATCACTAAAAACATTCCATATGACTTACCGCTTCTTCTCCAGGGTCAGGCCACCAGCAAGGCGTAATTCCAGAACATCGGCTATATCCACTTGCGTTGGATTATCGATCTGTGAATGCTCTTTAGAAGGCTCTGGTTCTGGGGTCGGGGGTTCTTGTACATCAGGGACTGGGGTCGATGATAAAGTCGATGTCGACGGGCTCGAAGCGGATTTAGAGTTCTGTGTTGGGTGTGTCAACCAACTCGCGAGCGTCGCCTGCCCGATTCTTCGTTTTTTTGATGGAGGGGGATCGGAAGAGTTCATTATTGAGATTTGCGGCGATTCAAAACTATATCAAACACTTTGCGACGGGGACAGGGATGAGAGCACGCTTACAGGTGTCAGACGGCAGTAATTGTGAAACAACTCACAGGAAGAGGGAAAATACAGGCGTAGTGAAAGTAGGTCGCGCACATCTACCACTGTCGGAGCCTGACCGACTATCTGACTTACATAGATGGACATCTCTCGCATTGATTGCGTAACAGGGGACACGCGAGAACCAAAGAGGATCGCTAGAATTTCAGATCCTCACATAACATGGAATGAATTAATATTTCGATGAAGAAAATTCTTACCACATACATACAAACCGCAATGGTTGTCCCCCTGCTCAGATTTCATTTGGGGGGGGGGACATGTCCCCCTTGTCCCCCCCCTGGCTACGCCACTGACAGCAAGTGTTAATGCATTATTGCAACAACAAGTCATATTTATTGAAGAAGTTGTATTATAGAAACTATTATTCATATTTATGATATTTTCAATTGTCACTGGCTTTCTCAGGAATAAAAAGAAATTTTTTTTTGTAATACCCAATATTTCGTTATTCTTCATCAAGGGGGCAGAATGAATGCACGGACAGATAGCAGATGTCAATTTATGTACAGATGAGAATAAGCAAATGACGCAGTAGAATATCAGTCAGGAACTCACGAAGTCGTCTGACTGCCATAAAGTGCAAGTGTCCCCGCAAATGCACGCATCCAACAGACATCCTACACAACCACAAGAGAAAAAGCGATGAAAGAACACTACTATTAAAAGAATGATAGTAAAGTCTTATTATCGCAATTATTTACGAGATAACCATTATTCTTGTCTATGAGGAGAGCTTCCGAGGCTTTTCGTCTTGGTGTAATGCGTTCGAATCGCAATATGTCTCACGAAATATTGTCTCCGCGAACGAATGATGCTCTTCTGCAATATGTTAATCCATAGCTGATTCTAGTGATGAAAATTTTCCGGAAAATTTTAAATCAAAATTTTCCATGGAAAATTATGGAAAAAATTGGAAAATTTTGGAAAATATTGGAAAATTATGGAAAATTTTGGAAAAAATTTTGGAAAATTTTGGATATTTTGATTTTTGTGATACGCCCTACAATCTGAGCGCTTCCGCAGCCGAGGCAAGTACATACCAATAGAATGGGTCTAAAACTCTTGATTTCATCATTATTTCGATTAAAGCGATCGTAGCACTACGAGTTCTGTCCGCGGATTTTTGAACATTCCTTTGCCACCAGTGGCTTGTGCTAATTTGATAGCATTCTTGATTATCACAAAGACACCGTTTGGATAACGTGAATCTTGCTTTAGAATAGAGGTATAATTTCATGCAATGTGAAAGATCTGGAGCAAAAATAATTTTGGAGTTTGCTTGTTAGCTTGAAAGTTAAGCTTTATTGTGCAGCCTTGATCATTGATACAAATTCTCCATATGTTGATGAATATGTGAAGAATAAGCACACAGTCCACGCAGCATTATACATGAGCGACCATATTGGAAGACTGCAAACTCGTGAGATATTTGGAAACAAAAGATATCTGTGATGAGTAGAAGAATATCTATGACAGTTTCTAAGTTCTGGCATATTGTCCGATCTTCGTTGAGGACAAACTGCATGCACATCTTCCATTTCTACCTCATGGTTCAGATAGTTCCAAATCGATTTCAGATCTACCCAAATGAATTTCAGACATTTCCAGATGAATTGGAGATTCTCCAGTTGAATTTAAGATCCTTTCAAAGTTGGGTTTCTGATAGATATCTGAAATTCAATTAGAGAAATCTGAAATCCATTTAATGTCTGATATTCAGCTGGAAAGATCTGAAATAGACATGGAAAGGGTGCATGGTTCCAAAAGTTAGCATGCAGGGATGATAGAGAAGTTTTCGGACTTTGCATATTGCATGGTCTTTTCAAACGACTACAACAGGTCTCCAAAACAAAGGAAAAAATGTCAATCACCAAAAAATAAATTTCAAAATTTTCCACTGGAAAATTTTCCGGAAAATTTTGAAAAAATTGGAAAATTTTCCATTTGCATCACTAGCTGATTCTGATAATCTGAGATGTTCTTTGATTCTTGATCTTATTGTCCTTTCAGTTTAGCTTGACTACAACTTATTTATTCATGTTTCCTGCTAAATCGCGTTAACAGTTATAAAAGTAAGCAAACAACAAGATAATGCCATTACTCGGCATTCAAAAAATTCTGATTTTTCACTACTGATTTTAATTGTGAATTAATTCTTGCACTTAGAAATCATCATTTTAATCATTTCATTCTTCTGATTAGTGGGAAGCAATGGGAAAGAACCGCTTGGTAAATACTGCATTCACGTACCACGAACGCGTGATATCACATTTGAATCATTCATTATAACGGAAGAATATGAAAAAACTATGTACGTTCATTATTTTAAATACAACATCATGGTTGTACAAACACATAGCCTACATATATAGGCTACATAGGCAAAAAACGTAAAACGAGGATTATATTTGAGAAAACATGGTGTTCTGACTGGAATAGTGTGCATATTGCTAACCCCTGCATCATATAAAAGATTTTTTGAATTGCAGCAAGCTTAAACAAATGATGCATTTAACACGCTTTATGAAATCCTTTATTCGCATTTGTCTGTTTTATGTTGTATTTCAGCTTTCCTTTAATTTATCTCGCCATGTCGATATATTCGGAATATAATACTTCTCAAGTTGAATACTGAATCAATCGTGCAGTAGAATTCCTGAGTGCCGGACATCACGTCTACCAGGACAGCATTTCTAAAATAATTATGCCTACCATGGCACTGTAAACTACAAACCGTAAATATCCGTTAAAATTGACAGCTAAAATTAGTTTCACGGTTTCAGAAGTCTGAACTGTAAATATCCGTAAAAGCAGACACTGTTCATCTGATACTAACGGATTTTAACTGATTTCATCGATCATCAAATTGTGACGTCATCATTTTTAACAGATATTTCGGATATTTTCATTGAAGCTTTTCTGTCAGTAACTTTCTTAAGTTTAACGATGTATAGTTTACAGTGGTAAATCTGCATGTACTGTTTTATTCACAAAGCATCGATTTTTAAACGAAGGAATGGAATCCTATGTCGCAGGGAATTCATGATTCTTTAATTAACCCTCACGAGGGTTCACAGCTATAATAAGCTTATTCTCTATACCTTGGGAACGAACAATTTCCATATCGCAGGAAGTCAACAAATGTAAACTGCAATTGTATCCGCATTTTCGAAAGCACAAGATATACAAAAAAATGTTCCCATCCGTTTAAACCGATGCTGTATCCTAGGATTTCGAGTATTGTAATATTCACAAGACTAATTATTTATCCCGGGATTACTGCAAACCATGACAATTATAGTCGCACTTCCAACAACATTCACGTTATGCGGTCATGACACAGAATTAGATTCATCTGCGCGCGCTTCTGTTTCCTAGAAAGGAAGAATTGCATGTAACCTTAATATCGAAATGGCACATCACAGAATTAGACAACTTGCTCCTTCTCGAATGGATAATTTGTGTATTGCTTGCTTTTGGAAATGGCGAACAATCACCAGTCAGCAGAGGACACCAGAGCCAGTGAGAGATGCGTGCGTGCTGTGATATCACTTCGCACACACCAAAACACACATCGTCTGGTTAACATTCGATTCAGTGTATGCACTATAGAGTGAGCAATGGCGAGGAAATGATGTGAAAACATCAAGTGAAATAATTTTCGTACACCTGCTACTTTCTTTAATAATGATCTGAAGGGCCAACATTATGGAGAAAACTTGTGCGCAATGATCTGAATTCTTTGAATCTGAAGGAATTGTGGTAATTGAAACACTTTGCTGAAACTCACATTAATCCGCAAGCGACGCGCAACTTTTTTTCCTATCTCTGTAAGGTATAAGGAATTCCTTTTTGCCCACTTAATAGGTTCCTCGATGTGCCGTCGATTTCGTATTATTCACACTTCTAGCAAACCGAAGCAGATAAACAAAATATTTAATTCTGTGGGTCATGAGGATCATTTCAGTCAGAACTGAATGCCCATATTAACAGGGATGCACAACTTTTTTTTGATGAGGCACTTTTATGTATAGAATATTATCGGAGCAGTCTTATCTTTCATTTTAGATTTGCGCCATTTCTAGGCAGCATTTATGCTTTGCAATGCAATTTTCACTAATCTTAACTTCAATTTCAGTCACAAATTATTTGCAAATTATTGACGTATAGGAAAAAAATGACGAGTGATGAGTGCAAGGAACGCAAGTTTGCATTTAGGTCTGTCGACATCACACATCATGATCAGTTGTGCAGAATCCGTGTATAATTATGCATCTCCACTGCCAATGCTGCTTTTTATATAAAAAGAATTTGCCGTACAAAGGAAATTTTCAAAATTTGCAGTTGTGTAATAGTATTTAGATTTGCTCATAGAGTATGTATATTAGGTAGAGTGGTAACTCCGCATTTATTAAATCCCCAATGTGTATACACTTTCGATTTTATTAAATGAACTCGAGAGGGATATAGTTGGTAATTGTTGTCAAATGTGATATATGCAAATTTTTGCAGTTTTGCAGAAATTGCAACGGAATTGAATAATCATGATTGTAATTCAGAAGGAATAATGGTATTTTACAGATTCTCAGTGTCATGACAGCCTTCGAGATTTAATGTCTGTTAAATTAGCAATTCGATGGTTTCCTATTACCTTCATGCTCAACCTCAAGAGTATTTTCTTAAGCGTTATCATATCGCAAGCAACCTGCTACTGGTAGAGCAACATCACATGATCAGAGACAATGATTTCAATTAACTTTGAAAGATGTAAATGGGTCCGCATCACTGTTCAGATTAAAGAAATGAAACATGAATTTAGTAATTGAATCTTATAATCATGCCGGTGAAAATTGAATTAGAAACTTGAAATTTGAGTCAAGAAAGCACGAATAATGTCGCGACTTTTTCATGAAGACTTCCTTCCATTATAATACAATTCATGAAATTCCCTTGATAATCAGGTTAAGGGATTAATCTGTTCGCTTGAATTTCCGCTCAGTTAGGATGCTCAGTAGCAAATATTCATTCCTTTAGATATCCAGCTTGTTTCATGCTACTTGTATAGGGACGGCATCTCGGTAGAATATAAATTTGCACAATTTTGACATTTTTAAAACTGCTGAAATAATTTTTTGGACCATGGGAACGTAATCTTCGCAAAAACTGAATCTTTTCATACAAAAATTTTCACTGTATACAAATACTTTTTTTTGAGTCGACACTCTGGCTATATATCCCTACTCTATAGATTTGCTCTTGTACGTTAAATGAAAACACATGACCGGCTAATGAAGCACTATATTACATGAATGGGCTTCCGGTATGTACACCAGCAGAAAAAACAAAGGCGTCATCAGTGGGAAGTGCTGCACTTCTTCTCTCTCGCTAGTTGCTTAACATTTGCTGCTTATCAGAGTGCTTCTTAAACTTTCATCTGACGATCGCAACCGTGATTTCGTCTGTTTCTATTTGCAAATATATGTGCTACCAAACATGGAGGAAAATTTTCTAGCGCAGTATTTGATTTCTGTGTTTCACTTTAGGCCTTGTTCAGTCTGTTGAGCTCCAACTGCAAATCAGATGGAGCAGTGTTGATTTCAACCAAAAAATCATCTGTGAATAGTTGAAAGTCAAAGTCATCTTTGGTCTGGAAGCGCCTGTCCATTTCCTGACGCAATCGCTTTATGTCTTGAGCAAATCGGTGCACATGCTTTATCACGAGTCACTTCAGTAGTAACATAGGCTTCACATGTCGGAGATGTGTCAAATCCGAAGCCGGTACTTGTGATTCAAACAATTGCACATTCAACTGAAATTTTTGACATAGTAGAAAAATCGGTTGTCAATTGATTCTTCCCTTGTATATGCAAGCTAATCTGATTAAGTTGCACTGTGACATTTGCTATAAGGGCTAAGTGTGACATCCATTTCTCATCACGTAATTCTCCGATTTCAATGTCATATTGCTAAAAAATGAACATGAATAAAGAGCCAGGACTGAGCCAACGAATTTGTGTCTGGTGTGACAGCTCTCTTATGTCTAGTAAATAGGGAACAATGCACGCAGAGACAAAGGTGCTCATGACTAGATGGGGTCGTTGTTTGAGACTTGAATAACCACTGTCACAGCTGTAATAAAACTTGGGAGCTTGGAAACTTGGATTTTACATTTTTCTTAAATTATGCTGAATTGCTTCACCTGCAAACATTTTAAAAGAGCTTCCTTATTATATTCGCGGATAGCAAAAAATCCTTCATGGCCCTCGCGCAGCATGTTGTGCACCCCTGATATAAGCTTACACTGTAAACTCTAGGGCACGAAATTTCGCTTGAATTATGCACGAAATTTAGGCATCAATTCTAGCCAGCACAAGGGACGAGTAGGCACGAAGTTCATAGTGCCGAGTTCGTGCCCATTGATTTTTTCTTCGATTTCATTGGATAAACAAATATTTGGTTTGGTGCCCATTAGTGCCTAGTGGCGACTACTGGTGCCTCGAGGCACTAAATAGGCGCTAAATGGCACGAAATTTCGGCTTCGTACCATTTACCGCCCAGTTATTGCTTTTCTAGTGCCTCGAGGCACAAGTAGTCGCCACTAGGCACTAATGGGCACCAAACCATATATTTGCTTATCCAATGAAATCGAGGAAAAAATCAATGGGCATGAACTCGGCACTATGAACTTCGTGCCTGCTCGTCCCTTGTGTTGGCTAGAGTTGATGCATAAATTTCGTGCTCTAGAGTTTTCAGTGCAGTTTACAGTGTAAAGGCTACTTTGAAATTTGAATCCACAGACTATGCAAGATGCAGGGACACTGTATCGTTCATTTGATTGCTTTAACCTATAGAATGCGCATGATGTGGCTGGGAAAAAGACAAGACATTATTAGCGAGTTTCAGTGAGAAATGGATGATAATTTGCGCTGAAATTGACACATTATCACATGGATAATCATCAGAGAAAATGACATGACATCAGTCTGATATTTCCAGCTCTGAGAAGTCAAAAATACGAGCACATGTTTTCGTATAGCAAGAAAATGACGAGTTTGATCATCAGATGTACTCCAAGTCACGATTAGGTGACACCGTTGTCGACATCTTGAATTATTTGTTCATCAAATTTGCACAATTATTATGTATGTTCTCCTCATTCTCCTCGAAGACAATGAGACATTTCCCTTGTCTCACAAAGAACATTATTCTCAAAACGGATGAAAGTAGTAGGCCCATGGCAAAAACAAGGACAAAATGAGCAGCGATGAGTCATCAGGCGGACTCCCCCCCTCCTGTTAGGATGGTGCCAAGGATGTGCTGGTTGTGCTCGGACCGAGTGGAGGAAACCGTTCCTATGTGAGAATAGCGCGACCCTTCCCATCGTGTGTCTCGTCAAAAGTTGGGTTGGTGATGTGTCGATGAAAAACACCCCCCTCCTGTCAGACTTCCACGTAGAAAGTCGTGCAATAGTTCGTTTGAAAGCTAAGAGTGAGACAAACTCAGTGGAAAGTGTCCAAGTGTTCCTTGGTTTAGAGTGGAAAGTGACTTGAAAATGTCAGGAATCTCCGAGAAAAGGTAGAGTTAGAAAGTTGAGGTTTTGGATGTTTTGGAATGAGAAAGGTCCTATTTCGGGGTGAAGGAGTGTCCGGATGGACAAACGGAGGGCAGATTCGGACGCTACGCACAATTTTACATGAGTAGGGTGATTTTCAAGTCAATCGGAGAGAAAAGTGCTAACATTCACTATGGGGCTCCGACACTTAGGACTTTTTCGTGAAAAAAGAAAAATGTCAGAATTGGGCTCCAAGACCCCTCCCATCGTGTTTCTCGTCAAAAGTTGGGTCGGTGATGTGTCGATGAACCCCTCCCCCCTCGAGTCGAACTTTGTCAAAACTGATGTTTTGACCAAAGTTGCTCAGAATCATGTGAAACAAACTTCTATCAAAATTTGGTGTTGAAATTCCCACAAAAAAATTTTTCGTAATTTTCTTCACTATGGATCTGACACTAAGGATTTTTTTTCGTGAAAATGTTAAATTGTAGCCTACTTTTGTTTTATGAAAATGTCTCTAACTTTTGAACGCAGCATCGTATGAGAAAACTGAGAGCAGATTTGGAATCAGCGTGACATTTTACATCTGAATAGATGGGTTTTGACGGTCGTGGGAGTGACATAAATACGCAAACATATACGTCTTCGATAGCAAACAGTCTCTTCTCATGAAAATACGAGACAAACGTTCAACATTAGACAATGTTTCATTCTAAACGACTACAAAATCTTGTTAGAACTGTGTCATTCAGGCCATGTCTCAGATGTGATAGGAATAAAGATGACAGATGCAGTAGAGTTTACGAATGAATTTTGTTCACTGTGTTTTCATCGACAAAGTCTTCGAGGTGTGATTAGGGACTACATCATCTCATTTCATCATGAAAAGGCAGACTTAGAATTTGCTATCGCTGAAGGTTACTTCGTTTTCCAACTGCTCATGGGCAGTATGATGAATAAAGATGTGAAAGGACGATTAGTTGCAGAGATCGAATTTGAGAATGTGACTGATGAACATGCGGGGGAACGTGTAGTGTTTCGTTTTGTATCCTATTCTGCAGAGACGATGAATGATCCTAAAGATTTCTATCAGCGACACATGGCGAAAATTGCATCTCGACTAGATTCATTTCATGAGCATGGATCCAACTTGCTCTTATGTCGCATAAAACACATTCATATTCAACTCAATCTGTTAAACTAGATTTGACTACAAGATTTGGGAAAAGCAATCATGAGTCAGTCGTCCACGTGCCTCCTTTTCCCTGACGCAACGAAGTCAGAAACGGAGTTCTCTGATTGGCTCTGATAGTGTCAAGTGTGGAATCGCAGGAGCCTATAAAAGCAGTCATCTCCCCATTTACTCTTCATTTCATTCTCTTGACTTGAAAAGCGTGTGTGACTTGCTCAAGCCATTCTCCGTCTCAATTTTGTCCGATTCAATCCTGTTTCTAAATTTAGAAGTGAGTGTCATGATTGTGTGGCCTGAACCTTACCAGCATTTTAGAAGAGAGGCGCAGGAGAGTGTGTGGCCGATGATTGTACAAGCTTATTTTGTTGAACCATCGCCACCACCGCCTTCACCACCTAGACGCTTTACCTTCAGGTCCTTTAAGGAATTGAAACTTAATTCGGGTCCTAAGACCAATACATTTAATTTACTGGACGATGACGAAGACTTAGACTTTGGTGATGAGCTTTAAATCATGTGAACGCAGCAAAAGGTCCTCTTAAGGGCCACCTCATATGTCACTGCCAAGCTGAGGATTTTCTTTTCTCTGATAATCATGAATGGACTTAGTGGTATTCTTTCGTTACAGACTGCCATGGCCATGGATCCCACTCCTACTGCTGCATCACTCAATCCTCATTATCTCGAGCTGTGGAATCCGAAAATTGAAAAGGTAATTCACGGCTATCCCACCTACAAACAACAAGTGCGCTACAACGGTGTTCGACTCTATCTTCAAACACCGGCGGTATACTTACCAAAAGTGGATACGGAAGTAAATCGTTGCGGTCAAAACCTGAGTATACCTATTGATAATTGGTTGCGTCAGCAGCTTTACATTTTGGAGGACGTTGTGAGGCAAAAGGCTCTTATTCCCACTGAACTATTAAAGTTGTAGCCAGAAAGGAAAACTTCTTATTATAAACCTTTGTATCGTGGCACTCCCTGCTTCATTTTACAAAGCAAGTATTGTAAAGTCACTTCAGGAGTGACAGTTGAACAGTCAGTTGAAACAGAATTGTCAACGCTGGGTGCAGGCTTTTATTCCTTTCATATTGAGGTGCGTGCTGTTTATGTGGGACCTCATCAATCTGACAGTAATTTGATTTCTCTCAATTTGCGTGTTGCTCAAATTCATCATCAACCTGAGTTAACAGGTCTTGATCACATTGAGAATGTCATTGATTCTTGTGGCAAAGAGTGTTAAGAACCTGTCACCAAACCTAAACGTCGTCGCGCATCAAAGAAAGATGGTGTTACCACCAAAGAGAAATCTTAAGTATTGTAATCAGCTAGTTTGTAGTGAGTGTGGAAAATGCGGTTTTGTGCGTTATGTTCAATTAAAACATTGTAATCATGTTGTATGTATCTTTTGTTATGTAAAGGACAGACATCCTTGTAAAGTTCCTGCTCAATGTATTATCTTGTAATTAAGTCTTTTTGATATTGTAGGTTGTCATCTTCATAGACAGTGAGGGGACACCAATGCAGGAGTTGAGTGCTATTGTCATGAGGGAAAGCGATCAAACTGTTGTTAGTGTATATCATAGATTTGCCTACTGTCCTCCACACAAAGACGAATGGTCACGATGTCATGCGCATGGACTTGATCCTTCTATTTTGATTCATATTGGATTTGTAATTGAAACGTATTTGATAAGTGATTTCAAACGATGGCTGTCAAGTTTTCATATTGTCAAAATATTATGAAATGATTCTGAACGAGAAGCAGCAACACTTCACTTACACATTAATAATTTATATTTACCATGTTGGGTAGATCGTGTAAGACAGGACCATCATATGCATTGTGATCAAAAGAAGTTTAGAGATGAAATGATTTTTGATATGCCTGTATGTTTCGGTGAGAGACATCACCGTTACAGACCACTATCACATTGTAATACTAGAAATGAAGCCACCTACATTTGAAAACTCTCTTCACGCTGGCATTGTAGTCTCTATAATGTTTATGAACTGTATCTATATTATTGTCAACAGCATGGGTATAAATAGAATATGTTTTTACTCCCTGTGAATGAGTGATGATCTTTTCATGAATTGTATTCACTACTCTCTGATTGCTTCGTGAATTTTGATTGATGTTGAGAAAACGTACAGTGGAACATTATTGTTATTTCTGTTTTATTCATAGTGGAAGTCATTGAAGCAATGTGAAATCTATAGTCACAACGTTTATGATGACCCATCGTACCTCAAGTAGCCACATGTGTCATTTAACTCTTGATCAACAAGGATTCGATGGATTTTTACAAGATTGGAAACTTACATTTAAAATGAAGATGAATGATATGAAAGTAGTGGCAACTGAAAGCCTTCCTCTCTTTAAAGGATTGATAGAGAGTTTACAACCTCAAGATGTGAAGGGTAGACTCGTTGCTTATATTGAGTTGAAAGATTTGCAAAAACCACTTTGTTTTGGATCCTGTTGCTGAGAATGGATTACTCTTGGTGATCAATTTTATGCTCGACATATGGAGAAAACTATGGAGAAAATGGAAGAGACGATGGAAGGAAATGCATACGTTGTTAAACATATCATGATTCAACTGAGTGTGTTTACATTCACGACCTTGTTTGATCGTCAACATGTGTAAATGAAATAATAACTATGTCAATGAATCATTCGTTTTATTAACCCTTGTCAGTGTGGGTGGGCACTAGAGTAAATGAGTCATTCTGCTTGGTGTGGGAGATGAATACGTCTTTGTGCGGTAAAGCGGGCGTGTTGTAACATGAGTCATTCTGCTTTGTTACTCATAGGTCTTTGTTTGCTAAAAGGGGTGTGTCACTAAGGTCTTTGTGAGGACTAGAACGACTTTGTATATAAGTAGGGAAGGCTTCCACCCACGCAGTCAAAAGGTCACGTGTGATAACTCTTTGTCACGTAACAAAGACAGGGAAAACATGAAAAGGGAAACGCATGTGATTGGAGCTAGGTGTGGTTATAAAACGGACGACTGAGATTATGGCAATCATTTCCGTCGTTGCGCTAACCATGCAGTTGCTCGAAACCATCAACTCCTCTGCTTTCGCACTGGGTACAGTAAACTCCCTTATTTTAGCATCTGGTAAAAATGCTATCAATCAAAAGATAACTCATCACGGAAAAGTCGCTACCATAAAAACACCAAGTCATCGGATGGATTATCTAAAGGTTATCTCAACACAGTATAGACTCGCTGTATGTGTACCGTTACACTATTGGACACGGTTGCAATTCAATACTCTTGAAACATTCCCGAAAGAAAATCTCACCATTCGCAAAGAAATTGTTCGACACAATGGGAAGCGGCCACAAGTTCCCATCATGGAAAAGATACATGTATGTTCATATGGATAGACACTGTCTCATCATCCATGAAAAGGAGGGCAACGAATTCGACTTACTCAATTGCAAACCTCTCCCGATTTTGGGAAAAGGATTCTACTCATTTGAAATTAAAATTCAAATCATCTACATGGGTCCGCGCAGGGACGGAAGGTTGTTTGCGTTGAATCCCTATCTTGTCTCCATGACCTTCAAAAATGATGTCCATGTTGATGATGATCAACCACAGTAACACTCTTCACACACTGAGAACGCACCATTGGTCTTTATGAGACCAAGGCCTAACGGCCACCTTATCAAGAAAGAAAAATGCACACTCACCATGCCACACATGAACACCACTCTCTCCTTCTTTCTTAGGCATTACACTCTTCACTCAGGTTTGAATCATGATCATGTGGAAATTATCAGCATGCCTCTATGTGTCATGGAAAAGTCAGTGTGTTACATTTCATGATATGAAACGTCAACTTCAGATAGCTCTAGAAAGCTTTCAACTACGAAGGTTGCATCGTGCTCTCATGTCCAACTCTTGTCGTGTGATTAGTTTAGGAGAAGGCATTGTATTTATTCGCATTCAAGAGATGATTCTACATAATGATCACTGCTACATCGTGATTCCTAAACCCTCATGGGAAAAGTATAAAAGGGAAGCTCACTCAACCCTCATGTCTTTTGTGAATCATGCTCCCCATCCGCATCATCAACGCCATGCGCGAAATGAATCTCGGAAGAGACATCGATTTAGAACAGTTAAACGTCCATCTTCCCGATTCAGTGTGTCATCGCGGTCGTCCACAAATGTTGGTCATTCGCATGAGCATTGGTCGAAATCTTCAAATCTTTCGCTGCGGCAAAATCCAAGTCCTAGGAAACCTTTCTCGTTTCGTGATGCAGTCCATGTGTTACGAAGTCGTCAAGAAAATGCGAACACTCATGCCTCATCTACGCCTCAGTCCCCTGACATTGAAGAATATAGTAGTGTCTGTTCAATTGAAGATGCTATTGAATCTAGCAAACATCAAAACCAGTAATCATTGTATATTTTATGAAACTGAACTCTTTCCTGCTGCTCTGATTCGGAAGTGGCATCCTGCATCAACAAGTTTCTTCGCTTTATGATGAATCAGCGTTATTTATAGACATGAAATGATGCCCGCGTACTTGTGGGTGAAAAGGTTACGCTGTCTGACGTGAGGAGCCATCGATGTTGAATGACACGCCTACACACTTGTAGGTGAAAAGGTTGAACTAGACTATTTTGATTCTTATCTAAGTCAATGGCGCTTTACCACTTCATGAGTCAGCAAAGTATATGATGTTTCCTAAGCCGAAGAAATTTTCATGATGTTACATTCGTTGGAAACTTTATTAGAAACTTGAGAATGTTAACTTTCTTTCTAACTTTGCAAACAGTGAAATGATTCTAACATCATTTCAAACTTCACAAACAACAACTTTATTTCTAACTTTACAAACGTCAACTTTTTTCTAACTATATTTTATACTTCATCTATCTTACAAACAGTGACATGCTTATGACATTATTACCAAGTCAGTCTCACCTATTTGAGACCCAACTTTATATGAAGGCAAAACAACACAGTATGTACATGATATGTTATTCATCATCACAACTGATTTTTATAGCACCACACATAGGTAATACTGTTGGTAGCAGAAAACAAAGTTTTTATGGCACACATCACCGGAGAAAACAAATCATTGAAGGAAACTGTACAGGTACAAAACAAAGTCAGGAAAAAACTTTGGATACACCGTCGATGATAAGTTGTGATCAGGATATGGACGCATGTTACAAGGCACTCACTTACAACATCCCATGGAAAACGCCATGGACAGAAAATCAAATCATCAACCACAACAGAGAGGAAGCATACATCATCACACATCGTCGGACGGAGGAAGAGAAAGTTTCTGTCTCTTGGGTGGAGGTAAATGTGTGTCTGGATGTCCGTAGGGTAATGAGTGGTTAGGACTCATCCAGCATCGCTTGTCTTCCCAAGCGGAGAGGCCTCGTTTCCTAAATGTCGTTGTCGTGATTTGATGTAACTGAGATTTCATGATGGTCATTTGTAGTTTTTTAATTTTGAGTGAATTGACAGCATCCCTATAATCTTGATGTGTCATTTTTCTTACAATTGATTTTGATATGCCTTGATAGGCTCTGAGGATTTTAGTTTCATGGAGTACATCTTGGGGCGAAGCAAGATCATCTCCTCTATCTCTTTGCCGGCGCATTCATCCTTGAAGCAGCCAAACTTTGCTTTGTTTGATATTGAGTAAAGCGGATGGTCAGTGGGATAGTTGGAGCTATCAAACTTGGGTGTCAAATAGTTTAAAATATCTTCCTGCTTGACTTGGCTCGTAGTTGTCAAAGCCAGGAAGAAGCTGTCTGTATCACCTCCTACTAATTCCACATGTTGGAGAAGTGGACACGCCTTAGAAGTTTGATAAAATAACGTATACATTTCTAACTTGGAGTGATCCAGAACAGCTTGTCCTACATAAATGGGCTTGCAAAATTCTACTTTTGATTTTGGCATTTTAATGCCGGCCAGGTCTTCGGAAATAATATCGTGATGGCAAAAGAGGGGTGAGCGAAACAATTATCTGACCGCCTTAGGATCTGTTACTAAACGATAGTCCATGCGCTTTCTTACATCCTCCATGGTTTTACCGAAGAGGGCATTGTTTTTAAATTTAAAAATGTCCTTTTCAAAAGGATTCTTGGAATCAGCCCGTTTCTTGCTATTACATTCTATATAGGGCTTTAAAAAGGCTTTCTGTCTAAATTGGATAGCGCGATGGACTTTATCGAGTTGCATCCCTATACTTAGATAGAATTTGAGGATGGAGTAGTGAACAATGTAGTGCTGCTTATTATCCTGAGTGCGCAACCACTTTCTAGTGGCTTTATATTTTAAGTCATTTTCCGCTTCATATTACTTATTGTGTTCTTTCACAAAGGGAGAGAACATATCTGGACTGACCATGCCAGATTCAGGTTCGAGAGGAAAATCAACTGTCTTATTCTTAATACATTCTGGATAGTTAAGGTCAACTTCAAATAAATAACCTATGTCGGCCTCATCTCCCAGTGCCATGATGTGTGCTGGATTGGAGAAGTGTTCAATGTCATGGGGCTCTACCCATTGTAAGTCAGACTATGGCAAAGGCTTGAATGATGCACTCCCATGTAAATTATTTTGGTCTATGTACATTAAATGCGTGGTTGATCCTATGTCTTGGGTGCTGTTTTCAACATGTTTGTTAACAAATGTTAAGCCACCCTTAATACCACGTTCAAATAACGTGTACATTTCTGCATCTTGCAGTAAATGTATTCTCTCCTTCGTCATCTTGAAGGCTGACTGATATCACAGACCCGGTAGACTAACAAAATGGACGGGGTGTAAGGCGTCCTGTTCTAATGTGACTTTCTTAAAAGTCTCACACACGTCAGCCAACAGATAGACGTCTAATGTTAAGTAGGCAAGCATGTAGTCACCAAAAGTGCGACAGCTAAATTCTAGCCATGCTTGCTCTGCATGCCCATATTCATCCGGCGAACAGTCCTCACCCGTCAAATCATTTTTAAATTTATCGATTGATGGTAGGGATGTCTCCTTCAATGTGTCCATTGAACTAAAATAACTATAAGGAAACACCCCTTTCCGTCGCATGAGACTTTCACTTATGTTGGGATAGCCTTTCTTTAAATGTTGAGTGAGGGGAAGTGCTTCTAAATTATTAGCCAACGCGGCTAAGGAAGAAGACATAAATTGAAAACTATCTAGAAACTTTATGTCATGGAAGACAGGCTTCCCCTCAGCGGTTTTGTCGACTTGTACTCTGGCAGTGATGCACATAAATTTTTCCTTACTTTGTGCAATCACTTTGGATGACCAGGATTTCATTTTACCGAATCCATGGCGAATGATGATGTGAGCATCATAACATTTAAAGTTGTGAAAGATGACGGGGAGCGTTCGCCTTTTGAGCCTAAGTTTCATATTACATTTACTGCACCAGGCCGACTTAAATTTACCACTGAGATGACAATGGTCCCTCACTTTCTTATGTTGCTGATCATCAAAGGATGAAGAGCAGCGGGGACATTCCGTGGTCCTATCAAATTTGAGTTTATCAGCTTCTGTGAAACACATGGGTTTCCTAGTAAGCTCCGTTTCATACCATTGATGAAAACGGGCTTTCCTATCTAAAAAGTTGAGGAAGTTTTCAACGCAATCCTCGCCTTGCCACACATGCATTTTATTTTGATTCCTATAATATGGATGCCATACTTCATAACAGGCAATGGCTGCTGGCTCATGACTTAGGTCCTCTTGTTCAATGTAACATTCAATGTCCGCATAGATGGTACATATGGGACTGAGCTCATTGCCGTTTTCCTCATACCTATAAAATCTATCTTTGGGCATGACTTCCATTTGAAGTTAACCCCGTGAGCACCATTCGTAATGCTGTTCAAAAAATGGTTTTGACCTAAATCGTCGTGTGCAGCGATCACAGTAATAATGTTTGCCATCATAAATTTGTTGGTGGCTATACAACTTTGAAATTTTAGGAATGCCACAATAATGCCATTCTGGTGGTTGTCGCTATACACTAGGAGGAGATTGACAACCCGGTCGAAGCTACTTTGGCGGTTGTCATGCCTAGCGCCCTTCAGACCTTTTTCCCAGAGATGGACGACTATCTGAACTTTATTTAATTTTCCAAATTGAGTGATGTCCCTAAAATCTAATGTGTTGACATCTAGCCCGTCAAACTTAAGCTCATCTCCCATTCACGATAGTGAGCGATTCGTTCACGATGCATACTTATATCATCATAGTGAAGAATGGAGAGGACGGCATACTTGAAACACTGGGACTGACAATCTACATTGATGACAGCCTTTTTGTCAGCCAGTGGTTTGGGGAGGGTGAAACAACAACTCCCTTGCAAATTTTCTAAGAGATTGATTTTAATGTCTACTTTCTCTATCCCATCAAAAACCAAACCGCTGTCTCTTCCATTAAATTTATTTAAGTTGTTGACAAGATAGGTCGCATGTCTCTCTATCCACTCGTTCACATCACTTATCAGATCAGCAGCACAGGAGGCTATCCTAATCGTTACAGTGGACTCTACTTCTCCCGTACTGCTGTCTACTTTATTGAAACGAGCAGTGAGATAAAAAATGCCTTTGAGCAAAAACCTATCTAAGCTCGTCAACATTTGATGAATTAACGTACATTATTTGACAGGAATGGATGAATATCCTGTATAGCTTCAGAGCTTTCCATCTCATAGTCACGAACGAGCCTCTCAAGGGAGAACTTGCTCAGCCTTAGAGTAACCTTGTTGTCAGAGTAAAGCTCAGTGGGATGCGTGTGACAGAGTGTGTGCGAAGAGAGAACAAACTCTGTGGGAAAGGTCTTCTGACACGAAGAACAGGAAAAGCCGACGGGTGGTGAGGGACGCTTCCTACCTGTTGTCGTGGGTGGTTGTCTTACCCTGCCACAGGAACCGCCTTCGATGTGGACTCTCACGTTGGTGCTGTTGTAGAACGTACGTCTACAACCCTCACACCTGGGCCGTTGAAGTATCGGTCGGCGCTGAGCTCCTCCCCTGCAGGCATTACCAGCGGTGTGACGTCTTAAGTTGAAGGCTTTGGCAAAAACCTTGCCACACCGCCGGCATCGGAGTTCCTCTCTCTTGTCTTCCTCTTCAATCTCCCTCTCCTCTCCCACTATCTCCAACTCCATTTCCTGCTCCTCCAGCAGTCTCTCCACCGACTTGACGGAGAGGAGAGGGAGTTCGGCCGCTGCTGCAAGTGACGATGAAGGGATGATGATGGGGCGGGAGGGAACGTCGCCGTCCAGGAGGACCGTCGCCAGATCTGTTGAGAAAAAGAAAAAGAGATTAGTAACGTACTTCAAGTTTGAAATCTTAGTTTGAAGTCTTAGCCCCCTATTTCCCAATCACGGTTACTTACCATCTAATGAATTAATCTCCGGCAACACCGATGGTCGAGGAGGAGGTAGGAGTGGGACACGTGCCGAAGGTGGAAGGGTCCTTGGCTTGGGTGTCGGAGGGACGTGGCAGCGAGGAGCAGGGACTGGTGCAGGTAGCGGAGCAGGCAGAGCAGGCGGTGGAGGTGGGGCGATGACGATGCCCGAGCTCGAGAAAGGAGTTTGACCTTGAGCGGAGGTAGACGGGTGGGAAGGTAGGGCCGGAAATTCCTCGCGGTATTTCCGCCTCGCGGCTTCCTCCCACTTCTTCATCTTGGCCAAGTCTGTAGAGAGGAAAGAGAGATTAGAGATTGAGACAAGGATGTTAAACAATCTAAGCATGAGATGTTGAAGATACTTACACTTGCCAAGGCGCTCATAGGCTTCCCCGATTGCTCCTTCGGGGACGGCTTCCCCATTACGAATACATTCATGCACTGAAAGAGAATGTCAGCAAAAGATAAGCAGAGCTAAAATTTGGATTCTGTTTAAACATGAATAAAATAAGGGAGGGGCTCTTGATTTTAATTGGGATGTCTACCCTAATGGTGTTAGTTAGAAAAATTCTATGAACACAACCTGCACCTCATCCTTACGCCATCACATTTAAACTTACATTTGTCAATACACATTTTCTCCAGCTTTGCTGAGACGCGGTAATTTTCAATTTTCGCAAATTCCATGACGGACAGTCGATTGCAGATGATTAATTGTAAAATTTCAATCACTGAAAAGGAAAGATGAGAATCGTTTCATTTGCCTAGTCAACGTTTATCATGGGAACAATCATTGAAGTTACATCTAATGAATTACATTTCCCTCTACTCCATATCATAAAGACTAACCTTTGTCGAATGGCTGAAGTACTCTGACCTGGCGAGAGAAAGCGTCACGTTGAGTATGAAGTCGAACGCCCAACATGAACAACGGCTCAGAGGTTTCGGTCTAACAAATGACGAACAACCCGTGGAACGCAATCCCTCTACGGCAGTACCCGCCGTCCCGAAGGAACGCTCGAGCAAAGGAGGTACTACAGCGATGATATGTTTTATGAACAGAAGTGAATCTCGTGATAGCAAGTCAAAACAACCTGATGGCAGGAGCTCACCGACACTCACCTTGTGAAAGATGAATGTGAAGAGCAGAGCTGGTGCATTGCCTTTTATAAGATTTTCCTAAGCGGTGAATGGATGAGACCTCTCGTCCAATCTTAGACGAGCTAGAGTTCCCGATGTGCGCATGCACATTTGTAACGCGTTATTGAAATCGTCTTAGGCAAAAATGATGTTTAGCAATTGACTCAACCATGGCACCTGAAGTCAATACATTGAAACATGATGATTGCACGATTCGTTTTCATCAAGAGAGCTTCGGAGGTTTAATACAAGATTACATCCTTGAGTTTTAAAGGGAGGAGACAGAATTGGAAGCATGTTTAGACTATACACGAGAAATATTTACGGAGTTGATATCTTATTTGAAAGACAGTCTCATCAAGGCTCACTTAATTGCAAATGTCAATTACATTAATTTTCCAGAAGGTGAAGAAGCGGAAAGTGTTGACTTTCAATTTCGTTACTACGAACACGAATATGTTACTGATGCTTCTGAGTTTTATACACGACATCTGCGGAAGATTATTTCTCGGATGGACAGCTTTCATGGTTACGGCGATCATTTGCTTCTGAATAAAGTAAACCATATATTATCATACTTGACACTATTTATGTTTCAAGTTTCTAGTGTTCCACATTATAGTTTGTTGTGAGTTTGGTTTTGACAACGTTTACTTGATGTTCTAAGTTTTGGTAACACACTTCTGTTCGTCTAAGAATTTTCTTTCTATACATCATCCTTTCTTGTGAGTTTTCACAGAAGTGTTCACAGCAAACCGTATACGAAACAGCGTTTGCCGAATCTTGTTTCAGTAGGATCCATGAGTGACGAAGCGCTTGACAGACTCGTGAAGAGAGAAATCTGCAATGTGTATGTGTGTGTGGCACAAAAGTGACCCATCCATTTCATTTCATCATTTTTTCAACCTTCCCCTCTGCATCCATGTCCAAAGACATGTGGTTGGCTTGGGATCACTTTCGCTGCATTAGAAGGTTGGCCCTTAAGAGGGCCCATGGTACGTTCTCGAGACTGACATGCGGGGAACGATTAGGTCTTTTTCAGTTGGCCTGCAATGAAAAAAGTAAGAATAAAGGAGATGGTACAATGTTATGTTCCAGTTATAGTACTTTCGAAATTTGTGCGGCTTTCTGTATTCAATGCGGAGGTCCTCTCGATGTTCGATGTTGAGGTGATAACACCGGACATCCTCACTATTGAAACACTCCTTGGTGTCGTCCATTGAAATATTTGGAAAAATGAGTGGACGTTCGGGGACAACACCCAGGAGAGGAATGTGAATGGAAGTGAGGGACTTCGACTCATCATTCTTCCTCAAACACACCAACTCACGCTCAAGCTCATTCACTCGCTTCAACGCCTCCTCCTTCAACTTACACTCCTTACTCCCCTCTCGTTCACTCTCATCCAACTTTCTCTCCATTGCTTCCCTCAACTTTCTTTCAACCACCTCAGTTTTTTTCGCCTCCACACACTCTTTCAACTTCTTACTCATACTGTCAGCACTCGCCTTCAATCGATCACGCTCAACAGTCACTTCCTTCAACATACTCTTTGCAGCATTCAACTGACCCCGCAACCTGTCACACTCATTCCTCACATTCCCATATACCAACGCATCATCCTTCGACAGCACCATTTTGCCCGGCACACTCGACTGACTCACTCTCACAACACACTTCGGAAATCTCTCAGTAGACGATTGTGCCAGCGGCTTAGTCGCTCGCAAAATCGTCTTCACTGCACTTTCATCCATCACTGCACTCACTCTCATCTTCACTCTCTACAACAATCCTTTTTTTTGGGTGCACTCACTTCATCATCCAAATCCACATCATTCGACACATCACTCAAACGCTCAACACTCGGCTCAACACTTCGGAGGTTCGCGTGCCATCATACCGGCTCCAAACAGCATTCCCTTCTCTCCACACAACACTTTCTTCATCATGTCCTTCCCCTATCACCCTATTTTCACACTTTGAGTGCACCATGCTAAGCTCATCGCACTGCTCATCACTCCTGACATTACACCGCACACAATACCACACCCTCACCGCTACAACATGTCCCTCCTTCTTCGACAATGGAATCGAAGTCTCTCACCCCTAAATACATTTCCACAGCCGCACTTCGCCAACTGAAGCTTCTTGTTACTATATTTTGTCATTGTGAAAATCTCTGAAAGGAGATAGAATAGTTTGTGAGATTGAAATAATAGTAGTCATCTCATAGGAATAATATCATCTACATGAGAGGCCTAGCTTGCAACGTTTGATAGCAAACGTTGTCAGAACACTCACCGTTCGTCTTGCAACTTGAAACAGGAGTGAAGACTAGAGAAAAGACGCGGTTTATATACCCATTGAGCATAAAGCCATGATTCAGACCTTCCTTATTTGGCCATGCGTTTGACATGACAACAGCGGTTTTTCCAAATATGGGCATCGGCAGCCACCATGGTTTCAGTAACCAACTCCCAACACAAAGACTGGCTACCCTATGACGCGAAAAGTTTTGACGTCAATGCCTGCAGTAACCCTCTCATTTTTACCAAGTTACAATGACAAACGATAGACGTTACCAATCCTGAGTTACTGAGGCTAGACGAGATTTCACAAAGGCCTGATAGCAGAAGCCATAGCGACTTGATAGCAAGCGTTTAGGTGTTAAAACATCCATTGACCATCATTTTTAAAATTCAACTAGTATGTCAATGAGGATAGACAAGCTAGGCTGATGAATCCGTTACAGGCATTACTCAGAGGGGATCTTATCCCGACTCCAAGGCCTCGGCCCTCAAATCCAACCTCCCGCGGACAGAGCGTGCGTCATATCACTGTGTTGGTATTCGGACGCCGATTTTGACATGAAAATCGGTGGAGTTATTTACATCAGGAAGCAAGTCTCGAGCCAAAGCTCGCCTCTGACAACTTTATAAAGGTCTTCATTGAAATCAGAAGGTTTGAAAACCTTATAAAACATCAAAAAATAATAAAATTTAATTTTGCAGCATTTAGTACTACTTATGAAATTTTATAAGTAGTCTGTAAATATAGGTCTGATCAATAACTATCGAACCTTTTTTGAATCAACTCAATCGGTGCACTGGAACCGAAGATACACCGTTTATAAGTATTGGACCTACTTCATCAAAGTGATCACACAAGCCATAGTCTGGCGAACCTATAAGTCTGATACCTTAGCTGATATCAGCAATGAAATTTTCTAATATCAATCGATTTTGGAATTTCCGATGCCATCATCAGAGATCCGGAGAGATGATCTACCTTTGACAATCTCTCTCGTCTTAATGAAGTTTCTCATTCGGCTCCCAGCTTATATAGTTTGTGGCGATCAGCTGATGACGTAATCTCAATCATCCAAAATTTTAAACACTTCTATCTTCGGTTCTAGAGCTCCGATTGACTTCAAATTTTGACAGTCACGTTTTCTCGCTCTAACCTTTCATTTAAACTATCCATCGACTCTCTAAGATTACCAGAAGCCGAGTTGAAAAAACGCGCAGAAATTTGATTTTAAACAAGCTCTCATTTAGAAACGAAACCTTCCACAGATCTGAAAAGGTAGGATCCTAGAGAACAAAGTGCGGTGTTTCCACTAAAAGGAACCGGAGCTCTTCATTCACTTTCATTCCTGAGATAGTCGTCACCAAAGTAGACTACAATTTAACATTTTCACGAAAAAAATCCTAAGTGTCGACCCATAGTGAAAAGACGGTTGGGTCGGTGAGTTTTCACCGAAACTTCACCGACCCAACTTTTGAAGAGAAACACGATGGGAGGGGTCTCGGAACTCAATTCTGACATTTTGAAAAAAAAGTTTCACGAAAAAATCCTAAGCGTCAGATCCATAGTGAAGAAAATTTCGAAAAAACTTTTTGGTTCGAATTTCAACGCCAAGCCTTGATAGAAGTTTGTTTCACATGATTCTGAGCAACTTTGGTCAAAATGTTGAAATTTTTTTTTCACAAAAAATCCTAAGCGTCAGATCCATAGTGAAGAAAATTAAAAAAAAAATTTTGTGCGAATTTCAACACCAAACCTTGATAGAAGTTTGTTTCACATGATTCTGAACTACTTTGGTCAAGACATCACTTTTGACAAAGTTCGACTCGAGGGGGTGTTTTTTCATCGACACATCACCGGCCCAACTTTTGACGAGAAACACGATTGGAGGGGTCTCGGAGCTCAATTCTGACATTTCTAATTATTTTTTTTCACGAAAAAGTCCTAAGTGTCGGAGCCCCATAGTGAAGGTTAGCACTTTTCTCTCCGATTGACTTGAAAATCACCCTACTCATGTAAAATTGTGCGTAGCGTCCGAATCTGCCCTCCGTTTGTCCATCCGGACACTCCTTCACCCCGAAATAGGACCTTTCTCATTCCAAAACATCCAAAACCTCAACTTTCTAACTCTACCGTTTCTCGGAGATTCCTGACATTTTCAAGTCACTTTCCACTCTAAACCAAGGAACACTTGGACACTTTCCACTGAGTTTGTCTCACTCTTAGCTTTCAAACGAACTATTGCACGACTTTCTACGTGGAAGTCTGACAGGAGGGGGGTGTTTTTTCATCGACACATCACCAACCCAACTTTTGACGAGACACACGATGGGAAGGGTCGCGCCATTCTCACATAGGAACGGTTTCCACCACTCGGTTCGAGCACAACCAGCACATCCTTGGCACCATCCTGACAGGAGGGGGGGAGTCCGCCTGATGACTCATCGCTGCTCATTTTGTCCTTGTTTTTGCCATGGGCCTACTACTAATGAAGCGAGAAGTTGATAAAAATTAGATGATGAAGCTCAAATTCAATTAGCCAAAAACACATCTATCAGTTCGAAAAGCAGAGAATTAATATTTCATTTTATAATTTTTGCAAGACTTGTATTCTTTGCTTTGAATTAGTCTAAAAAGGTCAATAACTACAATTCCGACCTATAAGTATTTTTCGAAAATATATAATCACTAGGATTCGGAAACATATTTGGTCAAAAGTATCAAAATAGTTGAATATTTATTTACTTCATAACTTATTAAGGGGTACTTAAAAAATCGTCAAAACGTTTGAAATGTTTAGAAATCAAATTGTACAGTGAATTATAGTAATGATTCCGCAAGCTTCAGGAAAACTTCAATTCATCCCATCAACATATTTAGATGCTCACGTATCACAAAATTTCTGAACAATGAAACCATCAAAAATATAAGTAGGCCCCATCTATTTCCATTTATTGGTTAAAGCAATTCCTGACTAATATTTTAGAGAGACCTTTCGGAGTTAATCTCCGGCGATTGTCGTGCGCTCGGCGGCGACGCTCGTGATCGGCGCAAATCATAGGTGGCAGCACAGAATTAAATTCATCTGCGCACGCTTCGGTTTCCTAGAAAGGAAGAATTGTATGTAACCTTAATATCGAAATGGCACATCACAGAATTAGACAACTTGCTCCTTCTCAAATGGATAATTCGTGTATCGCTTGCAATTGGAAATGGCAAACAATAGGCTGTCAGCAGAGGACACCAGAGCCAGTGAGAGATGCGTGCGTGCTGTGATACCGCTTCGCACACACGAAAACACACATCGTGTGGCTAACATTCGATTCAGTGTATGCACTATGCAGTAAGAAATTTCGAGGAGAGGATGTGAATTCATCAAGTGAACTAATTTTCGTACACCTGCTACTTTCTTTAATAATGATCTGAAGGGCCAACATTATGGAGAAAACTTGTGCGCAATGATATGAATTTTTTGAATCTGAAGGAATTGTGGTAATTGAAGCACTTTGCTGAAACTCACATTAATCCGCAAGCGACACACAACTTTTTTTCCTATCTCTGTAAGGTATAAGGAATTCCTTTTTGCCCACTTAATAGGTTCCTCGATGTGCCGTCGATTTCGTATTATTCACACTTCTAGCAAACCGAAGCAGATAAACAAAATATTTAATTCTGTGGGTCGTGAGGATCATTTCAGTCAGAACTGCATGCCCATATTAACAGGGATGCACAACTATTTTTTTGACGAGCCACTTTTATGTATAGAATATTATCGGAGCAGTCTTATCTTTCATTTTAGATTTGCGCCATTTCCAGGCAGCATTTATGCTTTGCAATACAATTTTCACTAGTCTTAACTTCAATTTCAGTCACAAATTATTTGCAAATTATTGACGTATAGGAAAAAATGACGAGTGATGAGTGCAAGGAATGCAAGTTTGCATTTAGGTCTGTCGACAACATACATCATGATCAGTTGTGCAGAATCCGTGTATAATTATGCATCTCCACTGCCAATGCTGCTTTTTATATAAAAAGAATTTGCCGTACAAAGGAAATTTTCAAAATTTGCAGTTTTGTAATAGTATTTAGATTTGCTCATAGAGTATGTATATTAGGTAGAGTGGTAACTCGCATTTATTAAATCCCCAATGTGTATACACTTTCGATTTTTAAATGAACTCGAGAGGGATATAGTATAGTTGGTAATTGTTGCCAAATGTGATATATGCATTTTTGCAGTTTTGCAGAAATTACAACGGAATTGAGTGATCATGATTGTAATTCAGAAGGAAATAAGGTATTTTACAGATTCTCACAGTCATGACGAGATTTAATGTCTGTTAAATTAGCAATTCGATGGGTTGCTATTGGTTTCATGCTCAACCTCAAGAGTATCTTCTTAAGCGTTATCATATTGCAAGCAACCTGCTACTGGTAGAGCAACATCACATGATCAAAGACAATGATTTCAATTAACTTTGAAAGATGTAGATGGCCCCACATCACTGTTCAGATTAAAGAAATGAAACATGAATTTAGTAATCGAATCTTATAATCATGCCGGTGAAAATTGAATTAGAAACTTGAAATTTGAGTCAAGAAAGCACGAATAATGTCGCGACTTTTTCATGAAGACTTCTTTTCATTATAATACAATTCATGAAATTCCCTTGATAATCAGGTTAAGGGATTAATCCGTTCGCTTGAATTTCCGCTCAGTTAGGATGCTCAGTAGCAAATATTCATTCCTTTAGATATCCAGCTTGTTTCATGCTGCTTGTATAGGGACGGCATCTCGGTAGAATATAAATTTGCACAATTTTGACATTTTTAAAACTGCTCAAATAATTTTTTGGACCATGGGAACGTAATCTCCGCAAAAACTGAATCTCTTCATACAAAATACAGGTGAATTCAGGTAGTAGCAAATGTAAAAAATGAGGATAGTACTAAATCGTACAATGATATATGCTAAGATAGAGAGAGATGATCATAAAAAACGGACCACCTATTTTTCGCTGAAATTCAATCGATTCTCATTTTATCAAAAATGTTCATGTTTGGTAATTTCGCAATCCTTGTAATGTAAAGAGCATGAATTTTTTATGAAGCTTTTATTCGAATAAGCTCAATGTTCTTTTTCAAACTTCTTCAACATTTCTTCTCATTTCCGCTAAAGTACACAAACACAGTGCACGGCGAACGAAGGTTCAATATAAAACAATTAGCAATGGTGTGTCTAATTTGTTCTCTCACAGTGACTGTCGATTTGTGGATTGTTTGCCGTGATTGTTTTTGTGCTTTAGCAGAAATGAGAAGAAATGTTGAAGAAGTTTGAAAAAGAACCATTGAACTCATTCGAATAAAAGTTTCATAAAAAATTCGTACTCTTTACATTGCAAGGATTCCGAAGATACCAAGCATGAACATTTTTGATGAAATAGTGAGAATATTACATTTTCAGTCAAAGGAGTCATGATTTTGTGACAACTTCACGATATCACCGACTTTTTCCTAGTTCACCGATTTTGATGACCAGTATATCAGAAGAGAGCTCAGGAAATGCTCGTTCTACCCGTCCCTGATTCATTATCATACACAGATGTTTTCTTACTGAAAAATTGCGATTTGTAAATTGAGCGATTTTCATATTTTGAGCACTGCCCAGCAAATGCAGCAGCGGATACAAGTCCATCATAGATCATTTTAAAGCTGAGGATACTAGCTTTCGAATGATGTATTGCACGTTGTGGTGCGACACGATTGGAAGGCATGAGAATCGATTGAATTTCAGCAAAAAATAGGTGGTCCGTTTTTATGATCAGCTCTGTATATAAGATATTCCAAAAAGGTCTCGTTTGCCAAAATTGTCGCCATTGGAAGGTCTTCTCCTCCGAGTTGTTAGAGTTTGTGGTTGAATAAATCTTCCGATCGAGTGGATCTCTGAGCGGAAAACCAGGAATGCTCTCCAAAAGTCGAATAGTACTTCTTTCACGTCGACGCTTGATGTTAGGATAAGCATTACAATTGCATTGATCCCCGCAGGTGAGTCTGCGTGTTCTTCGTTGAATTCTTTTAGGACATCCTGATTTTGTGCTGATAATCCAATCATCAATAAAGAATAATGTTCTATGACCGACAGCATCAGAATACTCGAATAATTGGCACGGGCGATCAAAAAAACTTGTTTAGCAGTCTAAGAGCATATAATCGACGAGCGAGATGCACAAAGGTTGATATGCTCTATCTGCCTGTTCCATTTCTGGTCATTCGTGAAATAAACTCCAAGTATTTTCAGTTCAGTTACCAAGGACATACCCGGAATGCTAGGAACCACATTAGTAGTAGATTTGGGGATCCACAGGTGGTTGCACATTTCAATATTGAGACGTAAACCCACTGATTGATGACCACTGCAATATATTCTGATGCTCATCAAAGCAAGAAAGAACAGATGAGTCTGTGACCGGAATGACAAAAGTACAGTCAACTACATATTTGATGGCAGAGTTAGCATCATCCAGTGGGTTTAGGGAGCTCATTACAAGTTAAACAAAAATGGGCCGAAGAGTGAACCCTGTGGAATGCCAGAACATATAGCTCGTTGACTGTCAGTGTAGTTTGCTAAATTTAACGCCTAAAAACGATTTCACAAATATTTAAGCATCCATTGCACACATCCACGTGGAAATCGATTTTCCGAAGGTGCTTTGATAATAGCCAAGTTGGTCAAATGCTTTATTTAAGTCGTAGGATAAAACACATGCTCCTGTGGTGCCGTCAACAACAAATGAATCAGTTGTGTTTCAATTAAAGCAATAAGGGCTGACATTGTAGATGATAAGGGTTATGTTCAATAACTGAAGAGGTCCAGAAGTCTGTCGCAGGCGGGATGCCATGCCCGCTTCAAGAATCACCGTTTCGCAGATTTTTGACAAGAGTGGAAGCAAGGAAATTGGTCGCAATTCTTCTTTGGATACCGGAAAGATTTTGGGTGCAGGAGTACTCAAGCTCTGCTTCCAACAACTTGGATATTTTGTGACAAAATCGAAACGTTAATTATCTGAGCAACAGGAGCCGCTGTTCATCCAACGTCAACATCATATTATATAAAGGCATGAAATCGGCGCGATTCAATTAGTTGAAGAAGTGTCTTATGTTAGATTCCCGAAGGTCGTAGACGACACATGCTGTCCTATTACCGGCATCAATTTTTAGCATTGGCGAACACAGAGTCATGCGGTGATCTGAAGTTGAGATAGGTGGCCCGACTGTAGTACTAAATTGATTTCTTAATTGACTGGACAATAAGACCAAGTCTAGGATAGCGTCCTACGGTAAGGTTACATAGGTTAACGACATTACATAGGTCGAATGCACCACTCAAGTACGTAACATCCAGTCGATTCAAATCACCAGTGCATATGATGTTGTAATTGGGAAGCTGATGCAGCACTGAGTCCAAATTGGTCGATATGTAATTGATCACGTTAGCAGAGAAATGTATCACAGACTGGTGGATTATAGATGCAAATAAAGCCGATACTTAGCCTTGGGAAAACCAGCCAAATAATGTTTGTTCCAAAATTATTTCGTTTGAATATGGTAACTGTCAATGTATCCCAATTTTCAGCAGTCCATCCAGAGCCCGGGCATTCCTAGACACTTTGAACATTGCAAATGTGTTTCTCGCTTACGCCCTTCTGTGCAGTGCAGATTGCACCTCTTTTTTGGAATTTTTACTTTCTACATCAAATCCATGTCTTTTTGCTTGTTTGCGGTGCCTTGTTGGTTGCGCAGCATTCCAAGCGCGCTTCTAGGGTAGAATTGCTTTCCACTCACATCGATTGCACTTGGAAAATATTACGTCTGTGATAAGCAGTCAGCCAATGTAAGAAAATGAGCCCGTGAGACCTTATATGATACTATAACTATAAATAATGACTCACATGTAGAGTCAAAGCGAACATATGATAGCATTGATTAATCATAATTTCTCAAGATTTATGCGCATTCACTTACAGGTGATGGGTGACGATGACAACTAGGTGGACGAATTCGACCATGAGGGTACAAATGCCCAGCTCTTTAATTGGTTAGTTGTCATAATTTCTGACAAAGCATCATTTTCCGCAGAATTAGATCGTTCAAAGGCGCCCGTTAGCAAATAGAAAACGTAGCTTTCTTTTCAATATTAAAAAGACATCATCATCATTCAACATTTCAAATGATTGTCGTGAGATGCAGTGATAAGACAAAAAGTGTCTCCATTCTTTCAATCACAGAATTAGATTGTTTAAGTCTTCCAGTTTACTAGAAATGCAGACTAATTCAAAACGATGGCGCATGCTGGAACTTCGTAAGTGTGCAGAAAGGAATTCCTGATACCATTCAGAAATAGGAAAAAGTCGTGCGTCGCTTGCGGATTGCTGTAAACTTCATCAAGGTACTTCGATTGGTACGACTCCTTCAGATTCGAAGAATTCAGATCATTGCGCACAGGATTTCTCGATAATGATGTCCTTCCAATCATTATTAAAGAAGATGTCATGCGCACGAAAATTGGTTCATCTGATGATTTCAACACTATTTTCTCAGCATTCCTCAGTAAGTGCAACCTAGACAGCGATGTGTTACCGAAATGGTGTTACAACACGCACGCCACTCACTGGCTGTTGTTCAAAAGCCGGCTGACATCTTATTGTTTGAGAGTGTATGTCATTTCTAATAGTGTGCGATATACGACTCATCCCTTCTAGTAACGAAGACTGCTGAGGAAGTTGTCTAATTCTGTGCTTTTAATTGCGGAATCACGCAGTAAGTGGTGAATTAATTAACTTTGGACCGTTAATCATTTGGCTTGTTGATCATAAAATGAGCAATATGATGCACTTACAAGTAGTATTCATGTCCACAGACTTCACATAGAGGAGTGACGCAGGCAGAGAAAGACACCTCATGAGAATTTTGCGGCATTCAGCTCACGTTCATTTTTAAAATCGTGAACGCTATGCATTTAAAATTCACGAAATCAAATGATTGAATACACGAATGAAATGATGCGCGAATCAAATGATGAAGGCTGTTCACTTCAAGTTCAAGAATCAGTCCTTCCCGCTCATTTCAAAATCAGTATTTCGTAGCTTCTTCATCACACGTGTGCATGTACTCCAATGAAAGGTGATACGACTTAGAATATTTGAAAATTTCAAAGGTGCTTGTGTCTTTCCAGCAACAATTTTGTCCTCTTTGACAGTGGTTGTCAACCAATGGGCCGCGACCCTCGACATACTAGAAGATTTTTCTATGGCTTCATGCGCTCTTTCCCGTTCTTGATATGTTCTTGGATCATGAACATTTTTCCGCCGCCTTTCTGCTGTATCTCAGACTTAGTATTTTTCGCTTAATCAGAGGAAGCATAGAAAATATCATTTTAACCAAAATATTCAATCTGCTTCTCATTGGATTGACATGTGTTTTTCTTTGATCATGTCTGACAAGAAGATGAACCTGTTAGAACTCGACAGACGCTCACATTCGTTGCAGGCATAGGGCAAGGGTGTACATCAAACTATTAAAGTTTCACCTTCGGACCGTACTATATTGATACGCAAACTAATGACAAGATTAATGACAGAACGGTAGATGTTTTCAACTACATTGAATCATTGATTTAATGTGTCTTATTATTTTATAGCGTAGACCATTAGCATTATCGCTAACATTTGTAATACAGCGCCGATTACAATCCATTACCAGTGTCACGTACGACACAGTAAACTCTATTCTATGTGGTTTTATTTTATGTCATACTGTCAACGATTACTTTAAATTGCTATTTGTGTCATCTTGCTCTTTCGATGCATTTTAACCTACAGTCCACAAATGTCCCACAAAGAGGAATTTCCATTCCTGCGACAGTTGATGATAATTTTTTTACAGCCGTTTTTGGGGAGAAATCCTAAATTTGTAATGGGGTGAAACTAAGACATACTTGTATGCAAACATATTGGGCATTGATGTTGACTTGGCATGCATGATTGTCGTCTATTTTTACGTATTTTCTCAAATCCCCTTTACTCTCTTTCAGGTGCTCTTTGTAAAAATTGTGGTGTACCAAAGCTGCTTTTTCGGATCGTTTTTTGGCTGGGATATTGCAACAGCATGTGTAATCCTGTAATTTATGCTTATGCGAACAAGGACTTTAATCGGGCTTTCAAACTTATTTCGAAATGTGCATTTCATCGAAGGAGAGAATGGTTTAGTGAACGTTATCGCTTTTCTCATGGTCTTCGAGAATTAAACAGAGCTGCCATTGTTACTACTTCTATTGTTCATACAGCAATTGTTCAAAAATCAAGGGATGAATGCCATCTTCTAGAGAGCACTAAAAGTCCAGACGAATCTTCTTCAGATCACGCTGACCAAATGAGTTCAACTGCATGATGCCAACGGATTGTAACTGTTTCCAATAATATATATTCGTCGATTTGTTTTATGCAAAGCACGTTAGTAGCGACGATAGATAAATATATCTCTGTTTCAGGCCACTATGTGCAATTTGTCATGAGGGCTAAACACAAGTTAAGTCCCAGCAGAATCATGCTGGTATTCATTCTTATGGCATGTAAAACGTCATAATTTATTGTCAATATTTATTAACAACTTTAACAACAAGTACTTTTGAGTCCAGTAGTGTCCACTGGCCTCGTGTATGTGATAAAGCAGTATTGTGTGTGCACTGAACTAATAAAGGTACTACAGCAAGATGCAGAGAGATCACCAAATATAGCCGGCAAGACAGGCTGTGCATACATTGTCAATAATGAACTGCTGGCAAGCATGCACTGTGAACACAAGAGTGATTCCCGATTCATATGCACATGGCTTCTAAGATGCATTGGTGAAATGACAAACAGAAGTAAAGCAACATGTCAAAATCACAAAGCAAATAAAATAGACAAAAAAGAAAAATCCTTAAAATTGTTGCAATCGTTTCTATGAACTAAAGTGCCTAATTCGACACAATTCAACCAGAATGCAAGAAACATTTTTCATACCTCCACAAAGCTATTAGCCAATAGCTAATAGTGATGATTAACACATGCAGATATGACATGAATCAAGTGCAAATGGATGCTAGCACCCTGCATTCCCGTCCGCTAATCGTCTGACCACAATTCGAACTCAAATAAGTGAAAACCAAGCAAAGACGCCATCCGTGCGGCTGAATTGTTGATGAGGGCTTATGTCACATCATTCATCGCTCTGCACAACACATATTACAGAGTAAATAGAATAACTAAATATTGAATTGCATCCTCAGTTGAAATATGGAAACAAAATACCAAATTTCACTAACTTGCCAATTGCAAATCTCAGATATTACAGAGCTGATCACAAAAAACTATCCACGTCGAGCTTCAGTAGATTCTCATGCCTTCCAATCGTGTGGCACAACAGCATGCCATGCATCATTCGAGAGCTTTCATTCTCAGCTTCAAAATGAGCTATGATAAAATTGCATCCGTCATTTTGCTTACTGAGTATTGGCTTAAATATAGAAATCGCTCAATGTATACAGATTGCAAGTTTTTAATAAGAAAAGGGTGAGTATTATAATGCATTAAGCATGAAGCGAACGAGTATTTCTTGAGCTTCATTTTGATACATTGCTCTTCGAAATCAGTAGACTGGGAAAGAAATAGTGATTGAAAAATCCTCTTCTCACTTTCTCATCAAAAATGCTAGTGCTTGGAATTTTCAGAATCTTTGTTATGTAATGCTACGTCTACACGTGCAACTTTTTTGTTGACAATTTCGATCCATGGCGAGTCAGAAAAGAATGGACAAACAGTGGAAGCAAAAGTATGTCTTCAACAATTGTGCTTCGTGCGTCACCCGACAATAGCAATTTAATGAATGGTGACAAGAGAAATGCATTGATTCATCAGCTTATCATCCTCTGACTGTCAGCTAAAAGTTGCGCCAGTTTTTACTGACATTCAGAGGATAGCAAGCTGATGAGATCAATGCATTTCTCTTTGTCACCATTCACGAAATTGCTGTTGTCTGGTGAAGCACGAAGCACGATTATTGAAGACATCCCTTTTTTAATTCGATTGCTAGTCCATTATTTTCTGGCTAATGGTTCGAAAAGTGTCAGCAAAAACGCAGCCAAAGGAGTAGGAATATGTCAGCTTTAATAAAACAAGTTCAATAGTTCTTTCTAAACTTCTTTCAATCTTTTCCTCATTAATGTTAAAGAACATAAACAACATGCAAGGTAAACAATCTGCAGTCGTTATGAGAGAACAAAAACATGCCTCAACTAATTGCTTGTGAGTCATAGTAGATCGCCTTGAATCTTATACTTTGCACGTTGTTTATGTTTAAGAGGTAATGAGGAAAATGTTGGATGAAATTTGAGAAAAAACATTTGAGCTTATTTGAATTGAAGTTGCAAATTCTCGCTCCTTACATCACAAGCATTCTGAAAATTCCCAATTTTTGATGAGAACGTGAGGAAAGGATATTTTCAGTCAGTAGAAACAAGATTTTGTATAAATATCTACTTTCTAGTCCACCGATTTCGATGAGCAATGTATCGAAATTATTGCTCAAGAAATACTCGCTCGCCTGGTGCCTGGTTTTCTTATTGAAATTTCCGATCTGTGAATTAATACGAAGTTTTATATTTTGACACAATCACGGATGCAAGTTCAGCACAGCACATTTGAAAGATGTGGGCTCTCGAATGACTTCGACATAATTATGTGGCCCATTTTTGTGATCAGTTTGGAATGCATTGCACAAATCCATCGTGGATGAGAAATGTCAAGCCAAACACCATTCATAAACAATGAAAAGTTTCTGTGAACTTGGGCATGTGACGATTGACATAGGTATGACAGACAGGAAGGAAGCTTGTCGACTGTTCTATCCACTCTATCACACTTGACAGGTGTTTGACTTGACAGAACCTTAACATATTCACTGCATGATAATGGGAATTTGCATAAGTATTATTTGATGTATTCGATGATATTTCGATTGAAAAACTGATTCAACTTGAAATCGACGCATTAGTCTGAGATCGAATTGTTTCCTTTAGATTTTGTCCTTTAGGATTATAAATACATACCCGTCATATTACGTATTACATTTCTCTGATATGTACATCTCACTAGTCTAAGCTTTATGAATACTTTGTGAAGTTATTATGTGCACTCTGAATGATTTCCTACAGCGCCATAGGCAGACTCGGGATAATAAGGCTTTTCATAATCTAGGCCTATAATTTTCTTTTGGACAAGCACATGAAGCACTCGGCAGTAGGGATGTGTCGGCTTCTTGCTTTACATGCTGAAATCCTTGTGTGCTCCATTCCTAATATATCAATACTATCTTATTTAGTGTTTATGTCTATTTGTTTTTATTGTAATCAGTTCACATTTGACCATGTCGATAGACAAAGTATATAACAGCTGAAAATATTGGCTTCATAAAGACACACCAGCATCACATCGTCGCTGTTAACCTATTTAGCAACATCCTGCTGCTTGTTCAACGTGTGTCTGTGTTGCTGAAATAGTGATTGTGATTGGTGATTGGATTGTCATTGTGAAGCACTTTTGGTAATTCGGAATTATTGTAGAAGTGAAGTCTTTCAGCTTTCAGTATACCATAATTTCTAAATTGTGATTGTCAGAGTGGATATGGTCACGTCTGCTTTCGTGACTTCCTTGCGAAAACTACTTGAATAAACCTAAAAGTGAAACTAATTTGTTGCTTTATTGGGATAATTGGTTGGGAATATAATAAATAATCCTTATCAGTATGGATCATATAATAAGATAATAGAGCAATTACAATATTCAAGTTGCCCATTATTTTGATGTAACTGGAAGAAAAGGAGCATCATAATCTGCATTGAAGATTCATATTCAGTCGGAATCTTGTGTTGCCTGGCAAAATTTTGTTTGAGGGAGCCATATTAACAATGTCTTCTCAAACATTTTCGTGGTTTTCCGCAATTACCTAGCTTTGTCGCTGAAGCAGTAGGTTTTGTAATTTTACGCTGAGACCGCAACGTGTTTATTGTCATAGAGTAGGTATAATAGGTAGAGTGGTAACTCCGCACTTATTAAATCCCAAATGTGCATAAACTTTCGATTTTATTAAATCAACTCGAGGTGAATACAATTGGGTATTGCTAACAAATGTGAGATATGCAAATTTTTAAAGTTTTGAAGAAATTAACACGGAATTGAGTGATCATGATTGTAATGCAGAAGGAATGATGGTATTTTACAGATTCTCCTAGTCATGACAGCCTTGGAGAGGTAAAGTTTGTTAAATTGGCAATTCGGTGCGTTGCTACTTTCATACTCAACCTCAAGAGTGCATTTTCTTAAGAGTGATCACATCACAAGGAACCGGCCACTGGTAGTGCAATATAACTTAATCAAAGACTTTGATTTCAATTAATTATAAAAGATGAAAACGGGTTCACATCAATATTCAGATTCAAGAGGTTAAACATAAATTTAGTGAATCGTCAAATCGATGCATCAAATCATGCCGATGAAAATTGAATTAACAACTTGAAATTTCAGCCAAGAAAGCACGAATAAGATCGCGACTTTTTCATAAAGACTTCCATAATAATGCGGTTCATGAAATTTCCTTGATCATCAACTTAATTTCCGCTTTGTTAGGGATGCTTGTAGACAAATACTCATTTCTTTTGATATCCAACTTCATACTACTTACAAAGCGGCTTCATCTCGGCAGTATACATATTTGCATAATTTTGACTTTTTAGAAACTGCTCAAATAATTTTTCGGACCGCAGGAACGTAATCTCCGAAAAAACTGAATCTTTGAATATAAAAGTCTTCACTGCATACAGATACTTTTTGAGTCGACACTCTACCTATATACACGTACCCTATGGTATGGAGGTTTCACAAATCATCACAAGTCAGAACCTCTACTTGTTCTAGAAATAGTGTTACATGTACTTTGTTGCAGAGTAAGTATACGCAGGCACGGATAAATAGGTAGCGACTCAAACAAATGTCAGCATACAGTGAAACTTATTATTTGAAACGATTCAGTTTTTTGTGTAGAGGAGGAGGAAAAGGAGGAGGAAAAGGAGGAGGAAAAGGAGGAGGAAAAGGAGGAGGAGGAGTGGGTAATAAATAGCGTCGGCCATGGGTTGGTCGACGCATGTCGCTCGCTCTGCCCAAATCCCACAAAATCGGTAGTTGAAAACACTATCAAGTTGGAAGAGCACCAATATATTCGCCCCACGTTTAAGGGCTTCGTCAGTGGTTATGAAGTGACAAAGTGTGCATAATAATGTCTGTGATAGTTGAATTGACACTTGACTGCCAATCGATCTGGGTTCGTGTAAGCAAAGCACATGAGACATTGTTGATGCAGCATGACAGATATCTATGAAGGCAATAATGACAATGCCAACAGGATGAATGAAATGACAAAACAATTAAATGACAATAGACAGAGATTAAATGATATAAATGCGGAGAATAGTAAATGAAAAATACGATCGTAAAGACAGTAAAAAATGTAAAAAATAATAAAGAGAGGTCATCGTAAAATGCTGACAAGATTTCTATCTGTCTTGTATGACAGGCGAACAGAAATGTCAGTCACCTGTTGGCAGGCATCCTTGATAAAAGCATTGAGCCTTGCAGTACACGGGCTATGATGGGTAACCAAATTCACTGTAAGTGGGGCATTTGCGATTGAGCGATTGAGGCCGTTAGGTCGCAGAGTGCTTAATGATTTGATCCAACGGGTCTCTTTTACCAGGCGGTTCCGATCAGAGGGACAGCGATCGATGGCAAAAAAGAAAGAGACGAGATATCGCACACATCCGAAAAATGCGGTACCAGTGGCGAAGCTGGATCCCTTCGTCTGATGGCGCAAAGATGTTCACCAATTCTTTGTCGAAGAGCATTAGATGTCTGACCAACGTATGATTTTTGACATTCAGTACATTTTATTACATAAATGCAACCCGAAGAACCACAAGTGAGGTTAAATAGTATCGCATGAGATCGCAAGGAAACAGCATCCGTAAAAGTGTTGCATTCTACAGCATATAGGCAGGCGCCACAACGAAGGCCTTCACATTTCCTGAAGCCTGGTGTCCAGGATGAGGCGAAGTCAGAGAGCTTGAGAACACGACGCCAGGCGGAACGAATTGTCGTTCTGGTAACGCCGAGGGAACGCCAAACAGGAAACACAGTGTGACATGTTTCATCAAAGTCTTCACGTGTTGAGGAGCGAGTCGCCCACCTGAGGATTTGAGAAAAAATTACACCCTTATGTGTATGACTGGGATGATGGGAACTCAGAGGTAAGACTTGATGGCAGGCAGTGTCTTTGAAGCTAATTCTATGGGCGAGTTGATTTGATGGTGAGGGATAAATCTCAACGTCCAAGTAGCGGATTGACGATTGATGATGTTGCAGATCAACTTGAATGTGACTGTCGATTGAGTTAAGGTGATGGAGGAAGGTATGAAGAGATTCCAATCCATGATCCCAAATGGCAAAAACATCATCTTGGAATCGGACCCACATACTTGGTTGAAGTTGGAATGAGGAGAGAGCAGACAGTTCCCATTCTCCGAGATAAATGTTGGCAAAGGAGCCACCGAATGCCTTCCCCATGGCGACACCAGATACTTGTAGATATCTCTCTCCTTGAAAAACGAAGTCATTTCCTTCTAAAGAAAGTCGGAGGAGTTGTAGTATGGCCTCGGTTGGTCTTCGAGAATCAGGATGACGATGAAAGGCTCTGGAGACACGTTGAATGCCTTCGTTTATGGGCACATTCGTGTAAAGTGAGCGTACATCAAAAGTGCAAAAGATGGAGCTATGAGTTATTTGCTGATTACGGAGGATGGCCACGAGATGTTGAGTATCCAGTAAAAAACTTGAGAGACGTTTCGCGAGAGGGAAAAGAAAAAACTCGATCATTCGAGCAATGTTGCTGGAGTTCGTGGATACATCGGCAACAATTGGTCTTCCAGGAGGCGTTACAGGTGAAGACCAAGAGGATTTGTGAACTTTGGGCAGGATACGGAAGGTTCGTTCTCTGGGTTGGATAGGAGCAGAAAGAAACCGGAATTCTTTATCGGAGATAAAGTTTGTGGAGCGGAGGCTGGAGAGAATGCGATTGAAGTCATTACTACCCACTGGAAGCGACTGCTGTTGAGTGGCGTAGAAAGTGCTGTCAGATAGCTGTCTGAGACATTCTTCACGGTAAACTGTAGAGTCCATTATAATCCATTTGCCACCTTTATCTGCAGGAAGGATAGTGACATCATGGTTGTTGGCGATTGAGGTAAGAATTCTCTGTTCATTTGGATTGAGATTACTGCACTCAAAACAAGTATGATCACTGAAGAGTATTGAACGAGCAGCCGATATGATGCGCTGACAAAGGCGATGAATGTCTTGTGAAACAAGGCCCTGAGGTGGCCAAGAGTAAGAATTAAGAGTTCCAAATCGACAGCGGACAGAGGAAAGAGAATTGTTGCGTAGGCAGGAAGACCATTGAAGTTTTCGGGCAAAATCGAGAACAAAACAGAATGCTGAGGCGTGATTGCACCTTGTAGGAGTTGGGATGAAAGTTGTTGGTCTGTTTAGAAGGCAAAGTAGTTCATACGAGGTGGGTAAAAACGACGACAGATTGTAGATAGAGTTGAGCATTTGAGCGGTAAGCCTCCCATAAGTTAGTTTAAATGGTTCGTGATTTTCAAAAACACTTGCGATCTGGTGCTAGCATCCCAGGTATTGCCGGATGAGATGAAAGGATGCGGAGCTGCAAGGACCAGGCAGCTAGAAGGATGTTTATTGCGTACTAATGCTGAAAATTCTTGATGAACAGCACGTTCCGCGGGCGTGAAGATATCCGTGACACCTGATAAAATTACAAACAGAGTCGCGTCGGGAAACAACTGGTGCAGACGAGCTAGTAAACTTTTGAGGGTGCTGAAATTTGTTATCAGTCTATTTCTGCGGTCAAGAAGGCTCAGACAGATGAAGACTTTCGAATACCGAGGAACACTTGTCAAGTTACAGGCGTAAGCTCGAAGGGCTGAAAGTCTTCCATTCGGCAAGGAAACGACTTGACAACGAGAATCATTGAATGATTCTAAATTAGAATCACCAAAAATGAGAGCGGACGGTTGGTGTAAAGCAGAATTTACAGTTGGAGGAGAATACAGATTTGTATTAAGGACAGGCGTGTCAATTGACGAAGTCGATGTAGTGGGAAGAGTAGGTGTATTGGAGTTTGAATTCGGAGAAGTACCGTCAAGATTATCGTCTGAGTCGGGAGGTGGATCACGTACGGAAGAACTCGTTGACGACGAGGCTGCAGGATTGGCAGGTGCGGTCGGCCTAGCGGTGGAAGAGCTTGCACCAAGACCATGTGTAACCATCGTAGATGAAAGAGCAAGTGTAGACGAGATCTCATTAACAGAAAACTGGGAGGCACTAATCCCTGGAGGAGATGTGGAGGTTGGAGGAGGTACCGATGATAATGCTGACGAAGAAGAGTCGATGGCTGGAAGTGGGTCTGAAAAGGAGGAGGAGGAAAAGGAGGAGGAGTAGTAAAAGGAGGAGGAGGAGGAGGAGAGGAGGAGGAGAGAGCAAGGAGAGGGCGGCTCCCCTTGCTGTGCCACTCGCACAAGTGATGTGAACGTGTACCCGAAGTAAATTATGAAAAAAACTCGTAGCTGGAGGACACGTGTTTCAGTGTATTTTTCGTCAGCTCCAAATACAAAATTCTGTAACTTGACAGCAAACAACTGTAGGTGAGAAAAAGCTTATATACTCAAATGATAAGAGACCAGACCATTCGTTTTGAAGTATATTCGTTGTCACTTGCAGAACCTATGCATTGGAAAATTGCCTGATTGATGTTAAGTGGAATGTACTGGTTTTCAGACAATTTATCAGGGAATCAGAAGCCAATTCTAGTTTAGTAGTGATTTTAGATTTCTATGTTTGGTATAGATGACCCTTGTCTTAGTAAGATTTGAACTTTTATTGCGAACCATATTTCCGATTCGTTCAGCACAATTACTGAACGGAATGATCAATTTGGTTGTATTGGAGTCAGCTATTGTAGAATTGTTCATGCCATGTGGTTGATAGCATTTTAATTTTCTTATCCAGTATGATTCCCTTTCAAGTCGTTTAGGTCTATTAATGCAATGTTCGATCACATGGAAAGAAAAATGTTCTAATTTGCAATCAATGGAATTAAAGTGCTTTGCTACAATAGATCTGCTTACGTCTTTGCTACGTATAGCGCATAGGTGTTCCTTTATTCTATCTACAACAGAGCGTGAACTTTCACCGATGTATTGTTTTAGACATAATTTGCATTGAATAAGATAAATGATTCCTATGGTATCGCATGTAGTTCTATGAACAATAGGGTAGGATATATTGTTATGAATATTATTAAAAGTGATTTTATTATTGGAACATGAACAAAAGCAATTGTTGTTTTGACATGGGAAAAAACCAGTCTCCCAACATTGCCTTTGCTCAGTTGTATTAAATATTTTTGTCTCGGTGTTGCGCACGAGTGTTCTGGTTACACCTAAATTATACCAAACGTTTGTCATTTTAGACTTGGCTTCGCGATAATTGGCTTTAGATGAACTATGAGTTACTGCTCTATATAATTGGCTATAAATTATGCCTTTATGCACATGTTTAGGATGATAGGACTTTTCGGGTAAAATAAAATGCGAATGAGAAGGTTTAAACCAGAGCTTATATTCTAAATTGCTATTCTCAATGTAAATTTCTAAATCTAGGAATTTGACGTTATGATTTATTTTGGTTTCTAGCTTAATGGGATCTGCTTACGTCTTTGCTACGTTTGGAGGAAGAGGAGGAGGAAGAGGAGGAGGAGGAGGAGGAGGAGGAGGAGGAGGAGGAGGAGGAGGAGGAGGAGGAGGAGGAGGAGGAGGAGGAGGAGGAGGGAGGAGGAGGAGGAGGAGGAGGAGGAGGAGGAGGAGGAGGAGGAGGAGGAGGAGGAGGAGGAGGAGGAGGAGGAGGAGGAGGAGGAGGAGGAGGAGGAGGAGGAGGAGGAGGAGGAGGAGGAGGAGGAGGAGGAGGAGGAGGAGGAGGAGGGAGGAGGAGGAGGAGGAGGAGGAGGAGGAGGAGGAGGAGGAGGAGGAGGAGGAGGAGGAGGAGGAGGAGGAGGAGGAGGAGGAGGAGGAGGAGGAGGAGGAGGAGGAGGAGGAGGAGGAGGAGGAGGAGCTTGATAAAAAATTTGTTTTATTGTGTTATGTTTCAGGTCTAGCTATAGGCTGGAGTCCGGAGTCCTATCATTGGATGGGACTCCGACTCCCTGCTTCATACACGATGACCTCGTTCCTTGCAAAACTTGATATAGCCCCCGACAGGTAGTCAAAGCAAAATATCGGGATCCTCCATAATATGTTCCATGACCATGGCGTCCACATTGAAATTCATGATTATGACTTACTATCTGATACATCTGACGACGTATCACAGACAGGTGGTTGTGTCTCGGTTCGTGGCTGTCGATTGGATCAGTTTTTTGCTCTAAGTTGGTTTGATATTGCTTATTTTGCTTAAATTTGGTATCAATCGCTTTATTGTGATCTGGTGAAAATTTGAGATTGGGTTTTCAAAATGAGGAATGCTCAATTTGGTGGATAATTACGTGGATTGGATACGTGGAAGTTATTGGTCAGCCATTCAATCAGCGCATTCTATCTATCTATAGAATATTCATAGCTTCGTATTCATCGCTTCGTATCGCATTGAATTGTGTGTATTGTGCAGTGCTTCCTGGTCTCTATCGATCACATGAAGGTTGCTTGTGGCTAAAACGCTGTAGCGGCTGGTACTGTCAGTTGATAAATCATATGTTATCAGCAATCCAGTGAAGACACTCTCGACGAAAATTCGTGAATTATTGATTTTTTGGTCACGTGATCATTGACGTCGAAAGGTGTGTCACATTACCCTTGACTGCCTGAAACCGCGTCGAAATGTCTGAAAGCAAGAACAAAAGTTCTTATTCATTTGCGGACGTTCGCAGAATGTCTGCAACGCAGCTCGGCAAGTTGACAAAAGATCAACTGAATGCTGCATTAAAGGATGCGATTGATCAGTATGATCACACTGAATCAAGTACACGTACAAACTCACCTTCTCAAACAACTGCTGTTATGTCTGCTGAGATGCTTTCCTCGACTCTTGACAAATATATTCAGCCTTTGACTGTTCAGCTATCATACATTATGGAAAGCAACAGACAATTGCAGCTGAAGTATGATGAACTGAAAATTAACTTTGAATCCATTTCAGCTTGCATTTCAGCTCCTCCTGCAAGCCCTGCCATTGATGATGTAGTGCAGGAAGTAGAGCAGAGAATAAATAAACGAAATAACATCATCATTTCAGGCATTGAGGAGAAACGAGAAGGTTCACTTGAAGTGAGAAAAATGAACGACAAAGCGCAGGTTGAAAGTTTGTTGTCGAACTTAGATGAGAACATTTATGACTATTGCGATGATACAGACTACACCGTTCAACATATAGGAAAACTGAAAGACTCGGGCTACCGTCTCTTGAAAGTGTCCTTCACCAGCTTCAACATCAAACAATCGGTGATGCAAAAGGCCAGGCTTCTGCGAAATTTACCCCAATATGAGAACGTCTACATAAATAATGACCTTACGAAATTACAGCAGCATGAACGGAAACTTTTGAGAGAAGAACTGAAAGAACGCAGGAAAAACGGTGAAGACGTCGTTATCTATAAAGGAAGTGTTGTGTTGAAGAAGAATATCTCGCATTTTCGGTAGATGTTTTACCAAGTAGAGACATACGCGCATATCCGACGATTTATTTATCAAATATACAATCAAATCAATGTGTTCGAAGTTCGATGAAATTTGTGCTTTTACTTCTGTTGAGAAACCTCACATAATTGCTCTGACAGAGTCTTGGCTTACCAACCGTGTTAATGACCCCCAAATCACCATGCCATCTTATTCAAATCCCTTCCGTTGTGATCGAAATGATGGACGTCGAGGAGGTGGAGTCTGCATATATGTCAGACAAGATGTCACAGCTTTTGAATTAATTTCAACTTTGCCTCGTCCACCAGCTATTGAATGCATCTGGCTGATGCTGCCGAAGACCAAGGTAGTATTGCTGGTTGTGTATATTCCTCCTAATCAAACGGTTAACATGTGGCAGATTATTCAAGATCATTTGTGCGCAAATATTGAGCGAATTTCACAAGATTATCCTGATAGCAGATTCATTGTCGCAGGTGATCTAAACCGATTTCCCGATAATTTCCTTGAAACTCATTTCGGCCTTCTGAATGTCGTCAACGAGCCTACAAGAGGAGATGCAATTCTTGATAAATGTTTCATGCACCGCACTTATTGGATCACTACAAAAGACCAGAAATTGTGCCCAACTTTGGAAATGGTGATCACAAGAATGTATACATCAAGGCAATTGATGCTGCCGCTTGGAATGCCGAGTGTAAGAGACTGCTAGACCTCAGACACCATAGTGTATCTACTTTTCGAAGTAATATTTCTGCTATTAATTGGCAGAACTTCTATCAGCAAAGTTCAAGCGTCCAAGAAAAATGTGACTTTTTTTATTCAATTATAAAAGGAGCAATGAGCGATATTCCTGTCACTTATGTTAAATTATCCCCAAATGATAAACCTTGGATGAGTCCATTGATTAAGCACTTGGTGAATTTGCGATATGAGGCATACCGATTAAGAAACTTTGTACTTTACTACCATTATAAAGAAAAAGTAAAGATTGAGATCGAAAATGCCAAATCAAAGTGGTGCAACAAGATCAAAAACATGACAGGGAATGTTTGGAACGTTGTTAAGGCTCACAATTCAAAAAGAAACGAATCTAATTTGCGAAATCTTGTTTCATCTTTTCCTACTGAATTTCTTGCTGCAGAAAAGATCAATGCCAGTCTATCCAGCCATTTTTCCCTGCCTCTGAATGTGGAGGAAAAAGAAGTCAACCAAGTTTCACCGATTGATGCACCATGGAATATAGAAATTGATGTTCAAATGGTTGAAAGGCAATTGGACTCAATCAATTGTAGGAAAGCCTTTGGAAGCGACGACATACCTTCCAAGCTTTTGGTAGCTGCAAGCGACTTACTATCGGGTCCTTTGACTCATTTATATAATTTGTCTATTCAGGATTGCCAAGTTCCCAAGAAATGGAAGATTGCAAAAGTGTTGCCCATTCCAAAATGTTGAGCTCCCTCACTGAATGATCTTCGACCAATCTCACTTTTGCCCATTATGTCAAAAATCTTGGAACGTCTTGTGGTCAATTCAGTGTTGGACGACCTTATTGACCTATATGGCCCGCTCCAATATGGCTTTCGTCCCAATTCATCCACTTGTCTGGCCAACATCAGAATTCATGATTATGCAACTGAATCCCTAGAAAAACCCAGTGTTGAAGGAGTGGTGATAGTTTCGTTTGATTTTTCCCATGCTTTTGATGCCATCTCTCATCGGAAAATTATCGAATCTCTGAGGAAAAGTGACAAGCTCCCAGTAAAATTTGTCAAATGGGTTGAAGACTATTTGCAAGATCGCGAACAATACACGTGTTTGAATGATACATGTAGTTCCTCAAGTAACGTACTGTCTGGTGTACCTCAAGGTAGTATTTTGGGGCCATACTTGTTTGGAGTTTTTATTGGCTCCCTTGGTCCGATTCATGCTAAAACGTGCATGGTCAAATATGCCGATGATCTGGTTTTGGTAATACCGTACGAACGAACTTTATCTGATCCTGATTGTATAATACATGAAGAAATCGAGAATGTGAAGAAGTGGTCCAAGGAGCAAAATTTGAAGCTTAACACCAATAAATCTAAGTTCATGTACACTAGAAAATTGAGCGGAACAGGATCCCCAACAATGGAATTGACCCAATGCCAGAGGATGAAGATTCTTGGTCTAACCTACAGCAGCTCGTTGAAATGGTCTACCCACATCAATACGGTATGCAAGAAGGCAAGTCAGCGCATTTACTTACTTAGAAGTCTGCGAAAATATTTATCAAAGAGAGAACTCGTGATGGTCTACAACAACTTTATTAGATCAATTCTTGAGTACAATGCACAAGTATTCGTTGGACTGAATAAAGAAGATGCACTGGCTCTTGAAAGATTACAAAGACGTTGTCACCGTGTCATCTGTGGATCTGATTGCGGTTGCTTCTTGTTTGAGCCTCTCAGTGTTCGACGAACAAATAGCGCTTTGAAACTTTTTGTGAAGACTCAACAAACGGATAACCTACTACATGAGTGTTTCCCGGCATTTCTTGAAAACCATTCTAGAAAATTGTTGATGCCAATTTTGCGAACAGACCGACGATCAATGTCTTTCTTCCCCTTCTGCATTAAAGAATACAACCAAAGGTATGAGTAAAGAACTGACTAACTTGTGTCCATCAAGACCAACCTGACATGCATGTGTATCTTAATTTTTGATTATGCCTTCCTTTTATTTGTAATGATGATTTCCATTCAACAAATATATACAGATATTACTATAGAGTGAGTATATATAGGTAGAGTGTCGACTCAAAAAAAAATATACATTGAAAATTTTCATATGAAAAGATTCAGTTTCTTACGGAGATTACGCTCATGTAGTCCAAAAATTATTTGAGCAGTTTTGAAAATGCTAAATTTTTACAAATTTACATACTACCGACATGAAGACCCTTTATAAGTAGTATGAGACAAGTTGGATATCAAGAGGGATGAATATTCGCCAACAAGCATATTAAAAAATTAACCATAATCGAAAAATGAAGCTGATGATCTAGGAAATTTCATGAACTGCATCTTTAAGGAAAAGTTGAGATCTCATTGTGCTTCTTAGCTGAGATGTCATGCTTTTAATTCATTTTTCAGCGGCATGATTTTATGATTCAGAAGGCGTCATTTCTTGAATCTGAATAGTTATGTGGACCCATTAACATCTTTTAAAGCTAATTATGACAAGCTTCTTTGATTATGATGTTTTGCTCGTTCAGTGGCACTTTGATATGCTCAGGCTTCAGAAAATTATCTTATCATAATAAACCTGAGCTTTTATTGGTGGTAACCCATCGAATTAATAATATAACAAACTATATTACCTCTCCAAATTGACGTGACATGAAGGATTTGTGGAATATTATTCCTTATTCTGTATTGCTATCATTATCAGTCAAATTCGTTTACATTTAAAACGTGTAAAAACTGCATATCTCACAGGTGGTACTGGGCTCCGACTCATGTTGATTTAATGAAATCGAAACTGCATACACATTGGAAATGTAATGGATGCTCAGTTACCACTATATCTGATATACTTACTCTATGGTATACTGCTGCGATCTACTGATGACTTATGTCGCGATGAAATAGTCAATCATTGATGTAAGGTCGTGATACTATTTCCTTCTATTAGCAGGTACAAAACCTCATGAACACATGCTTTCACTAATACAGTATGAATGATAAACCAATGGACTGCTTCGTGTACCTGCACTACTCACTGCACTTTCTGTTTAATCACTCTTTTGGTCTGCAGTATCACAGAATGAGAGGCATTGAAAGTACTTTTTTCTTCAATAGTGAATGTGTCCAACGATATTTGTCTTGTCTCTGTTTTGATCGACTATAAAAATGAAAGGAATGTCAATCCTCGAACGAAGGAGCTCGACCGTCGAATGAAGGGGCAAATTGCGCACAGAGGAGAATAACATAAAATTCAGTTCGAAAGGCAGTGCTTTCTAAATTTAGAAATCGTGAACTGTCAAACTATTACAATAACAAAAGGTTTAGTCCTCCTCCTCCTCCTCCTTTTGATTTTTGACTTCATTCTTCAAGATGAGCACGGATCTTAAAAAGGCACGATATAGCGATAGCCTATAGGCACATCATTCTTCAATTTGATGTGATGATGATTTTCTAGAAATATTTTCATCATTACGGTGGTAAAGAACATCCATATGAGAGAGATTGTCAATATTTGACAATATTTGGATTTTCAAATGGTAGTTGGATTTTCAACCAAATAATCAATTGTATATTTGAATTTTCGGCCAATCAATTAATTGAAGTTAGCGATCAGGACAACAGGCTCTTTAACTTGATGACATTCAATTGATTCACATAAGAGTCCTCTACTGTACATACTAATAATGACCCGGCAACATATGCATAAGTCTCGCCTACTTCTCATGCAATATGTATGATGCTGTAATTACTTTAAAAGAATATCGTAATTAATTGCTATCTGCTAATAACTTATGCTACACAATTAATTTCTGATTAATTGGTTTCTCATGTTTCATGAAAAATTGTAATTTTCGTTTTGCATGGAGGTTTAGATCTAAATTTCACTTGGTTCCTTTCTTGAAATAACATATGAAGCTGCTGATTGTTGACCCGAAAAATAGCAGTAAGAACTACACCTGCGGTTATGATATACAATCACCAGCTCTCTTAATGGTTGATAACCGTAAATGTTGTTGCTGGTGACCAAAAGGTAGGTTTTGATAGACTATGCACCAATTACGAGAAGTAAAAGACTGGAGACGAAATTAGAGTAACAGATAGCAATGAATGAGTTGGAATTGGAAAATTCAGCAACTAATTCATAGGGAATGGAAGAATAATCAATCAATTAATTAGAATTGAAAAAATAATCCATCAATTGATTGAAATTGGATTACCTATAACTATTTGGAGGTCAATTAATTTTTGATTCAAGAGGATAGAAAACATAACATATTTTTGTTTTAATTTATGGCCGGATTCGTGCAATTTAATCTTATTTATTCGAATACTCGCGCCCAGCCCTGATTTGATATGCTAATAATAGGCTATAAACTATATAAACAGATTCAGCATCGCTTGATCGAAATCAAAAATAAGATCTCTCCCTTTATATGTCACGAGGTTTTAATGAAAATAAAATAAAGTGACCCGACGCGTTTCGTCTTAAAGACTGTCTCAAGGGTACCCTTGATGACCTATTGGATTCACCTTATGGAGTATATAAATAGACTTTATGTTCAGTTCAAGTGCTCAACCTGTAACTTCAGCACTTTGTTAATTGGTCAACATTTAATGAAACATCGTCTTACATATAGAAGATATTCTTTACACGCTACATTTTATGGAGTGAGCATGCGAGTAGTTCACTATCATGCATGTGTATTCTATTTGTAGTTCAAGAATTGATTAGGGTAAATCCGCTTGAGTCCGCGAGTGCCTACTGTCCTCATATAGAATTGAAAATTGTCAACGTTTTCGATAAATGATAGTCCTACCAATTTACGACCAAGTAAAGCGAATCCCGAAATCCCAGGATTGGAATTAACAACAATGAAATTAAATAAACTATAGATCAAATTGCCATGCAAAAGATGTGCGACTGGTAGGATTCGAACCAACGACCAAGGATAACTAGACCTGTGCTCTAACCACTTACGCGACTGTGTCAATTGGGAGGATCAAACCCTCACCACCACACATCAGCTGTCAGGGCAATAATAATCAATGAATAAAGGCATTGAAGGCATTGATAATCAATGAATAAGGCAATGAGCCTGGGATAAGCTTTCCAAAAAATTCGAATCAACTCTTTTTTGCATCTCCACTGATCTTGTCTTTGAAACAGGGATGCGGAGTCCTATCATTTTGATAAGACTCCGACTCTGGGTGGCAAGTATATATAGCCTAGTTTTTTCAAAAAACTGGTAACCTGCATCATAGACTTACCTGAACTTATCTTTAGTGATCATTGCTGTATCAATTATCAATCATTTCCGATGAAAGTTTATCGAATGTCGCTTTAAATTGGATGCATGACTCGGCTCCTCCCATCTTGTTGATGCTTGCTTCACACGTTCTTTCTCCAGTCTCTACCAGGCAGGAAAATCCCCATCCTTCTCCATAGAATATGAGTACACTTTCGAGTTTAATATGCGCTTTAGAGGAGCCGTCACATACGATTAACGTGAGAGTAAGAGGTAGTGTTCTAATAAACTAGTATTTCATTTTTGTCTGTGATGTGACCATTGGTGCGTAGTGTGATCGAGGCTAGGAAGGCTTGTCTTCTCTGCTAAATCACCGAGTGAAATATCAATCCTTTTTTCACTATCACGCTTCATTCCCTCAACTATTACAAGCTTTCCATACACTGCTGTCTCTGTACTTTTGTTTGACGGAGAAAGTTGACATCAAGACAGTGACAGACATGTGCTCGGGGATAAAAAATTTGTTTAATTGTATTATATTTCAGGTCTAGCTATAGGCCGGAGTCCGGAGTCCTATCATTTGATGGGACTCCGACTCCGACTCCACCAAAAATAATAGGACTCCAGGATTCCGACTTCGAAACCGCATCCCTGATTTGAAATGGCGTCTATCTCTTGAGCTGATTTGCATAAAAACATGCTGATTTAAATTAAGTTGCAATCACCGTGTTCGGCCGGTTCACCTTGAGGGTTATTAAGCGATGCAAGTGAATCCAGAGGTTGACGCATCTCATTGTCCATCTATCTGAGTAGGCTTACTTATGAAGACGCTACTTTTGTCATTCCTTTAATAACGCAGATGATATACAGAGAAAAAGTTGATTCTGATGTCTGCGTTTGCATGGAAATGGATCTGATTTGAGATCTACCAGTAAACAATGTCAATAGCCTAAATTGCGCTCAATTGTGTATGCATCAGTTTGTTCTATCTAGATCAACAACGAAAGGTTTTATTTCATTCCCAATAGCATCATATTTCGAACCAGTTTCGAACACTACGATGAAATGACATCTCCACATTTATGTGTGAGTGATTTTTCTCAAAATAATACTGTGAGTGTTTACAAATACATTCCTCATGAAATTTTCTGCTTCCATGGCGTCTGATTTCAACCGCTAAATCATTGTTGCTGCTTGCGCCTCATCTTCAAGAATTCAGACAGTGTTGTTGTTCAACTTGAAATTCAAATAAGGCTTCATGTCAAAATAGAATCTGCATGATTCTAAGTAACTTAATCCTTTACTACTGTGGTTAGCAACTTCTTCCATAAAATAATGTTTTGATCTTTTATGCTGCATTGCTTCCGAATTGCATTGAACGAACGTCGAGGCGCTTATTTGAAATAACAAGGTAGCCTTATTTTCAATTGAAAATGAATCATTTATGAAGGCAGGAATTTATGAAAGATTGAGGAACTTTCAACAACACTGAATAGCCACATTGAAATGGAGTTTTCGATGGTCTCACAGTTCAATTCCTGTCTGACAGTTGAGGCTATAGTTGCGGTTAGACCTTCAAAGCAAATGTCTTGTATCATCAGATAATGGTGACCTTGTGACATAGGTGGACACAGTATCTTTTATACTCCCGAAAATAGGAAATTCATAACTTAATTAATATTTGTGACCCTCTCTGTACTGGTGGTACATAAAATTAGGAAAAATTAAAAATTTCATGAAGATCATAACGTCCGATCAAATGCTTCGTTCATGTCATGATTAACTATTACGAAATGGTACTGTTTGACCAGTTCCTCTGTACCTGCTCTTATGTGCAACTCATCGAATACAACGGCAAGCTCCGGAACTTTTCTGCGGACTTAAATCTTTAATGTCTAAATTATTCTCAAAATTAAAGTTTTTTTTGAAAATAATACTTCAAATGCTATTTGCGGGAGTTATAGAGATCGTTAGAAGTCGGGAGAGGTGCCATTAGAATTGCATTGATTTCCTCTTTCTTTAGATTCTCTTGCCGCTTTTGGATCACCATTGCTGCGCAATGACGTCCCAAAGGTGCGGGTCGAAATGTCCTCAAAAGAGCACAATATGCATTCCCTGGGAATAAAGTCGCATTCTAGCAATATTAACCCAACTTATAAAGAAAGATTTAGACAACATTTCAATGAAGGGAAATAAAATTGAAATGAATTTTTAAAATAAAAAATTATATATATATATATATATAGAATATTGTTTTGTAATTTTAAGCATTTCTGCAAACTTCTTTCGGTTTTTCTATATAGATCATTTCCTTTTGTGCTGAGTTGTTTAAAAGCGATCTTTGAATACCATTTTATTATAAAAAATTTCGACGTTTCAGACACACATACAAAGTCCATTATCAAGAAATGTAATGAAGATAAAAAAATGCCAAAAAGCTTTTTGATTATGGATTTTTGAAAGAGCTTCTTGATAATGGACTTTGTATGTGTGTCTGAAACGTCGAAATTTTTTATAATAAAATGGTATTCAAAGATTGCTTTTAAACAACTCAGCACAAAAGGAAATGATCTATATAGAAAAACCGAAAGAAGTTTACAGAAATGCTTAAAATTACAAAACAATATTCTATTTAATAAAACTTGTATAATGAGTAATTTGCATCCCAAATTTACCAATATATAAATATATATATGTATTATTTAGTAGTATAAAATAATATAAATAATATATAATATGGGTCCCAATATAATGCAAATAAACCCATGATATTTTTTTAGACATTTCCAGCTTTGATTTTAAAATCATAGTCCTTGTTAGATGAGATCACTGTGAATGAAAAATCTGATTGACAAGGCCGGTTCGCCAAAATATATATTGAGAAGTAAAAAAAATAAATCATCCATGCGTCGAAAGATTAATTAATATTATTTCCCTTAATTAAAAAGCCGCATTCCTTTTTACACTACTAAAAGATTTGGATAAAGACATACTTCAACCTTTAGTCTAAAAGATGGTTGACCGCTTTGATTAATCAATTGAAGAAAGGATTTCATTTAATTGACTTATTTCATGCGCTCACTAAATCAATACGTTTAAAAGTTATTCCGTGCTACTCATCATATTTTACGGCCAATTCAAATGACTCTTTGCTGCACTGTCACTTTATCAATTCCCTTAAGGTGACTTAAACAATTATTCAAAGACATAACTACATAGAATACCGACAATTAAGTGTTCAATGGTTCGCATACACTGGCAGTTGTAGCGGTAAAACTTCAACTACTCCAGAGTTTTATGTTCTCGGTTTAATTGCTCCTTTTTTCGTAAAACAATGGTTACCCTTGACAGCCTTTGAGCCTTAAAAGAACGACAAGTCTTACTGCTTGTAAAATTTTTGCTTCGTCTTGTCAGAATCTCTTTGGCATCACTTAATTGTTGCATTTTCTTGCGTTCTGAATTCTGCATCATGAACTTTAATAATTTATCGAAATAAATTATCATTTGTGAATTATCTGATCACATTTTGATCGTAGAGCGAGTTGACAGATTGCATCAATTGTTTTTAACTTCCTATTTTGAACCATAAGATGAGTCTTTACGTATTATTTCAATTGAATTGCTTTTTATTGAAACATGTCAAACGTTTTGAGAAATATAAGAATCAAGCACTTTCAACTTTTCAAAAGAAGCAACCGTTTGATATAGCCAAAACTTAAATAACTTAAACCTCTGACACTGCATTTCATGCCATGCACCAACGTCATTTTAAAATCTCATAGTTTACAAACTCTTTCTAACTCTGGCTACAGTAAACATGTTATCAATCACTGGTGCTCTATTAAAAGCTGTTATGCTGCATCACTATGTCAAATTGTCAATAATTCAAACATAAACAAAACTGAAGCAAAAACAATAAAACTTTCTGTGAGACAATTCACGAACTTTCGTAACGAAGATTCCAGTCGAACAAGAAAACGTATTTTCTAGTTTTATTTGTGCGGTGAAGTGAACAAACATGATGCTTATTACTGGAATAACACATTTCTGGACATCATCGAATCACTGAGCCAACAATCATCCCTGACCGTGTGGATGGCCCTAGGATATCACGGTGCTCTGGCACACACGATTCAGATGGAATCGATGAATGTAGAACAATACTGTAAAATTCTAGCGGAGAAGGTTATGATAACAATAATAAAGCGTTTATTTATCTCAAAATTTAAAAATTATCCGTTACAAGAGATTGAGTAGGAGTACAACATAATGTCAAGTTATTTCAAGTCACATTAAGTTGAGAACCTCAGAGCACGGAATTATATATTTTACTCATAAATGGTAAAAAGAACTTTCATGTCATAAGGTAGCGCATTTGGGAATTCTGACACGATCACTTGTTAGACGTTCAGGCAAAGCAGGATGCAGTACATGGTCATCGATACTCAAAGCTTTCGAAAACAAATTAAATTCCTGCTTTTCTTGTGCTTTGGAAAAATCAAGAAGAGAGTTATCTTTGCATCCCTTTCCACATATTACCCAGTGACAGCGACGGACGACTTCATCGATCTTACGCTGATCCTTATTCAAAATACTGCCAACATAGACCGTTCTGTCATAACTCAGAGTGGGAGAGAGATGGGAGAGAGATATCAAGAGGGCTGACGGAAGATGTACTTTTTGTTTTAATCAGTAAATGGCAGCTTTCAGTCATATTGTAGGAAAGGCCTTTTTTTTGTCGCCCCTCCAATGATATGTTCAAACTCCTCTTTATTCCTAATCTTGTTGCCGCTAGAGATCTTGTAACAAAAAAATCATCTGCGTATTTGAAAACGAGCCTTCAATTAAAGTATTCAATCCTCCAAAAAATATATATAAGATAGACGGTGACCAAATAGCTCGTTGTGGCAATCCAGATGTCATGTTGGAGACTGAACATGTTCGGTTGTTGCAACTTGCAAATTGGTTCCTGGCATCCAAATGCGAATTATACAAGGCAATAAAACCTCTACGAATACCGATCTCTATAAGTCTTTGTAGTAATAGATGATGAGGGACAGTATCAAACGCATTTGAATTATCGAAGTCCACAACAGAAACTGCATTATTAGTTGCATCATCCAGTTTTCTACATATGTCATCGTATAGGGCTATCATGTGACCGACACTGCTACATTTGAGAAAACAATGCTGATTAACAAACCATTAAGGCCAGTTAAAGTCGGATACATTCGCTTCAAAATAGGCCACTCAAAAATTATGATGATTACAGGTAAAACCGAAGAGGTCTAAAATCATCAACCGATTGACGACAACATTTGGCAGGTACAACTTTCGCCATTTTCCATAACTGCGGAGAGGTATTCAATAACAATGAAGTGTTGAACAAATGACATAAAGGGTAGCAGAGATATGAAGAGATTCAATAATCTGCTCGGAATACCATCAAACAATTCGCGTTTATTCGGCAACTTTAGAAGCAGTTCCTCGATTTCGCTTAGTCATGAGAGTCCATTAACAAACGTTGAACCTGTTGAAATCTCCGCATAAAATACTTTATCATCATGGATTGATTCTGATAAGAAGTCTATTGTCCTACAATTTTTTTCTGCATTAAGAACTTGGGGATCATAAACGACACAAATAAAAATCTCACCATTTAAAAGAAGCTGAATGCAATTGATAGTATTGGGTTTAGTTCTGACGCAAACAATTATTTGTATTTAATGTCTACTCAGAACCCATAGCTGAGACTTTTGTTACTCCCAACATGTATCGACAAAAACAAAATCGATGGTATTTCTTGCAAGATGGACTTGAGTTATTGAACACTTCATCAATCAGGAAGATGGATTGGACGACGAGGAGCCATCGTATGGCCTGTACGCTCACTTGACATACCAACCTCCTTGATTATTTGTTTTGTCACGTATTCAGGTTCAAGTTTAAGAGCCCCTGATCTTCTCTTTTCAACTCTTCAAGCATTTCAACGAAGAATTGAGAAAAAAATTGGGAAGAGTAGCGTTGTCGATGTTGATCCTGAAACGCTGCTACAAATGTTAAGATCCTAATGGTGAACAATTTGAGTTTGCACTGCAGCCTGCAACTGCTTACTTACTTGATGAAAAGATTGTGTCAGTGTTAACGTATTTCTACACAGTCAAGTTTGAACTAGGGATGCGGAGTCCTATCACTTTGATAGGACTCCGACTCCGACTCCGGGTGTCAAGTATACAAAGCCTAGTTTTTTTGAAAAATGAACTGGTAACCTACATCATAGATCATTATAGGCTTACCTGAACCTATTTTTAGGGATCATTGCTGTATCAATTATCAATCATTTGCGATGAAAGTTCATCAAATGTCGGTTTCAGTTGAATGCATGCGACTCGGCTCCTCCCATCTTGTTGATGTGTGCTTCACACGGTTTTTCTCCAGTCTCTACCAGGCAGGAAAGTCTCCCATCCTTCTCCAACAAATATGAATACACTTTCGATTTCAATATGCGCTTTGAAGGAGCCATCACACACGATTAACGTGAGGGTGAGAGGTAATGTTCTCAAACAAGCTAGTATTTCATTTTTGTCTCTGATGTGACCTTTGGTGCGTAGGTGTGATCGAGGCTAGGAAGGCTTGTCTTCTCTACTAAATCACCGAGAGAAAAGACAATCCTTTTTTCACTATCACGGGTCATTCCTTCAACTACGAGCGTATTTCAAGCTTTGCATACAGCAGTGCTGTCTCTGTACTTTTGTTTGACTGAGAAGTTGACATCAAGAGATTGAAAGCTATATGCGCGGGAATAAATAATTTGTTTGAATTATATTTCGGGCCTAGATATAGGCCGGAGTCCTATCATTTGATGAGACTCCGACTCCAGCAAAAATGATAGGACTCCGGCTGCGACTCCGCATCCCTGGTTTGAACACATAGATTTTTCATTTAAAATAATGGAATGAAGATAAAGAATAAAGTAAAAGCAAGCACGAATGAACCAATTGAAATAATATATAAAAATCATTGAAGCATTTTCTAGTAAATGGGAAGAAAAAATTGATGGATAAACATATTATGATTATCATTTAATATGTCTGAAAAATCTTAAAGTTTTCAGATTACGAGCATTATAATATGAGATAACTCAATGATTAATTCAATAATTCAATGAAATAATACATTGAAAATTCACTTTTATAATTTGAAATAAAAACGTTACAAACATTTGGAGCAATTAGCATATTGAAAAATTAAAAGATGGGCGCAATTCAATTGCATATTTAAGCAATAAAAGTTGAAAATGCGAGTAATAGATAGGAAAGTTTGTGGTATTGTTATAATTTCTATGTAGAAAATCTATCATTATTACGAAGATTAATTCCGTTCATTCGTATGTGTACAAGATTTTCAAATTGCATATGTCATTTATTCATATTGATATCTAGGCACACCTTGTATTTAAACTAATTAACAGTAAAGTGTGAGTATTCATCAAAGCAACGGATAGCTATGTGTGTGGGTGTGTGAGAGAGAGACGAAGAAGTGGAACCGATTGGTGGAAAGAATTGATCCTCAAGGAGGTTCTAGAAACTGAGTCAACATATTCAGAAATTATTTCACGATAATGAATGAATACACATTGGAATGATTACAAGTTCTAGATCCTGTTATCTACTCTCATTTTAATGTTTATTTTGTCATTATTTATAGCAAAATATTGGGATATTTTCGTAGATTTTTCATTGAATTGAAATTCACTAATGACTGAATATACTGAAAAATGAAAATAATCTATTTTTTGCACTAGATTTGGCCGAAGATTTCATTGTGAGCTGTTATCGTTTTTTTGCATGTGGCACTTAGACATGACCGCTCATTCAGTTATCAGTCGGATCAGCTCAAGGCTTTCCTCTTCAGATTTTTCCTCCGCTTGATGGATAGACAGAGGAATAATCGGAGGTTCAAGTCTTTATCTCCATCGTGGTGACGCCCGGGCCATGCTCCTTCATGTGGGGGAATGTGTTGGAGCCCAAGAGCTCCATTGTAGTTTATTTCCTTTTTTACATATTTTATCTTTATATTTGTATCTATGTCTATCTTTAGTTCTTTTCTATAATTTCAGTTAACACCATAGAGTAATAGGCACTTGCACTTTGTTTAAGTCCAAATAACCAATGAACCTCCCGTCAAAGGCAGTCAACTTGATACTGTCTTTCGCCTTTAATACGCGGCTCTATTCATAACCCATGCATCAATCGCTTTCAAATTTGAGATCGAGGATCAATCGATACCATCTGAGATCATGAAGATAATTCATGTGATCACTAGCAGGCGTCTCAAAATGCATTCTGTTCCCTCTTGAATAATTCTGAAAATGAAGAATTATCCGTGTTTAGGCCCATTATAATGTAGGTCCAGGCCCCGAACAGGGCTAACAGCATATGCATAAAGGGTAATTGTACATGACCAATGACTATGGCAAGGTACCATGTTGTCATCCTTGAGATCTCTATAGCATTGTACGTGTACATGCCATATTCGCAATTAGCATATTATTACGTGTGGCCTTGCTCTCATCCGTTACAACTGCATGCAATAATGTCCGGCCATTAAAAAAATGAAATGTGCGAATGGCTCAATTTTATAAGGATGAGAGCTATTTCGAGAACTACAGACCGTTTCACAAATCGTTGGACAGCACAAAAAGTTCTTATATCTCTTGTATATTCTCGTCAAATTTAATCGCACGCTGATAATCGATCAGTAAACTTATTTACTTGGTAAGCTGAGACTCTTGGTTCTGGAAATATAGTGGTGTGGTTTGCCTAATTAAATGAAGTAATTAGTGATTGTGGTTAATGATCATTTCCAAAAGAGCCAAAAATGAGCCAAAAAAGCCACAGAAATCAGCCGATTACCCAAAAAAGCCAAACTTAAGCTCAGCACACCAGTCTACATCCACACTATCAGTTTTATTACCATAGCTATCGATGCCGCTGCTCCACATCAATTCAAAGAGGGTGAGATTTGAGAAATTTGTATGAATTTCCAAATTTATTTATTTACTCGACCTTGTTAATTTTCGTGTCTTCGTTTCTGTCCGTTCGCTTTGGGGACAGGAACAAGGAATGATGTCTTTAAAACTACTTGCTGCAGGATGTGAGTGGCCATCAACTCTACTGTCTGTGCATATAATATGAAATTCTATGAAGTCAGCAATTTGGAGATTTTGGCTTTTCTACTTTCATATTTTCGGAGGGAGAACCCATGTGGGAAAACCGAAGTAGGAGTAGGTTTCTTATCCTGTTCAAATACGATCCTTATTTTTCATGTCATGGTTGATGGACGTTATAAAAAGCATGTATGTCTCACAGATTCGGATTATTTCAGTTGCTCTGCTAAATACTGATATAAATGCTTATTCTTAGTCTACAGAGTTTGCAGGAAAAGTATGGAGTGATGCCTTGCTGCTGAGCCTAATGTGGTGAGAAGAGAAAGCTTATCTTTCATGGCATTAGTGGAAAAGCAATTCTACGATAGCCAGAAAATGATGTGAAATCAGTAGCAAATGCGTTGTGAATGCTAAGTAATAGGCTAACTGCTGTGTAGGCCCAGTAAGCTAATAAGCTAATAAAGAATCAAGTTGCCCACTCTAGTTCGTCACTGGCGATCATAAATTATCCGAAGTAAAATCTACAAAAAGAGGTCCATTAAAAAGCAATTTTTCTTTCTCTAAACATTTTACAATGCAGAGGTTCCCAAACTCCGAACCACGGCATTATCTCCACGGAATACAATGATCCCGAGATGTACACGCTACTCCTTGTAGTTTATTTCGTTATTAATCAGGCTTAATCTGTCCTTTTGAGTCACTGACCGCATTTGAACTAGACTTGTGAAGTATATTTTTGTGAAAGCAAAGACAGTGTGTCGCATCCTCACTTTCATGATGAAATTTTTTTTGAAGAATATTTCATAGCTTCTCTTATTTCAGTGCTTTTCCAAGTCATAATGTTGAAACTGTGGTATGTGATTTTCAAATCGAAATGCAAATACCGCGACTTTTGTGACGTCTGGTAAAAGATCGATATTCTGTAATGATCGCTTTAAAAATTCATCAAATATTAATACGCTTGTCATGCATAATGCTCTTTCTCTCTCTTTCGGCTGCCTGAACAGTTTTATTTGTTGATCAATATCAATGAAAGTAAATTTTTGGCATGCTGCACAAACATACGCTAAAATTATTTCTACACTGTAAATCGCTGGATACGAAAATTACATACAAACACATACCAAGTCTACATACAATTTGAAACCAACATTTGATACGAGATTCTGGTATATATAAAGAAATCTGGTATGTTTTTCATACGAATGGCCATTTACTTTCGTATGTGATTGGTATGTAAACGATACGAACTATGCTAACTGTGATTGGCTGTTTTACGTTGAAAAACGAATTCTTGGTATGTTTTATATACGAGACCCGATGCAAATTGGTATGTGTTTCGTATGTCTTTCGTATGAATAGCTTTATGTCATATGGCAAAAAATATGTTATGCTACATACTACTTACAAATAACTTTTTTCCAGTAATACCAGCCGTGAATATTTCTTTGTGAAAGTGTGGTATTTAACTAGATTAGATTTGTTGCGAAATTAAAGCCGCATGTGATCTTTGCAACTTGTCTTATAGCATTCACAAGACTCATTATTAGCTCATTTCCTTGAACTAGATTGCTAAACATCATTTCAATAAAACGATAACTTTTCAGCAACCATGTTGACTTATATATCTCAAACATAACTATTTTTGCGCTCATGAATTATAATGTGTCTTTATTTTGGATTGATAATATGCTTAGTTCCAAAATTATATAATGCATAATTGTTGATGGTCAAATACTTATTGATTATTTATGAAATGCCTCGGACTTACATGTATTAAAATCGAATTCAGTATTGTTAGTTTGACTATAAAATGTCATTATCTTACTACTTACAAAGCAGTAGTAGCATTAGTGTGATCTTTATTGACAAAAAGGCTTTAATCAACATACTTTGGACATGATTGATGCTTTCTTTTAACATTGTGCTGGTATGGCTTTAGTATGTAAAGCATACCACACTTGAAATAACATGCGAAAAGCATACAAATATATACCAAGATCATACAGAAATATACCAAAAAAATATCTTGGTATGCATCCTTCGTATGTGATTGGTATTGAGCGATTTACAGTGTAGTATATGATAAAATGTATGAATAAGTAATGCACACTTACATGTAATTATAAGACTATCGTGTCTGTTGTATTCTTGATAGTTTAAGTCTAATATTATAATGAAAAAGGAAGTTTCAAATATAACAGTATTGCAATTTGCAACAATGAAATACGTTTATCTTCATTGTTACTTCCTTGTTACTTCATCTTCATACAGCTTAACTACCTAAAAACAGATGTTTGCGAATCCTGGTTAACTAATCCCGGGATTAAAAACCTTTTTGATCAATCAATTTGATTATTCAGCGTGTGAGGCGACTGTGCGTAAAATTCTGTGCCCTTTTCTTCTCAATAACTGCGAAATCTTTTTGATCCATTTATCGGACAAGGTTCATAGCAGCGGCAGCCGGCATCTGACAAGACTGTGTGAATAATGGGTTAATGATTTTTTACTATAGAGCCCAAATAAATAGCATCACGACAAAAAGAACACATCGAGCCACAACTTCCACAAATCTTTGCGGAAAACGCAATAGAGCGAAACTTAAGCTCTACAGTACCTCACTCACCTTCAAGTAAAGTTTCATCAAAATCCATGCAATGCTCTGTCCTACACAGCATTCACAAGTTTGAAAATATGGCCTATTCAGCGACATTTCAAACTTTCAAACACACATCGAGCCACAACTTCTGCGCATCTTTGCGGAAAACGCAATAGAGCGAAATTTAAGCTCTACAGTACCTCACTCACCTTCAAGTAAAGTTTCATCAAAATCCATCCAATACTCTGTCCTACACAGCAAATGCTCTGTCCTACTTCAGCAGCTGTGAAACATAAGCCCTATTTAGCGCCATTTCAAATATTCAAGCACACACATCGAGCCACAACTTCTGCGCATCTTTGCGGAAAACGCAATGTGTGTTTGAAAAGTTGAAATGTCATTTGAAGGTGAGTGAGGTACTGTAGCGCTTAAGTTTGGCTCTATTGTGTTTCCGCAAAGATGCGCAGAAGTTGTGGCTGGATGTGTATTTGAAAAGTTGAAATATCGCTGAATAGGCCATATTTTCAAACTTGTGAATGCTGTGTAGGACAGAGTATTGCATGGATTTTGATGAAACTTTACTTGAAGGTGAGTGAGGTACTGTAGAGCTTAAGTTTCGCTCTATTGCGTTTTCCGCAAAGATTTGTGGAAGTTGTGGCTCGATGTGTTCTTTTTGTCGTGATGCTATTTATTTGGGCACTATAGTAAAAAATCATTAACCCATATTTCACTAAGAATTGATGCCGCAAAATAAATTAGAACTGAATATATAGCGAAATCAGCCAAAATGATGCAGACATTCAAATTTTAAAAAACTCCCATAAAGAAAGTACTGTGCCAAATTTATTATCCTCTGTCAAAAGCTGTATAATACGCAAAATGTGAAATAGGCCAACTAAAAATCTGGTGGCCATGATTGCTTGGATTAAAAGACATTCAGCTTTGTTCGCCTAAGCGGACAAGGCTGCTGTCCAGGAAACAATCTCAGGATCCTCATCTCAAAAAAAGGGATCAATTCTATCATCAAAGTCTGGATTTTGAAAACCAAAATCAGACGGACAGAATCAAACTACCAAAATTCACTAACTAAACAGAAGATAAAAGACAGACACTCGAATCATCTTAGGAAATCTCCGGATATAATTATGAAACTGATAGTGTGGATGTAGACTGGTGTGCTGAGCTTAAGTTTGGCTTTTTTGGGTAATCGGTGCAGTAGCGCAGAACATTTTGGCATTTTTGGATTTGAGTATCGAAATGTGGACTGATTTTGTTGATTTGAATTGCTGTGGAGGAGTGGCATCGATTGCTATGGTAATGAAACTGATAGTGTGGATGTAGACTGGTGTGCTGAGCTTAAGTTTGTCTTTTTTGTCTCTCTTGTGATTTTGGCTTTTTTGGCTCATTTTTGGCTCAGTTTTGGCTCTTTTGGAAATGATCATTAACCGTGATTATCTGCTTTGTTACTTTCACGATGATATTTGAGATCTATTTGAGATTTGCTATTTGCAATATCATGTTGGCCCATGTGTCACTCATTCTCCTTTTCATCATTGATGAGCTGCTCCATTAATCGGACGCAACGCAAGTGTTAGAATTCCTACGGCGTGAAGGAAATGCTATCGTTTGCTGTGAACAGGTGCACAGACGAGACAAGCCCTTGTCTGATCCGAGATTCGAATTTCTTCTGACCTCAAGTGAGGGAAGTGATGACTCACGCAATGGCTGACTATGGGAATAATACAAATTTGAAGTTTGTCAGTGAACGGATGAGCCGATTTATTAAAACTTAACAGATTATTTAAATTTACATATTCTTGGAGCTGATAATACCAGCATTATTTTAAGCTCAAACTCCAAAGCACCAGCGTTAATACAACAGAAGTTGTTAAGTTGTGTGCAGTTGACCGTTGTTGAACATTGTTAACGCGAAAGGGGCGTAAAATTAGGTAGAAGTGTAAATTGAATGAAATTACACAGATTGATGTCCGAAATCGAAAAACAATATATCATCTGAAAGCTTAACACGAGCCTGATTCAATGGTGATAATCTCAATTTTCTGTATTGCATAGCTTCGTCTGTAGGTGTCGGTGAACGAATTGACCAAACATTCATACTTTTAAGTCTGCTGGCCATAGCTGACCAGACATAAACTAAACGCGTTAACAAATTTAAGTGCTTGACATAACCTTTCACATGGTACAAAGGTTATTGAAATTGAACATCTTCATCAATGAGAAAATCTTGAGAGATTTTTTTAGCAACATGTTTTGGTAAAACTTATTAGCATTGTATCTTTTTGTACATACAGCCAATGCTAAAAACCGTGTATCATGATGAAGCTGACTGATAGTTCATGCTGTCTGCCAACTTTCATAAAAAAATTCTGTCGTCTTCATGTTGAAACTCTGCATCAAAGAAAACGCTCAATTTTTTTTCATAAGGCCTACTGATTACAGCTGACCACACATGAAAACGAAATATATGTTAAAACAATCTATGGAACATAGGGTTTCATATGGTATATCGTTTATCAAAATTGATCCAGGACTTCAACACGAAAATTTCATTTGAAAATGGCCTAGCTTTTTTGTGCAATCACTTTTGAAACGGTATAATTACTTTTGAAACTTCGATAAGAGTTTCGGCCAAAAAATGGCCGAAACCGAAACTTTTGGCCGAATATTCGGCAAATCGAAAATCACTAGCCTACCACCTGCTGCTGAAAGAGAAAAATAGCAGAATCAAAGACAATGCTCATAATTAACTTTGAGTGATGTAAATGGGTCCAAAGAATGAAACACAAATTCAGTAAATCAAAAAGTCATGCCGATGAAAATTGAATTAAAGACTTGGAATTTCAGTCAAGAAGCACAATAAGATCTCAACTCCTCCATGAAGACTTGTAATATGATGCGGTGAATGAAATTTCATTTATGATGAGCTTAATTAAAATACCTGTTAGCAGGGGCGTAGCGTCCATTGGGGCATTCGGGGCAGTGCCCCGAATGTATTTTTGCATAACTTCCGCAACATATTCTAGTAATGTACAATGTGCATCAGTGACCAAACGCTACATCCATAGGCTACATCTTATCTTAAGTCTTTATTGATCTTTCCAACGGATGCATGTATAACTGTCGGTGGTTTCATCCCTCTTCTTCTCTCAGGGGCAGTCGCCGGAGTGTCGCCGAGATTGCACCGATTGGCCAAAATCTAACACGAGCCACACATGATCAACAATGGCTCGTTGATGTCATCGACAACTCAGCCAATCTATCTATGTGCCGTTCGCACGCGCAAGAACAGCTCGGCGACGCCTTCAGCTCGTCGCGGCCACTGCATGCAACCCACGGAGAAGCAATCCATCTTTGTGATTCAACCCGGGCGAAGACAGGGAATTCTTTACGAGTGACTGGCTAATCAGGGCATGTCTGACAGACGCGTGGCTAATTGTTTACACATGCCTACCTTCACTTCTTCATTATTTCATCATTATTTGAAAACATCAAAGTGACGTGGCTTCTAGATTAGAACCCACCAGGTAGCCTACTTTGTATAATGCTGCATAAGGTGAACCAATGCCAAGACTGACCTAAGCCCCGGAAGCGGTTTGAAGCGCGCTACGCCACTGTCTGTTAATAAATGTTCATTTGTATGTTCTTATGTATCAGTTTCACACTACTTATGAAGAGGTGCCAAATCGCAAGTATATAAACACAGGAAAAATTTGTAAAATTCTATCTTCTTAAAATTGATCAAATATTTTTAGACTGTTGGAAAGTAATCTCCGCAAAAAATGATTTTTTTTTGAATAAATGGAAATAAAAGTGAAAATTTTGATATACTGTACACGTAATTTTTTTAACTGTAGCCTATGCTGACCTTCTTTGAGTGGACACTACCCACTTGTATATACTTATTCTATGCATACAGATATCTTGATAGAAGACGAGAGTCTGTCCGATTGGATTCAGTGATGTTGTCAAACAAAAAATTGAAAAATCAGTTTCCAGCTTATTGTACATAATATTTGACTTTGCAAAAATGTATCTGTAATTCCGAGCCTGATGTTGATATTCATATCGAACTATCAAAAGTAAAATTCCATCCGGATTTCTTCGTCATTGGAAAAACTGACGCCTGAATATAGGAATAGCGTTCATTTTTTCTTCCTCCTTTATGGATATTAGGCATCGCAAGAAAATATGAAAGTTCCCTTTGATGAGTGCTCAAGAAAAGGAAATTAAAGCAAAACGATTTTATCGCTGGCTTAGACTTCATCGTCAAACTGCAAGAACGTTAATAAAGAGACGATAAAAACAAGATGGGTAGGAATACTGTCTTGCTTGCTATTTTGATACAATAATGACTTTTATAGAGGAGATCTCACGGAGCTTTGAACCGTCAACACTTCAGCACACTTTGTGAAACGATTTCATCAATCATGTACATAGTAGCTATTTCATGAAAACGTATCAGTCAGTTTGCATTAAGTGATGGATCAACGTGTACATTGCAGAAAGAAACGATCACATATGAGAGCTGAGAGTTAACTTTTTAGACAATCAAAAGTTTCAAACTGAGGTTCCCGTAATTTATTCAAACGTCAATCAATTCTCAATTCTCAAGTAGGCTTATGATACAAGCTTGAGAGCGTCTGAGGGCAATTTCATTGTACGTGTTGTGAAACTCCATGCTATTGTAAATGCTAGTTCTTCATCACACTTGTGAGCTTAGAGGTGCTTGTCATGCCACATGTTTGACTAAACAGGTAAGGTGAACGAATGTTCAAAACAGAACACACTACGTGACATGCCATGCGTAATTCACGTGTAATTACGGAACACCCCAAACATCTGTGGTTAAGGACATTCTATTCTTCTACCTGCGTACATACGCGCTGCACTAAGAGTCAGAAATCACTTGATCTGATGTTGTTAAAACATGGGGAATGTTTATGAATACGCGCGGGTGAGCGTTTATAGTTTGCGCGTCGTCTACGGTTGTCTGCACTGCCGCTTGAACCACTAAGATGAACCGATAAGCATGTTCCGTCTTCCCTGAACATGAAATTGAGGTCCTATCACATTGTTTAGCCTCTGATACATGCAGACACATGAGACGCTAAGTCTATATAACAGGACTGCCAACTATACTAACTTATATAACTTATATTGCAGCAATGTGCCGCATAGCCACGGATGTTTGGGGTCATGTGTAATTACGCGTAGTTTACGCGTGAATTGCGTGTAATATTGCATGAGCATGGCATGTCACCTAGTGCAGTTAATGAAGGCATGTATTTGTTCTCTCACAGTGGCTGCAGATTGTTTACTTTGCATGCTTGCGTATTTTATCAGCAATGAGCAAAAATGCTTAGCGAGTCTGAAAAAGAACTATTGAACTTATTTGAATAAAACATGCATTCGCATTCACACATAACAAGGAAATCTGAAGATACCAAACATATGAAAACATTTTTGATGAAAAAAAGAAAATATAAAATTTTTAGCCAAAAGACTCATGAACTTGTGATAACTTCGCGATACCACTATTTTTTCATAAAAAACTTCGCATAATCAATTTTTTCTAGTTCATCGGTTCTGCATGATGACCATATCAAATGAAAGCTCAGATTAGATACTCGTTCTCCCCGTGCATGATATATTATCATACTGACATCAAATGCTTTCTGATTGAAAAATTGTGATTTTCATATTTTGAGGACTGCTTAGGAAATGCAGCAACGGATGCAAGTTTTTCATAGCTTATTTCAAAGCTAAGAATGTAAGCGTTCAATGATACATGGCACGTTGGTGTGTGATACGTTTTAAGGCTTAGAATCGATTGAGTTTCAGCATAACTTGGTGGTTCGCTTTTTATGATCAGCTCTGTATGTGTGCGATAGAGATTGACATATTCGTCTTTCTTTGGCTTATGTGATTGTAAAACGAGCGCGTTGCAGAAGTAGCTCGCATCAGCGACCACACGAAGTTCTAAGGTCAGCATATAGGCAGAACTGTTAAGTGAAAAGCAACTTTTCTTTGACTGAATTTTTCTCCGTGATAAATTCGTCAACTGGAAATATTATTCACACAATTCGACTCCTCACGATCTAAATTTACTGACGGTGTACGTTTAATGTGGCGTCAATCTTCTGGTTCGTCAGAATTTGCATTCCATTCAATGGAAAATTGATATTGCCGCTCGAGATTAGTTCTGGCTGTGACCATCAGTATTGTGTTGAGGAGATTCTAACACGCAGACAAATCTCTAGACCATAGAGTAAGCAGTGTCGACTCAAAAAAGTGTCTGTATAGAGTAAACATTTTTATATGAAAGGACTCAATTTTTTTACGGAGATTAAGTTCCTGTGGTCAAAAAATTTGTAAGCAGTTTTTAAAAAGCTAAATTTTTGCAAATTGATATACTACCGAGATGAAGTCCTTTTATAAGTAGTATGAAACAGGTTGGTTATTAAAAGGAATGAATATTCGCTAACAAGCATCTTAAACGGCATTATAATGCCAGTCTTCAAGGAAAAGTAAAGATCTTATCGTGTTTCATAGCTGAGATGTCATGGTTTTAATTCAACTTTCAGCAGCATGATTTTATGATTCACAAGGCGTCATTTCTTAAATCTGAACAGTTAAGTGAACACATTAACATCTTTTATTATTATATATTAACATCATTTAAAGTTTATGATAAGCTTCCTTGATTATGATGTTCTGCTTTTTCAGTGGCAGTTTGTAATATGATCACGCTTCAGAAAATAATCTTATTATAATATAGATGAGCTTTTAGCAATGGCAACCCATCAAATTGTTAATTTAACAAACTATATTGCATGACCAAAATTGACATGACATGGAGGGTTTGTGGAATACTATTCTTTATTGGTATCATGATCAGGCAGATTCGTGTTAAGCTTAATTTCTCCGAAAGTGTAGAAATTTGCACATCACACAGGTAGGTGGTAGGCTACTGGGTCTCGTCTCATGTTCATTTAATGAAACGGAAGCTGTATACACATTGGGGATTTGATAAATGCTGAGTTGCAACTCCACCTAATAATCTATGCTCCAGACCCAAACACGCAGACAGGGCTATTTATCTGTGTCACAAACGCAGCGGACAAGTTAATGTTTCCAACTCATTCTATTAGGCGACTGTTATAGAGAGTTCTCATTATAACACATCTGCGTATTTTCCATATCAAGGTAATTGTTGCCAAACTAAACTGGACAATTAAAACTTCTCGACATTTCGTTCAAATGAAAACGCGAATTTTGAAAACAATTCTGTTTAATGTCATCAAGTTGATGCAATGCACTGCTGCATATTGTAAAGTACTATTTGAAAAACATAACAAAAATATTTTGGATCTTAAGAATTGAATATTGGAATAATTTATCTATCAGTTTATATTCTCTGTAGTTTATGCGTTGTCAGAAATCATAGAGAGAAACACTGAATATCACACATTTTTGAAACAGAATGAGTGTCACAAAAGTTGAATATAAAAGCAAAGAAACGAAATCATAGGTAAAATATTAGGATACTACGTTGTCATGAAAGCGACATATTGTGGCATGATCGAATGTCAAGATACAGATTAGCATTTCTACATTACAGAAATATTCGAGTACAAAGTCGAAATCATGAATGCGAGTACGCTGGCGAGGATACCCAATTTCATGGCAAGTAACATAGAGTAGGCGCGAGGTAGGAATTATACGACCGGTTTCAGTCTATGGGAAAGACCATCATCATATCTGTACAGATGTGCATGATTTCTGACATAAAATTAGTAAAGTAGAATAAAATGAACATAGAAATAACTTAAGTTACACAAGATTCCTGATGCACATACACTGACTTTTTCAGATTTATATTGCAACTGTCCTTTCAACGCTGGAATACAATGGTGCCCTCCTCGTTGGACTGAACCAGCTTAATGTTGAACAATTGGAAAAGATTCGGCGACGTTCTCACAAAATTATTTGCGGACCAAAGTGCAGTTGTGATAGCTTTACCCCCTATCCCTAAGAAGGGAAAGATCTGCCCTAACAGTTTTCAGAAAAATGTTAGAACCAAAAAATTTATTGCATAAAATCATGCTCCCAAACTTTCAAGATCCCGACATTCCCTCGCTGTTTCTGTCCCCTTTTCAAGAACCCAACAACGCCAATTGTCATTTATTCCCAGATGCTCTATTTTGCATAAACTAGCAGAAATATGCTAACTAATGTATTTCCTACAGCTACTGTGCATGTATGTGTGCATCAAAATACTACTTTGCAAAAGGAATCGTATCCGATTTAAAGTGTGTATCACTTTTTCTGTGTTACGCCGAGAAATTGTCAAGTCATCTTGATGCAGGCTGTTCAAGCATGTTCCTTGAATAGATATATAAATGACACTGAGTCACTTTTGTGGTCGTAGTTGCTTTTGTTGTATAAAAAACCAGGAAGATGATGTCGTGGAGAGTGTGCTTCGCTTGTCTTGGTGAACTTCGTGCCGCCGTGCTACCGTTTCCAGTACTGGGTTCGATTTGGAGCCGGTAAGCCATTTTTCGTGATGGTGTCAGGAACAGGGCACATCGAAATATCCTTCCGATCTCGTGAAAATCTTTTTTTACGAAATATCTTTTCGTGAAAATATATTAGGCATTGAATTTTGCATTCGACCCTCCAAGGTCTCCTGGACGCAGTCAGTATAGTTGTTTGAGCATATTTTAACATTTCTCAAGACTTGAATTTGAACTTGAATCACAGGAGAATGTTTCCGAATAAAGATGTTCGTCTCTCCTCCAATGTTAAGCACATATTTTCCTGTAAACTGTAACAGTTAAATTAGTGAGAATAAGAAACTTTTTATATACCAACATGAAGGGGATATTCGTAGAACATGGAAGCTGATTTTGACAATTTCTCGCTAATCCACAGAACTCTTCACAAGGAAATTAAGATAGACTGTCACCGGAGCTTCGACTTCATGCTCACTCTGCGCTGCTTGCCACGAGCGTGCTGTTTAGAATGTCAATTTGAATGTATCAATTTCTGTAACGACATATTATGATGACTAAAGAATCAGAAATCAAGATACTGACAGAAAAACGTTTGCCTGTTAAGGACTCATCACAAACACTTCAGGAATATTGTCTATTTGGGAGGGTGTATGACCAAAACAGCGTCGTCGAAACAAAACAGAAAACATAAATATTACGGAAGACCATGCATAATTGACAACAAACTTGCTAAAAGCTGAGATTGGCAAGACATAATATATCATGGAGATGCTCAGTGATAAAGGAAGACAAACTAGGAATACTTATAAAAATACAGAAATAGTACTACATTTAGGGTAAACTCTCAACAAATTCATAAATTAATGAATAAAGCAAGTAGGGAGAACAGTCTGCAGATTTCTCGTCATTTTACAACACGAAATTGGCATAGCAAGTCGTAATGAAATACCAGAAATTATCACAAAATTATCACTATTCCAAATACTAGAAGAAAAGTCTGAGGTTCACACAAGGTACATCAATCAATGAAAATTCTGACTTTTTCAATAACTCAGATTTTTTAAATTGTTGAGTATGTGTGAATTTTCTGTGATTGAAAAGTATGCTGTGTTTGTACAGTACATGTAGTCGCTTCTAAGACGTGAATGCGCGCGTGTAGTCGAGGACTCATCCGACCTCTGCACTTTTACCCGGCTCTGTGTACTTAAAGCCCGCCACAACCGACTCATTATAGTTTCATGTTAGAAGGTGATCTGATTATACGCATAATTCAATGTGAATTTGAAATAAACGACCAGCCTCCAACCCGTTTAGAACTTTGCGCTATCAGAAATACAACAGTGTCGGTATTGTTGATAATACATCACATCATATTTGCAGTGTTATACCACCTCTAATTTTTGCACTTATGGTAAATCTCAGTCAATAAAATCCAATTGGTAACATAATCTGGTGGATAGATTCTTCCTTATGATTCAATTAGTATCAAAGGTTCATCATAGTCCGGCAGCCACAGCGAGTTTCTGCAGGGAACGGGACCGAAAATGAGACTTTCATAGAATGAAGTGTACCTTATGCTTGCTACGAATCTGCACGTCTGCCGAGTTCTAGTTAGTTCCTTTTCTTGTGAGACAGGATCAAAGAAAACCCCTGTTAATCCAAGGGGACGCAGATTGCAGTTTTTGGTCAAAATGAAATTTTCTATGTTTTCGCTTACAGTAAAAATAATAAGTCTTGAGCCATAATTTGTGACATGGAATGCTTTCAGGTCACTTCCTATGTTCATGTAGGCCTAACACTGTCTATGAAACTAAACGTAGTCAGATTTGGCAAGCCTCCTAATGTCGGCAAACAGAAGCATTTTGACTATCTAATGCACATTTAGCCACATTCTCTCAAACATTGTCGATGAGAAACATGATACTAACACATGTACATGATAGGAAATGACCTGAAGACAATCCATGCTAAAAATTATGGCTCTCGAGTTAATATTTTTTACCGCAATAAGCGAAAATATAGAAATTTCATGTTAACCAAAAACTAATCTGCGTCCCATTGGATTAAGATGTGCTTTCACTGGATGGTGTCTGACAAGAAGAGGAACTAACTAGAACTCGGCAGACGTGCAGATTGGTTGTAGGCATGGAGGGTGTACATCATTCTGTGAAAGTCTCATTTTCGACCTCGCTCCCTGCAGAAACTCATACTGTCTGCCGGATTATCATGCAACTAATATAGGTTCACTAATGTCGGAGTTTCATACTTCCCTCCATCTTAGAACTTTCGGAGGAACTGACTTGATACATCTGAAACATTGAAGTCTTTGGTTCCAATTCTTGCTTTGAGTGTCGGGCTGCAGAGAGGAGAAGGATCTTTTATTCCCTATAGCTGTCATGTTTGCAGGATGGAGCTCCGAGCAATTCCTTCCTGATGAGTGTGGTCGTGACAAGATTCGAACCGCAAACTAATCGCTAATTGATGTCATTAGCCACCGAGGCACAGAGCCGCGCAATCATTAATAAGTTATCCTACACACACCTTCATCAACAACAGTTCATGAAACATCGGAATGAAAAAATCGCAACAGAAAGATTGATTCACGATGATTCACACATTGAATGCGTCAGAGATATCTGTGAGCCCATTTGCATAAAACCAACAAAATCAATTGATTGACAAATTGACTGAAGACGTTGATTGCTAAAGCTGTTCAGTAGAATCCACTTCATTCTCTGAATGATCATATGTCACTTGAGTGATCATACTCCGCGATTGATTGACTTTGGCATCATCATCAGTCTTTAGTCGTACAGCGATCGGATCCATGCATATTTTGTTCAGATCGGGAACCAATGAGAAGAAATAGCCCAGGAGACATAACATTGCCAGCCATTCAGTTGTTGTGCTTGTTAGATGCACCTCATATCCCTGAAAAGTAAATTCAAAGTAATTAAGCAGCCATTATCAAAACTATTTAAATACAATAATTCAATATTGAGTTGCATCCTCAGTTGAAAGATGGGAATAGACCTGAATAGCTGGCATTTCATCCAATATCAGGAATTTCCAGCAGGCCTACTTCACATTTCACAACATCGACACAATTCCAAATTTAAAGTTGCAACCATGCCCAGGTAAATGTCTGGGCAGCCTTGCTAATTGCAAATCTCAAATTTACCCGGGCATGACTGCAACTTCAAATATGGAGATGTGAACTGGGCCTTCTGATGATTCCTGATATTGGATGAAATAGCAACTATTCAGGTCTGTTTCCATTTTTCAACTGAGAATGCAACTCAATATTTAACCACTCTATTGATATTGTGTTTGCAAAATACCAGCAGTTATTAATTATTGCAGGTGCACTAACTTAGGCGATTTGCCAGTGGTGTTTTCAAGTGATATTTAATGAATGCCCGTCGAAATTTCACTGACTTGCTGATTGCAAACTCATTATCAAAACTACTTTGATTTGATAGACGTTCAAAACGCAAGAAGTCAAATATGAAGAAAATGGTCGCGTTGGCTGGAATGTCATTTTGTTGCAATGATTATTTGAGATAAAAGAAATATGTGCTTGCAAAACTTTGACCCAGAATATCTCATTACATTTGTTTTTCTACAGACAGTTGATTTCCGTCATTTTGCTGATTTACTCCTCAAATTCCACTGGCGTCGAAATAGACAATGCCTCGTAGAATTTCCAAAAAAATCATTTTGGGATTACCGAAAGAAGTCCGTTCATTATCATAAAGTGAAGACTGAATTCATCAGATATTATGCTGAATATCGAAAGTGTAGCACTTGTTGAAGCAAGCAAAGACATGTTTGATACCACGACGTCAATCGCCTGACAGAGGAACCGTGACAAACTCCGCGGAGGTCGCAATATGCCACTTGTACATCTACAATGAAAGTTGCAGATACCATTTAAGTTCTTATCAAGACTATTTTCAAGTCAGTCCAACGGTCGGCTTAAGTAACTGGAGGGCCGGTTTGAGGTCGATTTAATGTAGGGTTCCGTTTGGGCATTAGCTTCATGCATCAGACCGGTTTCCACATCTGACTTTTTCCTGATCTCACCCTAGCTAAGGCATAGAGACACGCGAGCAAGCTAGGGGTGGGACAGCCTTCACTCACTCGAAACTCTCACCAGGTAAGGGCTGGTAACCTTTAAGAGAGAGGTGGCACTTCTCGAGGCAGACAGACTCGAACCCTGAAACTTTTGCGCTTCCGTAACGAAGCGCGAACCTTTAGCAACTGAGCTATCCTGCCACCTGCTGTAGGCAGTATTTGTGCTGCACTAGAATACATAGATATCAATCATAAATGCACCATTATAGATATTTGCATGTCTCTACAGATCGGAAAGTATTTTTTCATATTTCAAATTACAGATCCACTGAATAAAAGAATACGATAACTTAACAGGCAGGTCAGTATATTGCCTTCTGACTGAATAATTGGACATCAGAACTGGTATACAGTTTCGATCATGAAATAGAATAGCAGCTATGCACCTTTTATCAGGAGCTTGATGATAGAAAAAGCGAGACGAAATTACTATTCCACATTACTATTCAGATTCAAGAAATGAAACAAATTTTATGTAATCATAAAATCATTGCGATGAAAATTAAATTAAAACTTGAAATTTCAGCCAAGAAAGCACAATAAGATCTCAAATGTTCCATGAAGACTTTTGCATTATAATGAGGATCATGGAATTTCTCTGATAATCAGCTTAGGTTCTGCTTAATTAAGATATCCGCTACTATACTTATACAATACGCTTCATAATACTACACTAGGTGACATGCCACGCTCAATCACGCGTGAACCACGCGTAATTACACATGATCCCAAACATACGTGGCTATGCGGGGAATTGCTGCAATATATGTTATATAAGTTAGTATAGTTGGCAGTCCTGTTATATAGACTTTGCGTCTCATGTGTTTGCATGTATCAGAGGCTAAACAATGTGATAGGACCTCAATTTCATGTTCAGGAAGGCGGAACATGCTTAGCGGTTCATCCGTGGTTCAAGCGGCAGCGCAGACAACCGTGGACGACGCGCAAACTATAAACGCTCGCCCGCGCGTATTCATAAACATTCCCCATGTTTTAACAGCATCAGATCAAGTGATTTCTGACTCTTAGTGCAGCACGTATGTACGCAGGTAGAAGAATAGAATGTCCTTAACCACAGATGTTTGGGGTGTTCCGTAATTACGCGTGAATTACGCGTAGCATGTCACCTAGTGTACTTATATAGTGGGTTCTTAAAAAGTGATCACATATTTATTTAGACCACAGGAGCGCAATCTCCGCAACAAACTGAATCTTTTGATTTAAAATTTTTCACTGTATGCTGACATGTTTCTGAGTCGACATTCTACCTAATGTATACTTACTCTACGGATAAATGTATAAATCGACCTTGAATTGATGAATTCTTCGTTAATGGATCTATCCACTTTGCTATTGACTATCTAATTTCGACAATGCAAGTTGATCAGAAAAGGACCGATTGAAGCTGCGAACAAGGAATCACTTCCTCTGAGACCTTGATGAGAAAGAGCGTAGTTGAAAGTTTAAACATTAAATGACAATGAAACAGAAAATCATTGGTCAACGGTCAATGAAGTTCATTACCTTATAAAGCGGTCATACTCAAAGGCAGAATTAAAAGATTTCTCTCATTCGTTTCCTGAAGGTTTCTGCGAAAGCCTCTCAGACAATAAAATCAAATCTTGTTGTGAATTCGGTCAACTGTGATGATAAAACTATTCATATTAGATCTTCATTAGCCTCAGGCCAACCATCAATAATGCGTAGCTGAAGTAAGAAACTCTTTTACGAGCAATTCTGTGAGAATTCCACAAAAACATCAAGACAATAGTTGAGGAATTTTCAATCACAATAATTTCACAGATTAATACTTTTCGAATTCAGTCTTGCATCCAGGGTTGCAAGGTCGAGGCAACTGATTGGCTTGAAAAGCTTTGGCAATAAATTCTGTCTGACCTGAAACTGTGAACTCCTTAAGTACATAAAAAGCTTTTGATCAACAAGGCTCCTTGTGACTACATTATCTCACTCATCACCAGACTTTACAGGATTGAAGTATATTTCTTTATGAAGGACAATATGGTACTTCTATTCTCCCCCCCCCACATTTTTCAAGTTTTCCAAAATCATCAAATTTCGCCAAAGTTAGTCAAATTGGGTTTAGAATGGACTTCATCTGTCACTGAGTGACACTACAGCACGACTGAGAAGTCTTACTTGTACCCTAGGATGAAGGATTGGTCCCTTGGATACTCAGTTAGAATACAAGGTACAACTGTGATCATGAACTTCGTGTGATTGTTGTCTACAGACAAATGACGAGCAGTTGTCTAATTCTGAGGCTGTAAATGTTCTACAGGTCAGATAAGAGGAGTTTTACACACTCAACGCTATGCGACCTTAGTGAGACTGTCCGTAGGAGTAAGAGAAGATCGTTGACGATGCAACACTTCCGGGTGTCAACAACAGAAATGTCAGGGGGGAAGAATAGAAGTAACGACAATACTTGTGATGGGTCAATGTCAATCGACTTCTAGACCACTGAAAAAAAGAAAATATGACAAGGAGATATAAACGCAGTAAACATAGGCGCTGGACGCCGAAGGCCCTGTCTTTCTTTTAATCTTAACTTAAAGTGATAGACCAGTAAACTTTTAACCGAGAGAGTCCTGATACTTTTGTTCTGTCTTGAACTCTTTGGAAAATGGCTAACCTCTCTCGCCGCTTGGTCAATTACGGCAGTAAACATATGACGTTAACGGGATGTCATAACGACGTCATTCCAGGAAGCTTCACGTACATGCACGTTCTATTTGACAGTAAAAAAGACGTTACAGCGGAAGCCTTACAGGACTTTTTCAACAAAGAATTGCATGTTCATTGTTGTACTACAGATTGTTTCATAAAAAATGGATCACCCTTAAACATCGCCTTAACTTCAACTTTGTCTAACTCCGCCAAACTTGAACGAATTTCTCTGAAATTTGGAAGATATGTCAGTTGTGCTTACTAATATCATTGTTGGAAATTTCAAGCATGGATATTGAGTTGTTTTCCTGTTATAGATAAAAAAGTAGTAGATAATTTGATCTTCATTTAGCAATGTTACACAAAATCATACCTCACTCTTATAAAATTACATTTGTTCCCTTTGTTATGTAATATGTTGTTCTACCAGCCAAAAGCTATCAAGCAAAACAAAAATAAAGAAAATTGGTCAATCAGAGCCAGTATAGCACCATTATTCATCAACAATAATGTAACTGCTACATGTGATTAACTGGACTTCATGTTCCATAGCTTCCTGACTTCGTTGCGGTAGTGTTGGCAGCACTCCTGATTGCTTTCAGCTAGAAATCTATCTCTTACTTGAAAACAATACAAAGCACAAATGAACAATAACGAGATCGCATTCACAAAAGGCAAAGTGTCAGCCTTGCTAGACCTAGGGTCATGACTAGGGGACTATGAGTCATTGTCACTGGCGAAATCAATGGGATCGGGTGTCTGGTCTGAATCAGTCCGTCTGAAGGATAGTGATGGTCGATTGAGATTAAAATATTACATGCATTTGCGCTCTGAACTTCACATACAGCAAGGAACCATGAATTGTGAACGCTATGTGAATGTTTTACGAATGAACATTGGCCAAATGACAGATCAACTTGGTGATCCATCGACTTGGTTATTTATGGATGATAATGCTACGTGTCACAGGAGTAGTAGAGTCAACTTATGCAAGTCTCAATTAGGGCCTAGGACATTATCTTGGCCAGCTCGTTCTCCTGATCTGAATCCCGTATGGAGTATTCTAAAACGTAACGTTCGTCGTTCACTGCTACCTACAGATGGCGTATCACAACTTACGTCACTGTTAAAAAGAGAGTGGAGAAAGTTAGATCAGTCAAAAATCAACGATATCATCGAATCAATGCCTTGACGAATTGGTAATGTCATTGACAATAAGGGTAGGGCCACAAAATATTAGTTTCTTAAGAACCGTTACTGTATCATAGCTTATCAGATTATATAAGGACATTTAAATATATTAGAGATATGAAATAACATGAAAAGTGCTTTCTGTATCATACTTATGTTTTATTTAGTCAAATTTTAGGATGATCCACTTTTTTTGAAACGGACTAGTTTTTGTTTCTTTGTCTTATTAACTTCATGTGGTTTCCAGTTTCCTTGTGAATTTTATTTTGTAGCGATAGTTCTCGTGCACTTGATCTCCTATTGTCTATTTCTATGAAATCGTATTTCTATGAGGTTTGCGATGTTCTATTGATTCTCTGTGTCTCTAATGTGTAGCAAGTTATGTGAGATTTGTTCCGTGCGTGCAGTTTGGCTGTGAGCTTTAGTTGTTTGATTAGTAGCTCTGATGATGACCGACGGTGTTGGTCGAAAGGCCTCAGCAGAATGAAGGATTCACATCGTATGCACTGATCGTGTTTTTTGGGCTTTCTACAAATTGAGTGAAAAAGTACGTCTTTAAAGTACTCTTACGAGACGTCTTTCAAGAGTCAGATGAAAAGCACAGCATCAGGGGAATGATTGCTTAAAAAGTTCATTCTTGAAAACTTTCTTGAAAGCATTTTGATGAACAGTTAGTGACATCTACTGGCAGACTGTTCCGAATACATGCTGCCACCATTGGGAAAGTACGATCACTCAACCGAGCAGCAAGGACAATCAGGGCATTGGAGGATGCCTACGTGGTTGCGAATCGGGCACTACATGGACGGAGGAAGACAAGTAAGTAAGATGGAGAATCACCTCTAAAAGATTTGAAGACAATTAGGGATGTTGAGATGAAGATGGGGAAGTTGAGATGAAAATGCATTTTCGAAGAATTTGTGAATTGACCAAACAGACACATTGAATGACCCGCTTGCCGCATTGAGAAGTATAACTTCAGTATGAATGCACGAGAGAACTTGCAGCGACATGCAATACACAGATGATATAGAACAACATATTCAACAGAGTGAAAAGAGTACCACTCCTATAGGGACTTTGAATCGGCCTAAATTTTCATACCAGATCCACGACCATTAAATACAAGGCACGTGATGGTGTCAATCACCAATCCCTGCTATTGGGAGGAGGTCCGTAGGCCGATCGCCCGCTTCCAGCGGTGGATGAGCTCCATACACCTGACGGGGACAACCTACAGATCCTCTGGTGTGAACGTTGTGTGCATGTGTGAGTATGAGAAGAGGATTTCTATTATGCGGTGATGTATTGTCAAGGATGGGGCCTGTTCCGGGTGCGATCCGCCTCCTTCCTGAGGAGCAAAGTCATCCCTCATCACCTGCCTCGCAAGATGCCCGGGAAGCCGCCGGGTTTTTGGTGGGCCAGCCTCCTGTTCCCGCGTGGTGGCTCACGCTCCTCATCCTCCTGGTAGGAGACATTAAAAGGCGGGTCCTGGACCAGATCGATAGTCAATTTAAGATAATAAAGCACAATCGAACATACACTAAAAAATTAAGAACAAAATCCTTGGCAGCCGCAGACACTGCGTTTCGCCCTACAAGGGCTGGTCAGCTCGGCTCGGAAAAGTCCAAACTAACTTAATATATTAAAAATGGCCATTCCGACCGCATTGACGATTTGTAGGGACCTCTTGCAGGGCGAAACGCAGAGTCTTCGGTTGCCATTCTATTGCATTATTGATTCCATGCCTTGGGAAACTGGCATTTTGCAATCTTCATCACATAAACAGCCTGTGTGTTTATTTCTCAATACTTATTCATCATCGCCTCTCTTGTTGTCGTAAGCCAACACAAGTGGAAACTCCATCACAATCCCCTTTATAGAAATAGTCATTTACAAACACTTGGTCTTCTTCATATAGTCAGTTCACTTGCTTGCACTTGAATTTGTCTCTGAATTTTAGTCACACTTACAACTGACTTCATGAATTCCAATTTTCTTACCTCCACAAGCTAAGGAAGCTACTCTTCTTCGGTTCTGGAAGACCAGTATGACCCCACCGTGTGACATAAGTTAGAGGTTGGGAGCTAAACCTTGCTGCTCACAGCCAACTGCTTACACAGCTATACATGTCAATTTTACTGGTTTATTAGTGTTCATCGGCAAATTCAACTCCTTCACTTTCATTATTGATCTCTTAATTTTCCAAATCCCCAATTTCGTTTCTATCACTTTAAGTACTTGATCATCCGCGTCGTGCCTCCGAGTTTAGTTCACACAACCTATGTGTGTATAATATTTTCAGTTTATCAGACTTTTAGGTAGATGGACAGAAGGTATTTTCAAAGTAGCTGACATGTATATTTTGATTTTGATTGTTTTTAAATTATTGATATTTAGACGAAGTTTTCTTTGACTGCGCAACTTCGCAAATTCTGCCAATTTGCGTTGTCAATCTATTCTGATCTGGACTCAATGAAATTCAGTTATCTCAAGAAGGAGGAAGTCAATTTATCATCATTATCGGACGTCAGAAGATACGACTATGGAAGTCAAAAGATGAGGAAAAATGATGCAAATATTCCAAAATTTGATATTTTCTTTGGAGAATAAGAAGTTAATGTGTTGGCGGGTGGATTCTCTAATATCTCTAGAGAGAAACGGGAAACATGTTCGCAATAAACTTGATTCCATAATACAAATCTCATTAAGAAGTCATTGAATCTTTTTGTTGATTCCCATATATTTCTTTCAAACTTCTTCAATGTCTTGGAATGCAGGTGTCGTGTGAAGTGGATAATGTTTCATAGATGTCTAGTACCTCAGATGTATTGTTGACTTGAGTTATTGACTTTTCATTCATTTGATGACATGTAGAGACAACTCTTGTGTTGCAAAAACAAGAATGTAGATTTGATATGTGAAAATATTTCACTAGGGATATAACTTTGGCAGTGAAGACTTTTTCATGTCTGTAAGTTGTAACTGCTGTATTAGGAATTCAAAACGGAGAGGATTAACATGAATTCGAAAATTAATGTTCAAGAATGAGTTACTGACGCTGGTCACGTATGCACTTGAAAAAGATTCATCAAAACGTGAGCAAATTAAATTTCAATATTCAGATGCATTCTCCACTGTTTGAATTTCTATGAATTCGATGCAATCACTCAAATATCACTGCCGACTATCACGGCACGAAATAAGAGTATTTCAAAGTCATGCGGTCATGTTCTCAGCGTTGTCGAGTAAGAAGTGATTAACTTGGATATGCCGCAGATCAAGTGCAGATATACTACGACATCTAGGCATGTGCCTATCTACACGGCCAAAATGGCGGTGCAGTGGTGTTTCATTGCTCTGCACAGCAGAACTGAGATTCCAGTGTCTGGAAATTCATTGATTTGCGCTCTCACTACCAGGGGCACAGAATTAAATATTTTGTTTATCTGCTTCGGTTTGCCAGAAGTGTGATTAATACGAAATTGACGGCACATCGAGGAACCTATTAAGTGGGCAAAAAGGAATTCCTATTACCTTACAGAGATAGGAAAAAAGTCGTGCGTCACATGCGGATTAATGTGAGTTCCAGCAAAGTGCTTCGATTGCCAAAATTCCTTCAGATTCAAAGAATTCAGATCATTGCGCACAAGTTTTCTCCATAATGTTGACCCTTCCGATCATTATTAAAAAAAGTAGCAGGCGTACGAAAATTAGTTCACTTGATGTTTTCGCATCCTCTCCTCGGCATTTCTCTCTATAGTGCATACACTGAGTGAGGTCAAATACCGAGTGTTAGAGTGCTGGTGTTGAGTTGAACACCGGCGTTGACACCCAACACTTGTCTTGACGCTGGTGTTGACATCTGAACATTGGTGTTGACACTCAGGGCGAGTGTCGAAACTGTGGATTTCTATGGTGGAAAGTTTTCGATCTTGATTTCCAGATAACAGTGACCACTCATCAGTGTTAAGCGCAGATCATGTCGGGATGATATCAATTCGATGCGTTGTAATTGTATTTAATGCAAACTAAAATTTCGAAATTTTGAAAGATGGCACCTACAAGGAAGAAGCTCAGTGATGCAATGGTGAAGGAGCTGCTCCACAAGATACTACAGAGCAAGTCATTCTATGAGAAGAAGAAGAGAGGTGGAATGTTGCATAAGGAGATCATGCAGCTACTTGGGATGGAGATAGGATTCTCACATTCTGTCCAGGATCTTCTGAAGAACCTGGGACGTGAATACAACGAGAAGGCGAAAAACCTCTCCAGAAGTGGTGGCGTGTCATCTGATGACGAGTCGTTGCCGACAGAGAAGAGTTTAAGGTGAGAAAGTCTATCGATCTTTTAGATCAACATGAATGACACATGTCAGTTATGAACCTATGCAAAATGACTGAAACTTACATGTAGTTCTACTTCTGTTCCTTTTTTTCAGAGGCTCTCCAGAGATTTGGAATCTGTATGAAGACTACCAGCAGCTGTGCTATCCAAAGGGAAGTAAGGATAGGCCTAGCGTCCTCAAAGAATCAGGAGAAGGTGCTGCAGCGGAGGGTTCGGGATCCTCAACACGTCGACCAACAAACGCAAGCTTGTTGGAAGACATTGCGAGCGGTATCCACCAATTGAACAAGAAGATGGATCTCCTCATTCAGGTTGTGGCAAAGGCCAATGACATTGATCTTTCCGAGTGTGTCAGTGATGGAGTTGAAGAACAGAACAGTTAATTGTGATAAATGATAAATATATGATTTCTTGTGAATATCTTTTCCATTTGAATATAATAAATTATCCCAAACAAATTATTCAAAAGCAAAAACAACTCTTTCATTCTATAAAATCAGTGTATCGGTTGTGAAGGACACATGCTGCTACCACACAATCTGAAGCAAACTGCACTCCATGCCTAGCGGGCAAGCGGGATTCTTTCATTTGGGTGATCCTCCACTTATTTTCAATGGCACCGATGGTGCGCTCGACAACTTGTCTTTGACGGGAGATTCTGGAAATAAAAGTCTCTTGAGCGGCAGACAGATTACCACGGAGGGAGCAAATAATTCTTGGATGAACTCCCGTGTAGCCGGCGTCTCCAACGACAACTGTATCTTCCGGCAGTGAATCAAGAAACTCGAAGAAGCGGCCTCCCCAACCGACCGCATTAGCATCGTGCGCAGATGCTGGAACTCCTGCCAGAATGTATCTGACCTTCCCATGCTTATCGCACGCTATTTGGATATTAAGTCCTTCACAGGATTTGTCGCTTCTCCCACAATAGAAGGCGTCTCCCGCTCCATCTGGTCTTTGCGTGCGAACTATGAATCCGTCGATGTATAAGATTGCGGATAAATGTCCACCGTCCACCGCAGTCAGATCTTGGCGTAACGCTTGGAAATCCTCAGGCTGTGGAAGGTAGCAGTAGGATCCAGCAATTGTATTGAGAAATCGTACGGCCTCTCGGCAATGAAGAACACAAGTAGATTTGGCAATTCCCTCAGCTTTGGCGGTTTTTCTATAAGTCCCGCCTGACGATAGAAATTCGAGAAAATTCTTCATTCGCCTTCTACTTGTGTGGTATCGCGGCTCCCCAGACTGATTCTCCCATCTCCATAAATGGAATTCATTGACCAACTCGTGCAATTGATCAGAGGCCAATCTTTTATGGCGGGTGCTGTCCTCACGCGAGCAAGCTGGCTTTCGGTGGATATTTGGCCCACGAAGCATCTTTGAAGTCTTTGATCTATCAAAACACAAAGGCCGGTCACTATATATGGGTGATGATTGCCAATCAGAATGGAAACATGTATTCAGACCACGTCAGCAACTCCCGCAATTTGACCTGTGCGAGTGCTGAACCCCTAGGGATTGAGCGACCAATTGCATAGAAATCAGCTACGATTCCAGTGTTGAGATTCGCTTTGCTAGTGCCTTCAACAGTCTTGACCATAGAAATTGACAACAATAAAACCTCTAGAATGGAAGTAAAGCTTCATGCAATACACTATAGTGGCACAAAAATCGCACGCATTTTGACTTCGATACACTTGTCAACGGCTGTATGATTGGGTTAGAATCAGTCACATGTACGATTCTAAGCTTTTCATTGGTGGTTCATGCCCCAACTTAGTTCCCCCGGATGTGCCGCGACCTTGAGTCAATTTCCATTCTAGTCAGTTTCAGATAAACAACAATCTATTTCTATGGTCTTGACAGCAAGATTGACTGGCCAGCGCTTAGCGCCAGTGTTCAACCACCTGCATTGAGCGTTGACAGTTGATTTCACGGTTACACAACACTGAATATGACAGCACGGCACCTGTGCTGAGCGTCAACACTCGATGAATATAGGCGTTTAACATTGAAGTTCAGAGCTGAGCGGTACTGTTCAGCCCAGCGCTGCTAATCAACACTCAGCTTGGCGCTCAGCGCTGGTGTTAACACTTGAAGCTCAACACCAACACTCTAACACTCAGTATTTGACCTCACACACACTGAATCGAAGCCAGGACAGCGATGTGTGTTTTGGTGTGTGCGAAGTGATATCACAGCACGCACGCATCTCTCACTGGGTCTGGTGTCCTCTGCTGACAGCTTATCGTTTGCCATTTCCAATAGCAAGTGATACACGAATTATCCATTCGAGAAGGAGCAAGTTGTCTAATTCTGTGATGTGCCATTTCGATATTAAGGTTACATATAACTCTTCTTTAACCAAAGCGCGCGCAGTTAAATCTAATTCTGTGAACAGGGATTATCAGAAATTAATTGCAATCAATTTTGGCTAGCCAGTTGTAATTGCAATTATATATCATCACCATTTGAATAAACTAACGCTTGATTTTGAATTCTTATGCTTTGATATTTCAAACGTGGTGAAGTGAATTGCTCGCATCTCACTTCGTCTTTATTCTTCAACTTCCCAGTGAGGAGCACCAGACATACTGCGTTATTTGCCCCAAAGAAAAAGAGTCCTCTGTTGTCATGCAGGCAAGATTTCATGCCAAGATGTTGTGATTTAGAAAATTGCATGCGCAATGAGGATCTCTTTGTGAATGGCACCGCTTCCTTTAAGCGTATTCTGCTTTGTCGAATGACTTGAACTTTAGCACTTGCGTTTTATACATTTTCTTTATGTCTTTTCAATTTCTTTATGGACGACTGTAATTGGCTTATTGCTGCAGCTGCTATGATAAATAAAATAAATAAAAAATAATCAAGTCAACGTTGTGGTGGACGTGTGAAATGAGTGATTTGGACTTGTTCGATTTTGTTGCTATTTTGTATTATTGTGAATGCATTTATATGTATATATTATGTTTGTATCATAGTGTTATGCATCTCTCGACATGAGTTCCCCCTACCCCTGTGTCAGATGATGGGGTTGTCAAAATAAATAGATACGATGAACTAAATTCATTTTAAATGTTCATTCACACCGGACGCTGCGCGTTCTCACAAGTCCAGAATCTTGATAAACCTATGGGCTGTTCAACCAGAGACGCGCGGGACCGCGCCGCGTCCAGTGTAAATAGACCTTAATGAGTTCGACTACATCGACTACATGGGCTACATGGGCTACATAGCTTGTCATTTAAACAATTACTTGAGAAGACCCTTTACAAGAACTACAGATAATTATATTTTAACTAATCGGATAAGAATATTAATAAATTTTATTACAGACGTAAGTTCATGCATCACAAATTCATAATAATAATGATAATCAATTATTGAAGTAGGTGAATGAAAAATCACACGCACCTAAACAACAGAACATAGAATAAAGTTTTAAAAGTAATCATAAAAGGATAGTAATATAGAAATGCTAAATACGTTATGTACCAAAATGTTCCTGATTAGAATCCTGAGAGCTAGCAGTTTATGAATAAGATACACTCAGTAAGCTTGGCTATCCAAATGAATCACGAAGTAAATAAATCACACAGTCTAGTAAATACTTTCTCCATTACAAATTAATCAATCAATTAATTAATTTGTAATGGGTGAAGTATATAATTGCAATGCAATTAATTTTTGATAACCTTGTGTGCTATTCCAGCGGATGCCTGCATTATCTACCTTGGAAAAAAGGACGCGACATATGCGGACACACCTTTCTGTTAAATAGGAGTCCACTGCATTCGGGGATATTATACCAGAAATGCATCTGCAATACCATCTGCAAGGTATTTAATGTCTCACCGGCGCTGTGGTCTTGTGGTAGAGTGTTCTCTCTGCGCCCGGGAAACCTTGGTTCAAACCTAAGACGTTTAAAATAGATACACCCTGCATTCTTGTCAAACACTCAGTACAAAAAGAATGAGAGTGGATAAATGAAAAAGCGGCCACGTGGAAGAAACGTTCAGTGCCTAATGTGCTTCCGAGAATAAACAAGGTTCATTTATAATTTGTCAGTTCAGATATTGCCTTCTGCCAATTATTCATTGCAGGTGATGTCATCGGTAACTTGATACATGAAATCAGCAAGGAGATTATCAAAAATTAATTGAATTTCAAGTTATTGCTCAGTAATCCCCTTGGATTCATTGATGGCACAAGATTTCAACTAATTGATTGAAAATTTCAATTTAATTGAAATCAATTCTTGATAATCCTGTTCCAACTATTTCTTCCATATCTCATCTGCTATCTGTAGACTGAAAAGGGTAATCTTGTAAATAGAATAGTTAAATATTGAGTTGCATTCTCAGTTGAAAAATGAAAACAGACCTGAATAGCTGCCATTTCATCCAATATCAGGAATCATCAGGAGGCCTAGTGCACATCTCTCATCATCGACACAACTCCCCTTTTAAGATCGGGTTAATTTGAGATTTGCAATCAGCAAGTTAGTGAAATTTTGACGGGTATTCATTAAATATCTTTTGAATATCATTAAATTCATTAAATATCCTTTTTATTTAAAAAAATTAAAATTCTTTAAACACACTATTGACAAGCAGCCTAAGTTACTGGACCTGCAATAATTAATAAATGCTGCCTTTTTTGGAAACGCAATGTAAATAGAATAATTCAATATTGAGTTGCATTCTCAGTTGAAAAATGAAAACAGACCTGAATAGCTGCTATTTCATCCAATACCAGGATTCATCAGCAGGTCAAGGTTAACCCTGTTTCTAAGGTTTTGTGTAAATCATTCAATGACTGCAGCTCACAGTCAGGCTTGTTTGCCTTTACTGTGGCAAATATTCAATTTGTGATTTCGGTATTGATTATGAGCGGAACACAAACAGCCTCACAAACAAATGAAAATTAGTATTCAAGTCCAACCCTTGGGCTATCTGGTCGCTTTAGTCTGCTGTAACCCAAGGACTTGCATCGGAAAATTCTAATGTTTTGGATTCTGGCTAATTCAGCATGTCAAGGAGAATGTTTCCAATGTTCATTCCGAGACACAGTCCATGAAGTGTTCCTGTTTTCCGGATATCGAACTTTACTCTGTCATAAACGCATGAAAGCCCCAAATGGAAAACATATTCCCTAACTGCTGCAGTTTCCTCTGGCATTTTTATTATAACTTGCCTGATCTCCTGGCTTCCACGCAGCATAAGCTCCAGTTCGCATCGTCATCGCAACGATTCCGGCAATCGCACCTGCAAAACGAGCAGAAGTTGGATGTCAGAGATAGGCTTCACTCAGACTCTCGTTGCAACATCAAAGATAACATTGAGTTGATCGTCCGCTAAGCTTTCCGTTCAGTTCTTCAGTTAGATATTAAACTAGAAATTTCATCGCATCTTCTATATCTTCACTACTGGTAACGTTAGTGAACTAAAAACATGGCAGACCGCTAACTGATTGCTATCCCGCAACCTTTTAAGTTACCCCACTATCTCCATTCCTTAATCCATTTCGTTATTCGGCCATTAGCAAACCAAAATTTCAAACTACAATAATGATTTTGAAATGCTCACTCAACTTAAAATGCGATATATCTGCTCCATTTTCTCTTAATACTATTTTGAATTTTTAACGTTATTCGAATATACTACTAATTTAGCTTTGTTGATAGTACATAATAAACCTTTATCTTGTGATTTCGAGCTTCAAAGCATCATGTCAATTTTACGATTCGAAAGATTTAAGCCAATAGTTTTGTGATCATACAGATGCGTTACCGCTGAACTGAATCGATTTTCAAAAAATGCAATAATGCTTAATTGCCCTACAGGGACTTCATGGAACAAACAAGCAAGAAGGGATCAAATCTTTGTTTTGAAGAAATTCCAAGATTCAAGACTAAGATTGATCTTGGTACTGCCTGAGATGAGACCCAAGAGTGGCCGCCTTTTTACTGAAGCATAGAGTAAATGTATTAGGTAGAGTGATAATTCAGCATTTATCAAATCCCAAATGCGTATGCAGTTTCGATTTCATTAAATGAACTTGAGTCGATATCAGGTCGAGGCCCAGTACCACCTGTGAGACATGCAGTTTTTACACGTTTGGAGAAATGTAAACGAATTTGATTGATAATGATAGCAATACAGAGTAAGGAATAGTACTCCACAAGAATCATAAATTCAATGCCGTTGGAAATTGAATTAAAAACATGACATCTCAGCTAAAAAGCACAATGAAATCTCAACTTTTCCTTGAAGACTTGCATTATAATGTGGTTCATGAAATTTCCTAGATCATCAGCTTAATTTCCGCTTATTTAAGATGCGTGTTAGCGACTATTCATTCCTTTTGATATCCAACATGTTTCAAACTACTTATAAAGGGGCTTCATGTCGGTAGTATATAAATTTTCAGCAATTTAGCTTTTTAAAAACTGCTCAAATAATTTTTTTGACAACAGGAACGTTATCTCCGTAAAAATTGAATCTTTTCATATAAAAATTTTCACTGTAAACAGACACTTTTTTGAGTCGACACTCTGCCTATACACGCATATACTTACTCTATGTACTGAAGTATGAATTTCCTACACTGTTTGCTTGAAAATTAAGAATCAAGTGACAATGTTGACTTGTCATGTTGTGCAAAGAGATCTTTGATTACAAGCATTAACAATGCAAAGCAATACATTTTATTTCAGGAGCTTCGCGTATGTACAGTACACATCATATTTTCGCATCATTACAAATAAGATATTAAAAGTAATATACATGTACGTGTCTTTTTAATTTACTTAATCTTTTATTACAAAGACGGATCTTTTATTGATAATGCCTTAAATGATAAATAACTTCTGATAATAATCCTGGGCGGAACGCGGTGCTACATACATGTCAGCCAACGTATCCTGCATTTATAGCGTAGATCAGCATCAGTAAATCTCCAAGCCTGACAAAAAGTCCAAGATCCGATATTGAAAAAGTAAACATACTTGGACTATGAGCTGCCATTGACAATCAACTTTTACAAAGGAATTTATCGCTCTTCATTGTTTTCTGATTCTGTGATGAAAATTACGCTCTAGTATTTCCTATTATTAATTGGTAATAAGATACAACGTACATTCCTATATAAAAGAACACTTACACAAGAAAAACGAAGTAATTGCTCCAAAAGTCAAAAATAGCCGAGATATCACCAGTAATTTTGATGAGTTCAGCTTTGAACGTAACCGGAAGCATAATATGATATGCAGAACACTATAGACGCATCCTGCAGCAAATAGTAAGAATGCCGCTATCATGTGGGGCATGAACAACAGCGATACCTGAAAATAGAAGAAAATAATTAGAAAATCTAATTTTTGAGTGTAAATTTCTCAAATATAACTTCAACTAAAAACAAGCGTTTCTTACTAGTTTTCAACTCAAAAGGGTATACAGAAGAGCCTTGAATCATCAGCTAACTTATGATAGTCAAGTGTCAATCAATTTTCTGAACGTGTGTGGTTTCCAACATTTTCGCTGAACTTGAAATGTGCCCTGACTAATCATGGTATAATATTTTTTGAGTTTGAGTTGGAAAGAGTCAGGTTTTTAGAGATATTAATTATTGTTTTTTCAAAATGTGCACAATTTTTTCGATTACCATCCAGCAATCATTTTTTTCGCTACTTGTAGTATACTTTTGCTATTGGTAAAGATGTGAAATCCAGTACAACCTGTTCATATCTACATTCGTTCATATCATCTCATTCTAAATATAATCTTCAAGCTCATAATATTCTAAACTTCTGTCTTTTGCATCTGAAGATAATGGCTGGATGATAATCGAAAAACTTTGTACATTTTGAAGAAAATGCTAATTACTATCTCTGGAAACCTCACTCTTTCCAACTCAGAAAATAGCATATTCTCGTTGAAGCAGTTACAATTAACGCTATCATTAGACCTTGTAAAATTTTGAGGTATAAAATATCATTCTTGATTAAATAAGCAGCACAACTGAAAATTCAGGGGATAGAATAAGAGCAGTATCAAACTTGTATCAAACAGCAAATAATATTGTCTTGTGAAGGAAGAATGGCGTCACTGCCACATGATGTCACGATCTGCATGAATATCACACGCGTCATCTGCTGACTGGTTCATTAAAAGTTCATGACTGTAAACTGATGTACGCTTTTTTGTATCAAAATTCTTGTTCACTCTCAAATCGATGATTGAATTTCATAGTTTCTGATGGAGCATCGCGGAAGAGTTCATTAAGTGAGAGATAAAGGTTAAATTGAATAATTGTGGGTACTGCCTTAATGTTTATCAAGATATGCTTCACGCTACAGTCATGCAGAGCAAGTTTCTTAAAACAACCATAGAAAAGGTGACCTTCGAGGTAGAATAGTAAGAAACACAAGTGTAGGCCAATATTTGTCATCTCACCGTTTCTGAATGGAGACCAAGCAACTTATTAAATAATTCTCTCTCTCATGCATGAAAAGAAAACGGCTGATCAATTATGGACAACAGCAATACTTGGCAGATACCTTTATCGACCTATATGGAATCTATGTGGACTTTATTTGACTTTTCGCCCCAGTGAAAACTTTACACTACATTTTGACTTAAATACTTCCTGTTTATTATTGACTACGGTTAAAGACAATGTTTTTTTGAAATGTTTTAAAACAAAAAACATGACCTCTTTGTTTTTATCGCTTTATCGCTGTTTTAATGCCATCACTTTGTGACGCTTTCTAAAATGTCCAACCTACTGAAAGAGTTGTCAACGTCACGCGTGACTTTAATAGACAACAGAAGAACATTGAGTTGCAAATCTGCTGCACGGAGGCTAAATATGCCACATCAGCGAGTTACATTTGTTTTCATAGGATTTAGTATCTCCTCGGTCGGTCTGCACGCATCAAGTGTCATTTTGTCTGCGTCCCTTTTGTTGACGCTTCTTTTAGAAAGTTTCTTTTTTTTAAATTTAGGAATGATAAGTTGCAACCCTCGTCCAAATCAGCCCCTAAACAAACAAAGACCATAGTCTTCTCACTTCTATTGTATTGCCGAAGAGGTGGATCCAGCGTTATAACCATGCACTGACATAGGATGTCCATCTCGATCTCTGTGGATGTCAGCTGTCTCTGTCATCATATAATTGGGAAGATGGGCCATTACACTTGAACTAATCAAGTCGATGATTTCAATAACAGGACCGGTTTGTTGCAGATTGAAACACGTCTACATCTGCACGACCGATAATTGATTGACAGGCAGGAATGAAAGACCTCTTCAGTTTGAGTTACGTACATGTACCTACTGAAATCTGACCCGATTCGCTCTTCTACTAACATAGAAAGCTCCGTCTTGTTGTATATTGTCATGCTCGCACGAGTGAGTTACGTGCACATGAGATTGGGAGTTAGGATTAATGAATATCAATGCCAAAAGAGAAATTCTATTTCAATATTATGTGACGAAAGTGCAGCACAACTAAGTACATTCACGCCCCATGAAATGATCCCCAATACCAATAATAGCACAAGCCAGCTGATATTAAGATTACTATGAATATAACCTTCAACACCTACTTTATTTAATCGAAGGTTCGATCAAAGAAAACTAAAGAAATCTAAAGAAACTACTACATTGAGAAATTCTCAAAAAACAAAAAATCATGTTTTAAAGCTGATTTTAAATCATTGCTTCAAAACAAGCAATCCTTTTTTGAACCCTAGTCTTGATATAGCGAATTTAGCGATGGCTTCAAGTACGGCTTGATAAAATTATCTAACCAGACTTGCAAATAGGCCTGAATTTTTATGCTATGCAAAGGCCATGTTCGGACCTCTCATCCCGTAATTAGAGCATCAGTCCGCGTATTTCGTATACGCTGTACAACAAGGTTTCCCAAACTCCGGCCGCGCCATCGTTCTCACGAACCGTTACGATCTTGAGAACGAGACTTGAAATCGATTTCTGCGAAGCTTAAGCAATCTCGCATCAATTCTTTCGCGATGATGTGTTTTTATGAGAATTTTTCACAGCTTGTGTGTAGATTCAGTGTTTTTCCTGGTCATGATATTGGAAGCTGCAACTTAATTTTACCTAATAGATCAATAAAACCGTTCTTAACTTTATAGACTATGTCGTTGCATTCATATAAAATTCCTTTTGAAATATTGCTGCAATCAGCGCGAAGTGCAGGTGGAAGAATCAGTGCAAAAGAGAAGTATATATTATTAGATATTTTGAAATCAAACGCAAGTGTTGAAAAGGAATCGAATGAAAATATTTGTCCGTAAAGCTTGCATAAAATTAATAGATTTTTAACATGAATTAACTGAAATTTAACAAAATGGTGCTTAAAGAGAGCTAGCTACAAATTATTGGGAGTTAATTGCGAATTTGCTGTAATATCATAATTATGTAACTATTAGATTGTTTTTGGCAATTTACATGCTTACTAACTGTGAAACTAGATGTACCCAAGCACTCATCAAAAATTGTAATCCGGACCTCTACAAAAAGTTGCGGAACCCCAGCTGAAAAATATACACGCACTGCATGCACTTATGGCTGAATTTTCTTAGCATTCAATTTTTCAATCTGTAAACTTGATAAATTTGAATCAGATTTTCATCATAGACCAAGAACGGTCTTATTTTAAATTGCAGGCCTAAAATTGCTTGCTAGTAGATAAACAAATCAATTGAATAAATTGCTGATCGATTTGATTTATCTCAAATTACAGGAATATGCAGTATATCAGTAAAACTCGCCAATTCAACATGATGATGCTTACTTGAAATTAAAGTTAGTCTAAATTTAGTTACCAATAACATTACTTTTTTGTATAGAACGAGAGGAATATTCAAATTCCATGATTTGCGCTAATGTGATTTCGCCATTTTATCGCATAATTTCTTCGATCATGATGACGGCTGCTTTTGATCCGCCTGATTCACCATTGGATTCGCATCAAGATATTTCCTAGTAATGATACTCTGATATATTGCCTTTCCCAGCTTCACAAGTAAATGGCTTCAAGACCAGCACAGGCCCGTTTCTGTTAAAAATATCAAGCATGAACCTGCAACGGATTTTGCAGGTTGGGTATCCATCACATTTCTGCTAGGTTCTAGTTTGAAGCATTAAGCATCACAAATCTATTGTCCACTGACGCAAAAGACAGAGATCAATGCATGCGAGATAAGGGATTTATATTCTCTTTTGGGAAATGTCACATGGTTTCAATGTGTATCGAATTACAGCTGCTTCACACCTGGAAAACTTCGTCTTCAGCTGTCTAAGATGCATTGTCAATAGTACCCTTAGTAAGCTTAAATAACCTAAGCGCAGCCCAAGTCCACGTCATGTGATCACAGAAATTTGCTAACCTTCGGCTCTGACAATGGGACGCTCTTCTCAACGTTGCGCAATCGATCATTGTCTTGCTGTCTCCCCTTAGGAAAGCTATCAACCGTCAGCTGCTGTCGAACAATAGCTTGATTTTTATTGGCGTTTGTAACTCGATTGTGCGAATGTAAGGTGAATCAGAAAATTTCATCTTTAGCTGCATAGATATGTTCAAGCAGACGATGATCGAGGTAAATTCAAATGTCAGCTGCTTCATGAAATAGTTGCATGTGCTTTGAGCACAGTGATGCATATTGCGATATTTTTAAGGAAAAGTTACATGAACCACGGCCAACTAGAGGATACGGCCGGGACACGTGCATAATGGCTTCCAAAAAAGGAGGCCGATCATCTCGCTAAATGTAATCAGTCATTAGGATTAAATTTGTGATTGCAACATAAAGCTACTGACTGTAGGGTGAGAAAACTTCATTAGCCGAGTCAAGTCGCACAACATCAAGGTCATAATGTCTTTGTGCTGCAGACGCTGGGTATGTTCTACCATCTGTATCGATCAGTTAAGGGAACGCCAAGTTTATTATTCTCGCACATGCACAGCGCGCAGGCGGCAGTCAGCTTCACTTATTTGACTGATCAACGCGAGACTTGACTGCTCTCTCCTGTCTGCTATCAGAGTTCAAGTGTCCATATCAGATATCAAGAGTTCGACATGGTAAAAAAGTGCTGCGTGCCGTTATGCAAAAGTGGATACGCCTCAGAAAGTCCTCATGCGGCAGAGTTTTCGTTTCCAAAGGATAATAAAAAAACTTTGCAGCAACAATGGATTATTGCAATTCGTCGAAAAGATTTGATTGTGACAAAAAATACATTCGTTTGTGAAAAACATTTTGATAGCAAATATATACGGACGACACCATCAGGACGAAAAAGATTGAAATGGGAGGACAATCCCATTCCTACTATTTTTTCTTTTCTTCCCTCGGTAAGAGCTCCTATCACTATTTGACGGAAATGTCCTACTGACAGGAATATACAAATGGATGAGATGGAGGTTTTTCAACAACGTGATAAAATACATTCTTTGACTAACTTCGACGTGAATGATAAACCGGCTGACTGGATTTTGGAGAAATTTAGCGATTATGTTCGCGTCTATCAATTATCTTCAGGGATGCCCGAGGTTCTCGGAGCCATTGTGATTGATTCATCCTTCCATGTTAGATTATCTTTTCATGGCCGTCAGTTGTCTTTACCCGCCTGGTTACGATCTCAGCCTGGGTGCCAATTGAGCAGACGAAGTCAGTTGATGGAATTGTGCAACTACGTTAAGAATTTTTCTGATGATAATCGTGATTTCCCTCTCTTGTCAGCTTTGGAGAAATTTGTTTATATAAAGGGAAAAGTGGCATACCCGGCCATAATCATGCGATTCGCAATATATATACGCTATACATCTTTGGCGGCGTACAACTTTTTGAGTGAACATTTTCCTCTTCCATCATTGCGCACTTTGCGCAGAGTAACCTCCGGAGATCTCAACTCTCTGAATTTCGTGTCATCTCTATTGGAAAGCGGTGAAATTGGTAAGGATGCTACCCTTCTAATTGATGAAATGTATCTTCAACCAGAATTGCGTTTTGATCGGAGCGTCAATGATCGGAGCATCACCAGAAGAAGAACTGTATGGTAGTGTTGTTTGCTTCATGCTCGTTTTCCTCAAGAAATCAATCCCTGTTGTCATTCGGGCACTACCAATCACAAAGTTATCGGCCGTGTTGCTAATGGAGACCGTCGAGGATATTATTCGAAAATGCGGAAATATTAGTGTAAAAATCCGTGCATTGTCTACAGATAATCATTCTGTTAATGTGAAGCTCTATACTCGTCTCAAATGTCGGTATTCCCATCCAAATGCATCAAATGGGAATTTTGCTATTTTATTCGACAATATGATAACATATCTGATTTTTGATGTCGTTCATCTGATAAAAAACATCAGAAATAATTGGTTGAAAATCCGTAGATTCCGTGTTACGTCATTTCAAGCCTCCGTCGATGTCTTTGATATGCATTTAGCTGACAAATCATTCATCGATTGGAACTTTCTCAATAAAGTATTCGACATTGAGCACAAAACATTGCTTAAGAAAGCTCCTTTGATCACATTTGCGGCTTTACATCCGCAAAATAAAAAGCAGAATGTTCCTTTAGCATTAGCAATTTTTGACAGGCGAAATTCTAGTGCCATTGAGCAGTTTTTTACTGATGACGCAACTGCTCGTTCGACTTCAAATTTTATCAAAATTGTATCCGTTTGGTGGGATATTCTTAATTCCAAGTCACCAAATCATAGTTTGCAGTTGGCGAATGGCATTCGACCTAATGACGGTAAAACAGATTTTTTGTTGAAATTCGCCCTGTGGGTTGAGTCTTGGAAAACGAAAAATCTACAGTTTTTTTCTGAGCAGACTTGGAAAGCATTAGTGCAGTCTACAAGAGCTATAGCAACTTTGTGCAACGATCTTCTTAATGAAGATTATGATTTCATTTTAACTTCTCCTTTTCAAACAGATGCATTGGAGAAAAGATTCGGCAGATACAGACAAATGTCTGGCGGTCGTTTCCTCGTATCTTTATATGAACTTGGCAAGTCTGAGAAGATCATTAAGATTTTTCAAAGCCTCAGACATTTAGATTATGATGAATATCCTATCATCAATGCATCTGATGATACAGATTCTTTGACTGTCACTGATGATTATAAACAATTTATCTGACGATTATTCGTTGTCTGATACTGAAAATGAAGTAGCGGTGTATATTTCTGGCTATATTGCGAAAAAGATTCGCAATCTCAATTGTTCATCTTGTGGTGTATTTTTGAACGAGAACTTGATTCAGTCAAATGATCGTCGATATATTGATGCTTTGAACTGAGGAGGTTTGACTGTGCCAAATGAATTACTTCATGACTCTGTTTGTGAAGTGTTTTCTATTTTGATGGGAAATTTTTCTTATTTTCTGAAAGAAAAAGAAAAACGCTCCAATTATTCCGAGTATGTTGCAAGCATTGCTTGCAAAAAGTTGACACTAATCGAATTTTCGTGTGAAGATCATCACGTTCGATCGAAAAAAAATCCTGATCTCTACATGTGTAAATATCATATTCAACAATTACCAAAAGAAAATGAAGGACTCTATCAAAAGGCCAAATACCCAATTGATTAAGTATTCTTCGAAAAGGAGGAAATAATTTGTACTGACATTCGATCCGGCTTTGTAACTTTCTAAATATAGTGTAAATCTCATTCAGTCGTTCTCCATTATGATATTAAAAATCTATACATTAATTTGTCATCTAAAAACAGGATGCAGTATGATAGCAGTTCGGCCTCCTTTTTTGGAGGCCATTATGCACGTGTCCCGGCCGTATCCTCTAGTTGGCCGTGCATGAACATTCAACGAATACCCTGTGCATTATTACCGATCACTGCAGCTTGCAAGTCTGCCTCTACCAATAGCAGCAATGTTTGTTATTTCAGTCTAAGATTGCGCGTCGTATGCGGTCAACGACTGATAAATGAAGTCTGATAATCCATATTGTTGATTACACTGCTTATATTCATGAAGTTTGTTGGTGACCTCCTAATTTTTGTGGGACTTGGCAGACAAGAAGTATAGTTTAAACGATGGAACAAATCATAATTAAGAAGTGGTATAATATTTCAAGAATATCAAGAAGCTGAACTCATCAACGAAAAGCAAAACCATAACCAATGTAAACAATTGTATAACCTGAAATTACCGATTTTCAGTCGAAAACATAAATCTGCAAGAAATCGATGACATGATTTTACAGTGAAATACAGTGCAACACATACCATCTGAATACATTTTATGAGGCTAATAAAATACATTAATTAAATCAGTCATTAATTAACATCGTGTTTTAGGAACGCTGGAAGTCCTCAGGTGCAGTAGTTCAGATGTTGTGTGAGATCTACTCTCTCTTTCATCATTGTTGTTCATCATATTGTTTATTTAATTCCATTGTTGTTAATTGCATTCACGACATGGCTTAAGATGCTTTGGTGGACAATCGATCCCCGCTACTTGCCTTAATGTCGGCGGTCACAATTGTGACGTGTTATTTATCCATTGATTATTATTGCCTTGACAACTGATGTGTGGTGGTGAGGGTTTGATCCTCCCAACTGACAGAGTCGCGTAAGTGGCTCGTAGCTCAGTTGGTTAGAGCACAGGTCTAGTTAACCTTGGTTGTAGGTTCGAATCCTACCAGCCGCACATCTTTTGCATGGCAATTTGATCTATTGTTTATTTAATTTCATTGTTGTTAATCACTTCCGGGCAACAGAGAGCATAGCAGTTCTCTGATCCGATAGCCTGCAACCATGGCAAAACCTGTGTTATTCACATCAAACGTTGGACTTCCTGGACAGACACGGCATGGCTTCGTGTCTTGAGTGAGGGAGGGTGAGTAAAACAGAGAAAGTGAAAAACAAATCAGGGAATACACTGTGAGCTGCAATAACGATCTTTGATTTTATGATCGTAATTTTACGTGTTAAATGATATAACTAGGAAAACGCTTTATCAAAGCAATATTTTCGTATATCTTCAAATATTCTCTTTGTTAGGTCATAGTTCGTCATATTTCATATCGTTCATTATTTTTCTTCGTTCACATATATTTCTTCTACTTGACATGGTTTTCTTCTCGCTGTCAGGAATCATGTGTTGGTGACTTCATAGTTTTAGTTTCATGAGGAATAAACATAGGAACTGGTCAGTGTTGAATATCCACAGACAGTTAAAACAAAGATAAAACAATGCGAAATCCCTCAATTATTCTGCAAAGAAAAAACTACCAACCACAGAATTAGACAACGTGCTCCTTCAGTCTTCGTTCCTTAGAAAGAGAGCGTCGTATATCGCATACTATTGGAAATGGGCCACATACAAACAAGAGGCTGTCACCTTTTGGACCTCAGTCAGTGACGTGCGTGTTAAAACATCATTTCGGTCATATATCGCTTTCTAGTTTACATCAGAGATGTTTATACCATGAGAACGGAGCGTCCACATTCGGAGGAATGAAGAAATTCGTCAGACAATTTCGGCTATGTAGTAATTGGTTGCCGAAGCGCGCCGGCGTCCATGTGGGCCAATGTAGAGAATTCCCTCGTTGAAAATCAGTTATAGTAACTTTTTATAGAGTTAATCAAATGTGAATATACATGTATACTTCAAAATATCAACTAAGGATATAATCTCAGTGTCTTTGGATGTAATATAACAGCTCTCCTCACTTGTAGTAGGTGTGTGTTTTCTCTTCTTATTCTGACCTATGGAAATCTTCTAAGGAAATCTGAATAAAGAGGTGCTCATAAAGAGAATAAAAAGCACCGCCCATCCTGTATGTGAACGGTGTACAATTGGCGCTCAGCACCGCAATCGCGAACGCCGATCATTTTAACTGAAGGACGCTCAGTCATACTTTAATGGCCACAACATTGGCTAGAACGCGATATTTAAAGAATCCAGCAATAGCTTTTCTTAGCGAGCAACAGCATTCCACGCGAGTTCTCACAAAAGACATGTATCATAAAATATCAGTGCCGCTAGGCCTCTCATTAATTCGCTGAATTAGAAATGTGACATTGCGCGTGTATTTGAATGGTGAGCAGGTTGAATGATTCTTCATGCATCTGAAAGGTAACAATGACCCACCTGAAAATTTCCTACAAAGCTGGCCGCAATGGAGGCGAGCTCACCAAGAATCAAGGCTGCCACATTTAATCTTCTCTCATGAGCTTGATTGAAATCCAGATGACAGATGATGAACCGATATTCGAAGTAGATACAAAGTGCACCTACAATGAAAACAGTAATAATAACTAGTTCAGGAGATGTTTATAATAATGAGTGTTTCATTGAAATATGAATAGAAATCACTCTTTACTAAATCAGCACTGTTTACACACAATCACAAGCTAATGAAACAGTTATGGGAAAAGTTATTGACAGTAAGTTATATCAGGATTGACTGAAGATGAGAGTTTGTAAATACGGTGTTCCAGGAAATTACTTGCGATCTTTGTCGCGAAGACTTTGATTGAAAAGAGAGGGGCAGGATGGAATGGAGGAATAGGCTCTTCGATGAGTTTTACAGATAGGCTGTTGAAGATGACGCAAGAAAGTTTAACGCTTAGGGAAGAGATCGTGTAAGATGTTGTCGGGACTTTCAAACTTTCCTAGAGTTTTAAGGGCTCTAGAAATTCTTCTTTCTTTCAAAGAAGGAAACTTTTGACACTCACAGGTGAAACCGCAGATAATTCCATGGCAACGCTTGCGAATTTCTAAATTTATTGGATTCTTGGTCATAGAGCGACACGAATAACTGACAGTTATATGCAAGCACACCAATGACAAAATTGTGGTTGACTTGATTGAAACCATCTTTAGTCACTCAATGAAATTTATTTAGTCGCTTGAGTGGAAATATGCAATGACTTGCTCTTCTACAAATGAAATCTATATGATTGCTTCACTTCAAATCGTGAGAAAAGATTGTGCCAAGGATTTTTAGTTCATTGACTAGCATATCAGATGCAAAATCGAAATAGCGGTTTTTCGTTGCTGTTATCATTGCCTATGAATTATTTTCATTACATTTCAAGCAATGATTGATACACCACTCTTTCGTGTTATGTATTTCCGTTTGATTAGTTTCCTCTAAATTGTCCTCTTGATAGAATGGAGTGATAGGCGTATTTCACCGTCATTGATTCGTCTGAGTGTGCCTTTAAAGTGCCCATATATGCGGCAAACAAATAAGGAGACAGAGTTGCGCCTTGGGGTACACCGGAGGTTCATGCATTACCAACTTTTTCAATCTTTCCAGTAAGTATATGTCAACATCATCTATCTCAAAACGGATATTTGGAAGTAAACATGATCGATGTTCGTTTTTATGTCATTTATGAGAGGGAAACGAGCATTTTCATTTTCAATTGGGTATTTGAAACATTCTGACGGAGTTCGCAATGCCAGCAGCTGCGGCGTTCAGCTGATTGCGCATTCAGTAGCGAATTTCGTATGTCCGTAATATGCCTTCTCGTACAATAATCAGGTGATGATGAACAAACACATTACAGGTACAGTCATCTTAAGTGCATGCTTCGGAACTTCGTGTTCTTGTCATGACTGTTGATATTTACAACATCATGAGCAATAATGATCAGGGAGCAATAGTAACTGTTTTGAATGCCTGACTTGCGACATCGACTAGGCGAAGTGAGAGCAAGTGAATAAGGATGACTCGCTTAGATGCACTTGGGTGAGAATTCTTAGTGAATGACAATTGCTTCTCACCCCGTGGCCTGTGCCCTGAGTAGTACAAGAAATGAAAGAAAAATATCTTCCGAGAAATTTTACTCCCTCGCTGATAGTGGCAGAGTACTCTGTGGGTAGGATGTCTTCGAGGGTCCATTTCTATTAGGCAAATTATGTAACTTAGTTGTAAAGACAACATATTCCTATAGTTAGTAAAACATGATCGAACAAAGTGAAACAAAGCAGACACAAAATTCTTGTCAACAAAATATGTATCGGTCGTGGGCCAATATATACGGCCTCCTATGAAATGCCCCAGTCGTTGTTTGCTGATCTTGGCTGCTCAACTCTGTGAAAATAGACATAGGAATTCGTGCTTTTCCGTAGCACCCTGCACTACCTCCGCAAGAGAGATCATTGTTGACCAGCACATCGTATTCCGCATTATATTCGCATCGTCCCTCCCTTCATGGTACAATGTCACACCTAGAAAGTTGAATCTTTACACAATATCCAGCTGTAAGCTCTTTGATGCTTGTCATCTCGTGCGTTCCGAACACTGTGATGTTAGACTCCTTTGCATTGAGTGAGATTCAGTCCCCCTGTCACTCCTTACATGTACATTCTAGGGCAGTCTGCATCCGTTTTCCGTGGTTGCAATTAGTGCGACATCGTCTGTATATCCGTGGTTATTTACAATTCTATTAGCGATGTCAACGCTTTAATGACATGAATCAGTACATGCGTCCAAACATCTAGAAAACGATCTAGAGAAATATCATCATGTAGAAACTGCACAATCTGTAGCTCTGTATACATGCCTGTAACACAAGCAATGAATGACACAAGACAATTCGTGTGTCTAGGGACAATTAAAGTAAAATGAAGTCAGCTATTATCATCTCTAAGGCATATTTTACTTTGAGTGAAATAAATGCACAGAGAATTGCTGATATTCGAAAAAATCGATATTTTCCGGAGCCGTGCTATATCCGAATGGTTCCGGTTCCTTAGCCTTAGTTTGAAAGTGTATAATACATAATCTAACAACAATAACTTACTGATGAATGCTGCAAAGTTCATAAGTTGTCCAAATATACAGCTTTGTGGAGGAAGAGTGGCGGCATTACTGAAAATGAATAATACAAGATTTGGTGGGAGTCGCATTAATATGGTAAAATCATGTTGCCAAGTTTCATTCTTATAGACAGTGCGCATTCGCAACAATCATGATAAAATTCACATATATTGTCACATCAATTCAATACATTAAAACAGCGCTGTGACCTTGTGGTAGAGTCTTCACTCTGCGTATGGGAGACATGGGTTCAAATCTTGGATGGGTCAAACGCATGACTTTCAAAATAGGATCATCTCAGTTCTTGCTAAAACATTCAGCACAAAAGAAAGAAGGTGGGATAAATAAGAACTCGGTCATGGAAGAAATGTGCCTCCAAGTATAAACAAGGTTTATTCATGAATATCTAAAGAGAATGACAACGATTAAGTCAATAAAAGACACCAACATTCTTGATTCGGCGACTACACTCGACGACACTCGCACAGACTTTAATCATTTTCACTCAGACATGTTCTATCTTAGTTTTCCAAATGATTTTAGTTGAAGGGTTTCCCCTTGATAACGTTCCTCTAATTTTGACGATCGTTCATGTGGGCCTCATAAGCACCAAAGATCCTCCTTCTTTAAGTAGACTGACTGTCGAGTGTGTTTTTGATCCGACACAATGCGTCACTAAATATAAAATAAATAAATGAATCTTGACAACAAAAGCTTGTCGCAGTATATTGAATCTAAAGAGAAAGACAACGATCAAGTCATAGAAATTGACAACAATAAAACCTCTAGAATGGAAATTAAGCTTCATGCAATGCACAATAACGGCACATAAATCGCACGCATTTTCACATAGATGCACCTGCCAACGTCTGTATCATTGGGTTAGAATCAGTCACATGAGTAAATCGAAGCTTTTAATTGGTTCTTCATGCCCCAACTTAGTTCCCCCGGATGTACCGCGACCTTGAGTCAATTTCCATTCTAGCGAACTTCAGATAAACAGTTTATTTCTATGGATCAAGTAAATAAAAGACATCAACATCCTTGATTCACTCGCCTGACCAAGGAATCGAACCAAAGTCCGCGGTGCAGACAAGCTCGCACCTTCTTCACTAGGCCACATTGACGGTTCAAAGGGAATGCGCGAGTGAAGGCAGTAGTCATCTCCAAGTGATATCGATTATTATTATTATTGACAGAATACTACTAGTATTCATATTGTAGCGAGACAGCATATCAGCATGTCATTTGACTGCACTACACTGTAGATTGACAACAAAGGTCTGTCGCAGACATCGTTTCGATTCCTGGGTCGGGCGAGTGCGGTCGGGGAATTAAGAGTGTTGATGTCTTGTATTGACTTAATCGTTGTCGTTCTGTTTATATTCGATATGCTGCGACAAACTTTTGTTGTCAATGTCTATTCATTTATTTATTTTATATTTACTGACGCAGTCTGTCGGATTAAAATCGGACATGAGGCCCACATGAACGATCGTCTAAATTAGAGGAACGTTATCAAGCGGAAACCTTTCAACTAAAATCATTTGAAAAACTAAGATAGAACATGTCTGAGTGAAAATGATTAAAGTCTGTGCGAGGAGAGGTGATGGAAATTTACGGATGTGGTCTCCTACGAGTATGTTGACAATCATTTAACATTGTAGGAATTTCTGCAGACACTCCAGCAAAACATCACTATTAATGAGATCAGCTTGCTGATCGGCGAACCAATCTCAGAGGAGGTGCATTTGCAGTTCAAAACCATCGAAATCAGTATCAGTGCATGGAGGAAAACCGATTTTGTCTCTTCCGGTAATTTCAACTAAGCAGATTGAGTGTTCTCTTTCTGAGACACCGAAATCGCTGCTGACAGCATCTCAATCGACCACAGTTCTGGACTCAAGTTTGAGATGATAATCGATGAGAATCGGTGTATACATATAATACTTCAACAGCCAACGTCGACATCATACTTTTTTCAACACATTACGTTATAAGCGCATAATCCGTCTTACATGCTTATTTCTCTACACGCCAGTTTTGTTTCAACAGAAGTGCGTGGAACTCCGCACGTCTTCATTCAAAGGGGGTTATGAAAGCAAATATGAAGAACTGTGTCTCCAGAGATGGAACAGGGCGGGTTTTTTCGGCTTGAACCCGACCCAGATAGACTCCAAAATATCACGCCCGGGCACGGCCCGGCACGGATGAATTTTGTATCTCTGTCTGGATGACAAACTTCATCGTTTTACGCACATTGCCATCCTTAATGAACATATCAATTACGTTAGTTGACTGTAATCGCCTAAAGAAACATTCTAGAAAGCTAACTATTGATTACATGATCGCATACTGTACGGCCTGCGTACCAGCTGTAAGTGAATAGATTTCTGTTCAGCGATAAGAACATTTAATACATAGTGACTTTTTTTAAAATATTGTAGACTTATAACGTATTTGTCTATCACAAATAAATTGGATCCTTTTCTCATTTACCAATAGATGCCTACTCTCATGAGATATATTTTCTATGTATTCTCATGACTCGCTTACTGAGAATGAATGTGTTGAACAGGAGGTACAGCAGTTCTGCTATCTTGGAGACATGCTTGACAGGGATGCTGGTGTCGAGAGAGCCGTGAGAACTCGCATTGCGACTACGTGATTAAAGAGGGAACTTGCTAATTTTGCTAACTTGCTGGAATTGCTATATTTAACATTATAAATACAATATATTAGCGCAGCAATTATTTTACATAAATCATTGAGAGATAGCAGCGTACTATATTAGATTAAAAGAGTCAATTTTCAGCAGTCTTTCAGTTTTGCTACCTTACCGTATACTTATAGAATCCATTTAACCTTTTCCGACTTTAAAGAGCTGTAAATGCGAATTCAGAAAGAATTGGGTAAGAGCATGTTGACATCTTCAACTCACTTCGGAGATCGCAGCTGTGCACTGAATCCATGAATTGAGTGAAAGAGTTAAAGTGATGACTGGTCCTGATTACAATAAGATGGATTAACGAAGCAATGCAAAAGCTCATATTAGGAAGTTTGCACGTGCGGTTGTTTCTTAGTTTTCTGAGAAGATTCAATCATCTCATTATCTATAATCTCTCGATTTCATACGTTGATGCCCTGCAATATGCGAACATTCAATATATTAAAAATTTATATAACTCCACTGGTGATGACCCGAACCTTTCTCTCAAACATTACTTGAATTTTGAATTGGCAGTTGATGATGAAAAAATTAAAAGTAAGTAGACATAAATATCTAATATTGAAGTTTCAACTAGGTTCTGATTATAAGTCAACCGGTGCTACTACTAATGAAATCATTTCATAACTAAATGCTTTCAAAGAGGCTGCCTCATCATTTTCTTCTTTTACGACTAGTATTTTTATATGTTCATTGCATCTACATGAAATGTCGTCAGTCACATCCAGGGGTTATCAAAAGTTAAGGCCCATTTATAGTCAACTCGGTAGCTCTGCAGATCATTTAAGTAGGTCTTGACGATCTGCAGGATTGATCTGTAGACTCTGCAGATACATCATCTGTAGACTGTAGATCCTCATCGATTTTGGTCGGTGATGATGTGGCGTTTATACTTGCTTCCGATATCGGATCACTTTATCTTGACATCATGACAGACGACGAACTAAACACTTTGTTCGTAATCAGGTTGCATTTAAAACGAAGGCGTCGGACTACATGTATGTATGTAACAGAGAGCCATTCAGAAGGAGGAAGGATTATGGACAGTACAAGATGCTGGTTCCTGAATTAATAGAAGACAGTGAATTATTCTTCAATTGTTCAATTATTTCCGGATGACCAAATCAAGGTTAGATGAGTTACTGAAGCTCGTTGGGCCACGTGTTCAGCATGCAGAAAATCATGCCTTCCCTATCGGTGCTGGTGAACGACTGTGTTTGACACTCAGGATTTTGGCGAGTGGTGATTCACAAGCCAGCATGGCTTTCAACTACAAGATAGTAAATCTTCTATATCCAATATAGTGAAGGAGACGTCATCTGCCTCGTGATAGATCTCGAAACCATCAGAAGACAGCTGGCAAAATTCGTGATGATTTGAAAGACAACGTTGTGGGAATCAAGCGCTAGAAGCTGAAAATTCTACTTTTGTCTACTTGTGTATTGCGGTCGTACTTTTTATGTATATATTTGAATACTTTTTGTTGTATATATGAATAAAACAGCTTGCATGAGATTGGTAACGAGATTGTGCAAGAGTTATTGTTTAAAAATATTCTAGTTCAGATACAATTTATTGTTTTGGTCTGAAAGCTTCTAAAAGCAGGAAAAACGACTATAATATGAAGACAAGAGATGAAAAACAAAGTCTCATTTAAATGAAGTGAGAATGTATTGAATTCATCAATTGACCATTACCTCAACTAAGAGTTTCATAAATTTTAGATATTTGCATCTCTTCCGCTGAATCTCCACATGACGTCACACACTGTCGATTTTCTATTTCGGTAAGTGCTGCACGTTCCTCTGCTCTTTGAAGCACGCACTGGATTTCAACTTTCATACTCGCTTTAAGAAGACGATCGAATTTCTTCAATGATGCAGCTATGCTTCTGGCTGAAACAAGGAAATGGCATTTTAGAACACTCATCTGGGACAGGAAGCAATTACAGTAACAAATACTTACCGAATAGTAGATCCTCATCGTCATCTTGTGCAGCTCCTTGATCTCTTTGTTTCAAATAATGCAGTATCGCTGCATCGGTTCGAGCACTGAGAGTCCGCCTCGCTTCCTTCTGTCTTCGCCCCTCACATTGATTTCTGCTTCTAGGACGACTCCGTCGCTTTGCTCTTCATACTCCCTGTCTCCTTCTCCCTGGTCTTCATTAAGAGGTGGCGCATCTCTTTCCATTTCGTTGCTGTCAATGTTTTCCGTCTGACTTTGCTTTCTGTCTTGCGTCTTTCAGCTCGATCGTCAAGAAAATGCATCAGCTCAAATATGGCCATTTAATTGGTTTCGATGCTTTGCTTCCAGACTTTCCTTGAGTGGCCTGCTTCTTCTTCAGCTGCCTTTGCACATCCCTTAATCCATTCCATCGCTTCTGGCACTTGGAGACGTCAAGCTTCACAGCTTTAGCTATTTCTCCCCATGACACTTTCTTTTTGTGTGGATTGCGATAATCCCTGTCCTTCAAATCCCATAGGCCTAAGTGTCTGCATTTCTGCACTTCGCAAATCAATCTCTCATTTACATCGTCTCTACCTTCCATGTTGACTGCTTCAGATATCGGTACAATTTTAACGCTACAGAGTTGTCTACCGATATATTTACGCTCTGAATCGAATATTGGTTGTCATTGGTTACTAGATAGGTGAACTCTGACATCGTTGACCTACTTGTCTACCGACTTCACAGAGTCAACCGACATCGTTCGATTTCGCTCAGAATACATATTCAGAGTAAACTATAAATGGGCCTTTAATTGCACTGCAGTTAATTGGTTGTCGTCATCTAATAACTGCAGTCAATTGGTTGGTGTCATCGAATAATTGCTATTAATTGGTTGGTGTCATCGAATAACTGCAGTCAATTACTTGGCGTCATCGAATAACTGCAGTCAATTACTTGGCGTCATCGAATAATTGCAATTAATTGGTTGGTGTCATCGAATAATTGCAGTTTATTGGTTGGTGTCATCGAATAATTGCTATTAATTGGTTGGTGTCATCGAATAACTGCAGTCAATTACTTGGCGTCATTATACATCCGGAAGGTCCCCTTTGCTGGTGGTAGCAAAACTCAAAATACTCTTTGGCGCGAGCGCTTTCGAGGTCCGTCGGACATCATAGTCATGCGCTTAATGATTTATTGCGATATTCACATGAAGCAATGAAAAGTGTTCATAAGATCTATGACAACAGTCTCTTTACGAAATGGGTCAATGATTATATAATACTGTTTTAAGTTAAGAGTAACATATCAACAAAGCCAAAATCACATAAAGAAAAAAGTTACATGCGATAAAGAATTATAATACTGCATTGTAAGAAGATCCTAAGTCAACCTTAGTCTTGTTGCCCGAGCCCAGCTTCTTTGTCCAGATGGCTTCTTTGGTGATTCGTTGCCGCCATTGTTTCGCCCCATCAACCCTACGCATGTGGTCAAAAGACATCATGTGACCAGTCTCAGTTACATGCTTCGCGATCTCCGACCTGTAAACGTCCATGTCCTTTACTGCTCTTAGGTGCTCCTTTTTGCGCTCCTTAAGGGGCCTGTGTTCAAGATCATACTTGGCGGAGGAGAGACAACATCTGCGTCGTGTTTTCATGGAGAATGGCTACAGTGGACAAGACATCTGCTTCTGGTCTGGTGTTAACACTGCTATTCAACGTGAATATGAACCTCCGAAAGCAACCATTCCTTACTATCCAGGAATTGGAGAGAAAATAAGGTCTGTACTTTCTGATTCCAACATAAGCATTGCTCTGAGGCCTTCAAGTACTCTCCAGTCGATGCTCGTAAGAAAGCGGCCCTCTCCTGCCATTCAGTTGGGATCAGTGTACCATATCCCTTGCTCAGAAGACTCCTGCTCTTTCTCTTACGTCGGTGAGACATCCAGGCCCATTAAGGAGCGCAAAAAGGAGCACCTAAGAGCAGTAAAGGACATGGACGTTTACAGGTCGGAGATCGCGAAGCATGTAACTGAGACTGGTCACATGATGTCTTTTGACCACATGCGTAGGGTTGATGGGGCGAAACAATGGCGGCAACGAATCACCAAAGAAGCCATCTGGACAAAGAAGCTGGGCTCGGGCAACAAGACTAAGGTTGACTTAGGATCTTCTTACAATGCAGTATTATAATTCTTTATCGCATGTAACTTTTTTCTTTATGTGATTTTGGCTTTGTTGATATGTTACTCTTAACTTAAAACAGTATTATATAATCATTGACCCATTTCGTAAAGAGACTGTTGTCATAGATCTTATGAACACTTTTCATTGCTTCATGTGAATATCGCAATAAATCATTAAGCGCATGACTATGATGTCCGACGGACCTCGAAAGCGCTCGCGCCAAAGAGTATTTTGAGTTTTGCTACCACCAGCAAAGGGGACCTTCCGGATGTATAATGCAGCCTGTCCCTCACTCTTCAGTGGAAACTTGGCGTCATCGAATAACTGCAGTCAATCACTTGGCGTCATCGAATAATTGCAATTAATTGGTTGGCGTCATCGAATAATGGCAGTTTATTGGTTGGCGTCATCGAATAATTGCAATTAATTGGTTGGTGTCATCGAATAATTGCAGTTAATTGGTTGGTGTCATCGAATAATTGCAATTAATTGGTTGGTGTCATCGAATAATTGCAGTTAATTGGTTGGTGTCATCGAATAATTGCAATTAATTGGTTGGTGTCATCGAATACTTGCAATTAATTTGTTGGTGTCATCGAATAATTGCAATTAATTGGTTGGTGTAATCGAATAATCATCTTCATAGTCATCAACATATTGCGCAACCTTTTCACTATTTCTATCTTAAAATACACAATACTTTTATGATAAAGTTCAAAATTCTATTTTATGTTATGTTATCTAGGTCCTGATTATTTCTCCATGTGTTTCAATATTTGTTATCACTATAGAAATGTTGCATAAACTTAAGTCTTTAATTAAATGTGCCAATATTCACATCCACTTAAGAAGATAGTTACATGTATTTGTATTTTATGCAACACCGACGGCCAGAGACAGTAATACGCCATGTATCATGCAACTAGTTAAGCATGCCTATGCCTATGTATGCAGTCTGTTTCTTTGAATAGAAATTGAAACATTAGTCTAATCGAATGGTAAGACCAACTAATTGCTCAAAATAATTGAAATGAATATTTGGTAACTCCTGGTCACATCTGATAGCTGAACACTAAAACATTTTCCATTAAGTGCTTTCAGTGTAAAACTTACCTGATATATGGGAGGAAAGCATTGACATGACCCAAAGATACCGCTATGGCATATCTAAAAAGCGAAGACAATTTCCATTGAAAAAGGCAGCACTAAGTGTATACCCTAAAATAAATAAATAAATAAAATGTGATGAAATGGGAAATCTGTAGTCATGAGCACAATTATAAAATCACGTTTACTGGAGAGTTGCACAGGAATTCTCTATCTTTTGAAATGGACTTCCTTTGTCTGGTGTGAGAGCTCTGTCACTCGTCAGATTGTATCTTGCCGACCGTTTATCCGCATCTTACCTTTTCACAATTGACTGTAGTAACAATTACCACTTTGCAAGTTCCAGAATCTTTGATTGCAATGCAATTGGCGGTTGTTCATGTACAGAGAGAGATGTACCAGCTTTACCTCACGTGATAGTAAGTAGATCAAACAGTCGATATTCATGAATTAGCTCACTCGCAGCACACCTCTCTCTCCCCCTTTTACCCGACATTGCAGCTTGTTACTCCATCATCGATGTGTTCCACTAACTAGTCGGCCAAAGAACTCGGAACAAATCATCGGAATACTTTGTCTTTCATTGTCTTTCAACTGATTAGCAATGCAATCTACGTGTAGATGAAGATCTTGCTTTGGGATTCATTTACAAATCAACACGCCCTGCTCTCACATTTATCGCGGGGGGGAGTTGAAATTACATCAAATGAACTATGTAGATTGCATTCCGCTGACGCTGTGTTTCATCTAAGAAAAAGCAGTTAAATATCAAGATCTTCAATTGCATTTATACAATTTATGACTTGTGCTTTGATTAAATTCATCCAAGTGCCATTTCGTGTTTAAATTTGATTTGATCACTATTTTATTTTGAAGTAGTAGCATTGACATATTGCTTCAGGGCCACTGTACATAAATAAATGAAAACACAAATTCAGTGCAGCATGATCAGGCATAAAAGTATCTCGCTGATCTTTTGAAAAGACGCAGAGATTTAACAATGTAAATTCACTGGGCAGCCTATTCCAACATTGAGCAGATGAGGCAGAGAAGTGTTTCTTTGCCACAGCTTATAGGCGGAATCTTGGTATCTCAATTAAGTTGTTTGATGCAGAGCGCAGATGCGAGCGATTGGACAAGGAATTGACCGATATGATCAATTCACAAAGGTAACCCGGAGCATAACCATGAAGGCATTTGTACACCAGGTTACAAGCCGAAGATGTACTCGTGAAGTCACAGGTAGCCATCGTAGTTGATTGAGAGCAGGTGTGAGGTGAGCTGCTCTAAGGAGATTGTAGACGAGACGAGCACTGGCGATAATGACACGTTGAAGCCGTGATAGCTAGCCCTCCGGAATACTCGGCAAAACAGAAATAATATAGTCCAACTTGGGGAACACCAGCGCAGTAACCAGAGATGATGCGAGAGGACGTGTGATGGAAGGACGAACAGAGCGTAGCTGTCTTATGCTCCCAAAACAGGAGGCAACTGTTTTCGAGACATGGGGCGAAAATGACCATGTCGAATCCAATACAACTCCAAGACATCGAAGTTGAGAGACAGGAAAAATGCTGTGGTTGCCGCTTGGGATAGGTGTCTTTACGAAGTTTCCAAGGTACTGTCGGGTACCAATCCACATCAGATTTGTCTTCTGAATGTTGAGGTGTAAACCATTGGATTTCAGCCACTCCCCAAGCACACGAATATACTTTGACATCATCTCACCTGATGACGTAGAATTCAAATGTCCTCTCCCTCCAGTGTCTCAATTATCATCTCTTATCAATTACTTTTACTATTCATCGTGCATACATTTCATCGTGTTACGCGAATGTAGAATAACATCTCTTTGTCATCATTCTGTATTTGTAAAAGTCATTGTCATCTGTATCATTTCTTCCTCGTGTTCTCTTTTTTGAGAAATAAAAGTTTTGATATATTTTGACACTTAGCTATTGTTATTTTAAGACTGTTTTCGGTCTACGATTCTTATGAGTCCCTGAATGTCAAAAATAAATGACGATTGAAAAGAAGGAACACATTTCCTATCTCTCAAAGACAATGGCTGCATAATTAAGGTTTAAAGCAGTTGCACACAAATTCTGACGAAGCAAAAATGAAATGAACACTCACGAAGCGAAACAGGCCACCAATAAGTTTAATCCCAGCAGGAATGGTAAATAATGAATCCGCCGCGAAAATATGATCCTGTTCATCTGCACCTGAACCTGATTGGAAGGGGAGAATAGTAATATGTGTACAGCATCTCGCAAGCATTTGTGATCAATAAAATCGTAAGGTAGCAAAGGTACGAGTAATAAACTCTAAAATCGTGCCGATGCCAGAAATTCAGCTAAAATCTCGTCAAATAAGCATTTAACACAGTCAGAAGCACCTCATAAAATTCATCACCACAAATCAGATGGCATAATGTACAAACATTTACGGGAAAACACTAGCTTTCAAATTGATTTTTTCGTTGCATGAACTTAATTTGTAATACCTTTTACTGAATTTCTGAGGCATGGTAAATAACAACAATATCAAAGTGTTGCACAAAATATCTATGTCGCGCTGAAGAATGGCTCAAATCCACTGGATTAGCTGGTAATGAAAGTCGGAAGCTTTAATCATACGACACATTAATGGGCATAAAGTACATAATGTAGAGGCTGTGATGGTTTACCTTCAGCTGAGGACGGTTAGTACAACAAATTTAATGATTCTTTTGAATAATCAATTGATGCTTGGAAGATACAGACGAGGTCAATCACAGTAATGATTACACGATGCTTCGAATAGACCGAGAATCTAGATGTACTAGTTTAATGGATGCAATGCCTTCAGAACTAGATGATCACTCATCACAGATTCAGCTCTGACATCATGACATTCACTGATCCAATAATTCAAGAAGAAATGGATTCTGTCATAGATGACATAATGTGAAGGAAATATCAAATTGCGAATCGTAATATTAATCTGCTTTTCATTATGCTCAAATTCTATGCTTGATGTTGATAAAATTGATTTGTGTCAATATGTCCTTGTAAAGCCGATTACTTTATAAATCGCTACCATTCCAGATAAAACTTATTTCCGATTCAATCTGATTAATGATTTATAGCATACTGATATAAAAACTCTCGTTATTGCAGGAGAATCTGTGTTTCTTGATATTTGGCCGATCAGTTCAGCGCGTTTTTTTTTATCAAGCAACATATATACAAAAATTCTCTCATCTATACATGGATAAGCATTCTCACTCTGTAAAAGAAATATTTGCCACATCCGCACAGCTATAAATAAAAAGATATTACAAAGATGCGATGTTAGCACTTGAAAGCCAGAAAAGGTAGCCAGTTAAGACGTTAGATCAGGTTTGTGCACGATAAATCAACTTTTACAGAGTCATGAGATTAAAAATCCCTGCAACTATTTTCAGGTCAACATATTCTCAAAGCCTACGAAAACGTTACAGAATTGTTAGTCAGCTCTCATTTTAGTCTTGAAATCCAGAATAATTTTCGTTTTCGATCTATAATGTATTTCTGAGAAGAAGGTAAAATTATCAATGTTCAACATTTCATTAACATTTTGGTACTTTGATATTTCATGTATACAGTGTAGATCTTTCGAAGATCAACCGATATCTTCAAATCATAAAAATGATTTATGAAATAGAGTAATTAAACATGCTAACTACAAACACAACAAGAATATTCATGATATCAAATCAGATAATCATCATTTAGTCGAAATTCATTTTGTAAAATTGGTGTAGAGATACAGGGTGTCCGTAAATTCGCTTGACTTTTAAATTGAATATCTACATGAGAAAGCAATAAACTTTTTCATCACAAACCATGTTATGTTATGCAACATAAAGGGGAATTTACGAATCTAACAATAAGAAGCCAATATTTGATGATTAAAATGTTCAAATCAAATGTTTGAAATGATCGCCGTCGAAATCAATCAGTGCGGTCAATCGCTGAATAATATCGAAAACACCAGCGGCAAGTTCTCCACGTGTGACTTCATTGCAGATGTCAATGATCTTCTCACTCAACTGGTCCAGGTTTTGTGGCTTACCATGATCGTATATCTTCGCTTTCATCCATCCCCAGAACCAAAAGTTGAGAGGATTCAGATCAGGTGAACGTAGAGGACACTCTCGGTCACATCCTCGACTTATCAAGCGATTTGAGATGCATGTTGATCGCTTGACATCTGACTAGATGTGGCAATTGTGCGCATTAACGATCCCATCGAGTGAAAAATACGCCTCGTCAGACCAGACGATATCATCGATTACATTCTGATTGTCGAGAAGCCATCTCGCAAACTCACAGCGCTTTGTCTTGTCGGCCGACTCAAGTGCTTGCACGACTTGTAATTTGTACGGGTAGAGTCCTAATTCATGCCGAAGGATTTTATGGACACTAGTCTTTGAAATTGTACCAACCTCTTCAGTCACTTTGCGAACTGACGTGACTCCTAGCATTGATTTTGAACTAGTCTCCTCGACGACGCGATTCACAGTTGCAATTGTCAAGTCATCCACTGTAGGACAACCACTGCGAGGTTTATTATGAACGCTGCCAGTTTCTTCAAACTTTTTGATGATATTTGTAATCGATGTTGTTGTAAAAGGATCTTTTTGAATGCGTCTTTGAGTCTTAAACTTTCGAACAGCAGCTGTATCACTTCTATTGCATGCAGAGAGGCACTGAACTATCTCTATCCGAGTCTGAGGATCCATTGCGAATACGATAGGCAGCGATTGTACCACTTCACAGTGGGATTTCGAACATAGCATGAGGAAACTCTGTGATGCAGACTTAACCTATTGGTTGACACACACGTCTTTGTCATTGGTCAGCGAAAACCATCACGTCATGGATATGGGATATTTCAATTCTATACCATGAAGGCTGATTAATTTGACGTTCTCAATTGAAGATGATACGATATGAATCAATCAATGACTAGGCATGTCGTCATGGCTGGTGATGAAAGTTTCATAGAATTGCATAAGGGAAAATTTTGAGCTATGTCTCCTGGGTAAGGTTAATTGACATAATTGACAATACGGCTACTTGACTTAAACATTTACTGAAACTGAAATGAATTCACCAAAACTATAATTGTGCATGTAATATTCATTACAAAATTGACTGCATGCAGAATGTAAAATTTAAGCAGTTAAATAATCGAATATTCATTTCTTATGGTTAGATTAGTAAATTCCCCGTTATGCTGCGTAATATACCATGGTTTGTGACGCAAAAGTTTATTGTTTTCTCATGTAGATATTCAATTTAAAAGTCAAGCGAATTTACGGACACCCTGTATATTAGAGGTCTACGAACACTATCGGAATTGAATAGCAACCACCTGCGTCGAAAAATAACTTTATCATGAACACGCGAGAGAACAAAGTCAACTCTAATTCATGATGTTCATAACGATTTCACTCCAAAGTTGCGTTCACAGGTGTGAGTGTGTTACCGTCACTTTCCGATTCCAGAGGTTGCAGGATTTTCAAAGATACACAATTATCTGCTGACGCCAATCCGAATATAGGAATTCATTTTCATCTCCATGCCAACGCTTCTCATCGTTACTTTTGTGCAACTCTATGAAGCTTAGCTTCCACACCAGAGATTTTATTGTTATCAATTTCTGTGTTCTATTCAGCATCAATTATGGTAACGTCAGAGGCTGCATGTGCGTGAAACTGAGTTTACTTGAGTGTACACGATCTGTACGAGTGGTGACAGAGAACATGTCGTGAACAACTGCATGCAAACAGAATCTCCAAATCGATGTCAAGGTCACAGCGAAGATATTGGTCTCACTTGCAAAATCTATAACCAGATACAGAATTAGATTGCTCAAGCGTCTCACTTTGCTAAAAATGCAAACTGATTCAAAGCGATGGTGCATGTAGGAGCTTACTAAATGAATGAAAAGAAATGTTTATTGCCTTACAGAGGTACGTGCTGATTGCAATGAATTCCTTCAAAATGCTCCGATCGCCACGATTACTTCAAATTCAAAGATTTCACATCATTGCGCTAAAGTTTTCTCGATAATGTTGGGCCCTCCGATCATTATTAAAAAAGATAGCAGGCGCACGAAAAAACGTTCACAAACTTCTCTGTAGAGCTTGACATCAACTGTGTCTCTTTGCTGTGTGATCCGGTTGATAACAATCATTGAAACTTCGAACAATTAGGTGTACTTAAAGTTGAACTGGCTGCTCACTGTGCGATTGCTATTGTATCATGTCAGCTGATTGTGCCATTTCATTAGTGAGGCTACATGTTCCAATGATTCCTTTCTAGTCAAACAGAAGAAGAGACGACCTTCCTAATTTTGTGTCTATTACAATACATGCAATTAGTGTCACATTGCGAAAATAAATCGTGAATCTTAGAATTTCATGGATATTATTAGTCAAAGCATAAAGTGGCGCAGTTTAAGTTGCTGGTGCAAACGCACCTTCAGTCGAAAGATACTACTATGTGTCAGCAGAGGTAGATGTCGTTGAATATTTCCTCAGACATAAATTAGATGCATTAAAAATAAAAAAAGTTATCTTTTGAAGAAGGTGGCTATCCAAAGCGACAAATGGGTTCTTCAAGTTGTCTATTTCAACAAACTCACCGGCAAGTTTCCGACAGACATCCACTTCCAACAACACGCACTAAAATTGGTAATCCTCACAGTCAAGTTAAATTCCTGGGCGTTTGGTCTATACTGTTATTCTTAAAAAGAATTGTGAGTGACAAAAAGCAGAAATGTGTGATTAAAAAGCGTGCCCAACCATGGAGCGTTCGTTATATGTTAAGCAATTATCAAGAAGAGGCTGGGATTTAAAAAAAAGAGTTATCTTACGTTTTCTATGGAGGGTGCTGGAGTACTTGAACTTGTAACTGGTTGCTCATCTTCTGTTCAATAAGAAAGGACATTAATAATAACATGTTAATTAAATGCATGTAGTTATCTGAAACATCATCACACTTCTATTTAGCTCATTCAATTATTTCAAAGAATTTCAGAAACGACCAGTGCCAGCACGAGTTTCTGCAGGGAAAGAGGCCGAAATGGGGACTTTCACTTAATGATCTAAGTACTACGCCTGCTGGTCGTTCTGCGCGTCTGTCGAGTTCTACTCAGTTATTTTTCGTGTCAGACAAGATCAAAGAAATCACACAAAACCAATGGAAAGCTGTGACATTTTCGATAGATTTGACACTTTCTCATTCAGAAGGAAGCATTCGGTCTAAAACCACAATTTTGGGTGTAGAGTGTCTTCAGGTCATACAATCTGTTGATGTGCGTATCTTTATGACATAATCGGAAGGTCCCCTCTGCCATTGGCAGCAAAAGTCAATGCTAGGGTCTGCGCGAGCGAATTCGAGTCTGCGTGAATCGAATCTATCTGATCGAATCTATTTATCTATCTATCGAATCGAATCTGCGTGAACTAGAGTCTGCGTGAGTCGAATATCACAATCATGCGCTTAATGATTTATTGCGAGATTCACATGAAGCTATGAAAAGTGTTGATAAGATTTATGACAATAGTCCTTTACAAAATGATTCAATAATAATATACTGCTGATGTACGACAAGAGTAACATGCCTATAAAGCCAAATTTATTTGAAAGAAAAAATATGCGATAAAGGATTATAACACTGCATCATAAGAATATCCTAAGTCAACCTTAATCTTGTTGCTCGGACTCAGCTTCTGTAGTGACCCGTTGCCGCCATTGTTTCACCCCATCAATATTACGCATATCGTCAAAGTACATCATGTGACCAGTCTCAATAACATGATTGGCGATCTCCGACTTGTGAACGTCCATGTCCTTTTCTGCTTTTTTGGTGCTCTTTCTTATGTTCCTTGAGAGGAAGAGCAGGAGTCTTCTGAGCACTGATCCCAACTGCACATGAGAGGACCTCGCACCTTTGTCCATGAACCTGAACACATTTAGATTTAGAAAGCATCTTAATATCGGTAAACATGAAATTTTAATTCACGCATTCTCGCATCACCGCTCAGGAGTTGTTGTTCTCATGATGATACCTCACACACGTTATTAAATGACCTGGGACATTCTATGCCAAAGATTATGGCTCTAGTTCTTCTCACTTAATCAGACGAAACGCAGCAAACTCAGTTTTACCGAAAACTTCAATCTGCTTCCAATTGGATTTGTATCTGTTTTTCTTTGATCATATCTGAGAAGAAATCATAGCATGAAATTGCAGGAAGCATAGGGTGTACATCATGTTGTGGAAGTCTCAATTGCGGCCTCACTCCTTGTAGAAGCAGCTCGTGCTGGCGAACGGACTATGCAGTCACTTGAACCGAATCACTTTCATGAGAGGCACCCATCATATAAACATAGTTAGAGACACGCAACTTGCGACCTCCCATCGCCAAGCACAGTATTCAAAAATAGACATGTATGAATGGATAGTAAAAAATCTAGACACCAGCATTCGTGTGATGGTTTCACAAATGAAACCCAATATCTTCCTCTTTCTTCAGAAAAGAGAAATTTAAGAAAAACGAAAATATCACGTTTTCATACGTTCTCGCTTTCAAAGAAAAAGTCAAAATATTTCCTATGATATTTTTTTATTTAACTTTGTCATCATGTTTACGGAATCGCAGTGTATACCCAGCAGGTAGGCTTTGTATTATCCTGTGATGACATTTTTTTGTATGCAAGTATCTTCTTAGCGATTCACTTGACATGATTACCTGCGTTCACTTACACAGGCAGAAAACCATCTTGTATTGATTTTTAATATAGCACTGCTTCAGTTCAACATCACAATTTCAAAGTTTTCTATTTACAAAACAAAACACATTACACGAATTTGCAAGAATTTAAGCTAGTAGGAAAAACAATTATTTATTTAAAAACCTTTAGGAGGTATGACATACCGTTGTGATCTGCAGTGTGATTGATCTTAGGTTGATACTCTTTTATCATTAAAGCTTCTACAACATTTATATGATAATAACTGTTACCTTTATACCTTATGCGAAATTGATTACTTATATCATACGTACAATGATTACATGTATTGATATGTTTGTAAACTGCTGTATCTGTACTTCTATGCTCTTCGATCCTACAAACATATCAATACATGTAATCATTGTACGTATGATATAAGTAATCAATTTCGCATAAGGTATAAAGGTAACAGTAATTATCATATAAATGTTGTAGAAGCTTTAATGATAAAAGAGTATCAACCTAAGATCAATCACACTGCAGATCACAACGGTATGTCATACCTCCTAAAGGTTTTTTAAATAATTGTTTTTCCTACTAGCTTAAATTCTTGCAAATTCGTGTAATGTGTTTTGTTTTGTCATTGCTTCAGAACGCTAATCAGTCAATTGCACCAGCCGATCGCTGCATCAAGTCTCATTCACAAGCATAACTATATACGACACATGACTTTAGAACCTTCGGAGTACGGTCTTTGTTCGAAAAATTTTCCTTAATTTTCTATTTACACGTAGAATAGCAATTGTCATATGCAATGTGTAGTTGCAGAATATCTCATTAGCGATATATCCATTTTACATGTAGAATTTCAATAGAAATCACACTTAGATGTAAGTGAAGCAGAGTATATTCAGCTGAGCTGGCACTACTATCATTACCTGGTTCCTCCATGTTTCTAAAACCAGCAGCATTTCAGATGATGATTCTATCGATAACACAAAAATCAATTTCACCTTGTTCAAATGCACAATTACAAAAGAGGCTCAAATATTTGACAAGTTGAGAAAAACATTTCAATTAAGTGAAAACAAATTAAATTATGAAACATATTAGAATGAAAGTACAGCAATACAACTTATATTACTGAGATTGAACAAGCACAGTAAGAAAAAGTATTCTTATTAATGTTTGGTGACAACACAAGCTTTGATGGAGTATCATAACATCCAAGCATTCTGTTCAGCTTCGTTGGCTGCAATCACAACGGCCAATGAAGTTCGACCGACAGCGATGGAAAAGACGCATTTGAATTTTCTATCAAATCAAGGGTGGCTTCCAAACACTTTATATGAAAATCACTTGCCCTCTGTCGCATGAAAGGCTTTCACTAGTTCCTCATCTTCTTCCGTTGTTTTTCTGTCCTATATCAGTAAATAATGTACAGACGGTGGATTCACTTTTACGCATCACTATGATGTAGACAATGCTTTGTACTCGTATAATCACAAATTATTTAAGGTTATGTAAGCCAAACCTCCATGATTTACAACATAGTTATTGCTATTGCGGCCTGTTGACATAGAAAATGAATCTTCTTTTTGCATCACCTAGATGGATATAAGTAATACGAAAAACTAAACAAGAGCAGCGCATTCGGTCTCCCAAATCATGTTGAACTGTTGGACTTGCAGAACCTTTACATCATACATGATTTCCAACCTCAGGTTTTCCACATTCAAGCCTGAATAAGTACCATCGAGAACATTTGAAAAGAGTCGCAGAGACATCTAGGATTAATTTCTTTGGTCATCCACAGCCACAAAATTCGATTGTTTAACGGCATTACTTTGCTAGAAGTGCAAACTGATTCAAACAGATGGCACATGCAAGAACATACTAAGTGGGCAAAAAGAAATTTTTGATATCTTACAGAGATAGGAAAAATAGTCGTGCATCGCTTGCGGATTCTTGTGAATTCCTTCAAAATGCTCCGATTGCCACGATTCCTTCAGATTCAAAGATTTCAGATCATTGCGCAAAGATTTTCTCGATAATGTTGGGCTCGCCGATCATTATTAAAAAAGATAGCAAGCGCAAGAAAAAACGTTCACAAACTTCTCTGTAGAACTTGACATCGTTTGTGTCTCTTTGCTGTGTGATCCGGTTGATAACAGTCACTGAAACTTCGAACAATTTGACTTGTTTAATGTTGAACATTGCTGCTCATTGTTCGATTGCTATGGTATTGTGTCAGCAGATGTTCCATTTCATTAACGCTACGTGTTCCAATGCTTCCCTTCTAGTCAAACAGAAGAAGAGACGACCTGTCTACTTCTGTGTCCACAGCCTTTAATTCTCGAACAGAATCGCGTGCTCATCATTATGTGAACCACTATGACATAAGGGATGAGTGTGTGAGCGACACAACCAGTGCCGGCTCGTGACTCTCGGCTGAGGTGGGGCAAAAAGGTCTATCCTTCTTATGGCAATATTAGGCCTACAAATACCTTGTCAAAACCATCAAAGCGGATGTTAAGTTGACACTACAGTTAAATGTGCTTAGCAGACCTAGAACCGGTCTGTAAATCGGAGAACGGAGCGGAATGATCAAAGCTGTACTGTACCGAACCGGACGGGCCGGTTCAGACTGGCAATTTAATTTTGCTTTTTTATGCTTCGGTTCGGTCTTGAGCATTCGGTGCACTTTATACAATGATTAAGTGCTTATTGATTTATGAAATGATTGAAATAGCGCTCATGCAAAAGTATAAATCCTTCGAAATTTGATTTTAGTGAGTTTAATAGGACCGGGGTACTTAATCTGATGCGCCAGTTCATTTGCCATTCACTCACCATACTAGGTTTATTTTAAACCACATCATTTTGTTGAAGAAGATATAGGCCTACTACATGAATCATTTCTCGTAGAATAACAAGCATAGTTAAATTTCTTCCTTCTCTCTTTCTTAATCTTATTCTGTAGGAAACACCAACTGCTTCTTCGAAATTACGTTATGAGGCATGTCATGTGAGACGACAAACTTAGGTACCTGACGATAATTGTCTGTCGACTTGTGTCCTTCAGTGTCCTAAACAGTTTGATGTCTCAATTGTGCTAGAACCGTTCTAAGACCGCTCTGAAATTATAGACAACCGGCGGAGCGGCTCCAGGCCTGGTGCTTGGTGGGTGGAAAAGCAACTGTTATGCTATTCTTGCCCCTAGAATATGAGATCACGAAATGAGGCCGTGAAAGTTGGGACGGTTGACTTTCCTCCACAGACGTCAAATAGAGCAGTCATATTACCACTTCATATAGATGCGGTAAATGAAAGGAAAAAGATCCCATTTATGACAGGATATGAACTTAGCAGTACATGGTGTTGAAGAGTCAGTATCAGTATAGATTACAATTCAATCATCGAATTTCAGCGGATATGAATGGTACGCATCGCTGAATTCAACATTTAATTGCTGACAGTCTCGTTTCGTGCTGTACTGACCTCATTCTCTATATTTAACCTAACAAGGCTATTGTGATGAATTGTTGACTCAAAAGTTACCAAAACATGAAGGCCTAAAAGGAACATCACAAAGAGAACCCAAGTATTATGACGTATCAAGAAGCATTACAAAGTAAGGTGAAGTCATATGATTTGATATTACTTCTATAAAGCAATATTTTTTGAATTGAACATGTTTTATGGAAAACATTGTCTCTCGCTTGTCAAATGATCTTTCTTCATAATGAACGATCGACGTAATTTGCGGAACATGAAGTCCAAGGAAATATTCTATTGATAAAGGCAAGAAGGCAACTCCCCTTTGTTCTAAGATCAAATGTCTACTAGATTTAAAGTCAGCCCAAGAAATAGACAGTACTTCGTGTCCCGCGCCGTAATATATAGGTAGGTAAAATAGTAGGTGGACCGTCCAGCCAGTTCTCTCAACCTTTGAAAACGCGGAACACCAAAGTGCTGTCTTTTTTTGTACTGACTTTAAATTTAATAGAAATTTGACCTTAAAACACAGGGAATGACCTTTTTGCCTTTATCAATACGTATATGATCTCCCGTCGCTTGGTCAACTACAAAATATTGTTCCTATTATCTGACGTGCTAACTGCTACTGGGTGTGCTTTAAAATTAATTTTCCTAGCTAGTTTCTTGTCAACTTTGCTGCACATCTTTTACACACCTGGGCCCTGAAAATCATGTCGAGTTTTATTTCGCTAATTGGCTTACCAGGTGTGTTAAAGACGCTGTTATCAAGAACAAAACAAGAGGAAATCTATTTCAAGATATCGTCTATCCACCACATGTGATTGTCATTCGAAGTGCTAGTTGGTTATGCGCTGAAGTATTATACTGAGTATTTGAAGAGACATATTATAAAAATAGTAGGCCTATATTCCTTTCGAAATTATGTCATTTCAACTTGCCATTGTAAACTTATTGAATTTCTTATAAGAGGTATTGCTTTCAATTTACAAGTTTTGCGAATTGAGTTCCAGATCGATGCCTGTCATGTGAAGCTGACTTCGAAAAATATTTATGCATTTCACTAATCTGCTAATCCTCGAGAGTCTCAAAATGCAACGCATGCGAAATTGAGGATAGAAACCAATGATTCAAGCATCTGCTTCTGCAAAAAATCGTTCTCTACGCTCGTAAGTCGAAAAATTGTTTAGAAAATATTGTGTATAGCAATTTTATAAACTGTATTATTGCTACTTAACTTGCTACTTATTATGCATACTTAACAAAATGATGAGATCAGTAAGCGTTTATGTAGATATCAAGTCTATGAAGGGAATTTGATGTTTGTACTTGACTTACAACTAGCAAGTTACCGGTACTTGTTCATCTGGGCTTGACGAAGCTGTCGGTATCAAATATATATTGATATTTTATTAAAGGAAAAGGTCCACGTATCCGGGTTATCAGCATGTGAGAGGAAGATATTATTTCTTTGGATACTTTTACATTAATAAAATTCCACCAATATTTCGCCTTCCGGCCTTGTCAAGGTCGAAAATAAAGCTGACAAACTAGCCAGATGAGAATCAAAGGAACAAAAGAACAGGTGTTGGACTAGGCGCTGAAAGGTCTATTTTGAGCAATCCGGAGTCGTCAGCAGGAGCTGGAATGGGATACTCTTCTCAGATCATGCTCCTGAATACTCACGCCTTGCATATAATGTATGCACATTAGCTCTAGCCATGAAAACAAAAATCTAATGATAATAAAAATATCATGCTCACAAAGGACGAATAAGTTTATGGTAGAGGTTATTATTCAACCAAGCCAATAAGATAATCATGTGACGACACGGAAGGTGCTTCAATTGCACCAAAAATCAAAATTTTCCCACTGACTTTCAATCACGAAGTATTAGTGACTAAAATCAAAGCTAAACTCTTTACCCTATAACCCCTGCGGTCATATTTTTATCAATAAAAATTCGTGAATATAAGGAAGTGAGAGAATTTTGAATTTTTGAAAATGCATCAATAAGATAACACTTCTGCTAAGAATGGATGAAACCAGAACACTGAAAATGGATGCTGATATCTATGCAGATATTCAAGGTGACGCGCTTTGTCTCGCTTAGTAGTCTGGCAGCCAGAACGAGTCTTTGCAGGGAACGAGACCGAAAATCAGACTTTGACAGAATGATGTACACCCTGTGCCTATTACGAATCTGCGCGTCTGCCGAGTTCTAGTGAGTTCCTCTTCTTGTCAGACAGGATCAAAGAAAAACACGAATGGGACACAGATTGCAATTTTTGGTAAAAATAGAGTTTTCTGAATTTTCGCTTCTATTATGTTAAAAACACTAAATCTAGAGTCATAATTTTTGCGTGGAATGTCTTAAGGTCATTTTCTATTGCGCACGTCTGTTATTATCATGATTCTGATCGGCAATGCATCCGAGAATGTGGATTGAATTGTTCAAAATGTTTGTTTTTGCAGACATTAGGACACTTGCCAAATCTGAATGTGTGTTGGCTTCATAGACAGGGGTGCATGAACATGGCAGGAAATGACCATTTCATGTCAAAAATTAGAAATGACCATTTCATGTCAAAAATTATGTTTCTGGGCTTATTACTCTTTGCTAAAACATAGAAACATAGAAGAGAAAACATAGAAAACTTAAATTGCACCAAAAACTGCAATCTGTGTCCCATTGGATTAACATATGCGTTATTTTTTTACCTTGTTTGACATAAAGAGCAACCAGATAGAACTCAGCAGACACTCAGATTCGTAGTAGGCATAGGGTGTACATCATTCTATGAACGTCTTATTCTCGGCATCGTTCCCTGCAGTAACTCGTTCTGGCTGACGGACTACAAGGAAAGTACAAATTTTCTCAATAGGTCTTATTGCACTTGTAAAGATTTTCGGAAATCTCGGTGTGTGAAGGACAAATACAACTTGGCAACTAAATATGCCTAGACTTGTTTAAAGCTTTTTACATAGTTCATTGCTTACGCGTCACCTGAAAATTCAAGTCAACTTTGTGGGAAGCCTAGGTGTTCAACCTTTAATGGATGCCACAGAATTAGATTCATCTGCGCGCGCTTCGGTGAAGCAGATAAACAAGATATTTAATTCTGTGGTGTATGCTTTCATCTTAACATCTAGCTAATCAGCTGTTTAATTTTTTACCACTCCTTCTCACCTCTCCACTGGGAGAATAAAGCTAATCAAATTGAGGATAATATACAGTACAAAAATCATCCACGCATTACGTCATATGAGACAATATGTGGTCTAGTCCAATTTTCTCGGAAACACTTCCATTCATTATACGGAATTCACAATCCATGAGGAATGACACGCCCATACTCTATTTTCTGTTATACATATGAAAGATTAAGTATCGCAGACATACCGGTATACTATGGGTGTGATTAGACGAAAACGTCAAATCTTACAAGTCGAATGCTCTCTTACAAGCTGTGATGGTCGTCATCTTGTGAACAATAGATCACAAAACTCCTGAAAATAATTTGGTCAATCGTTTTCGATGCTAACGCAATAACACAGAAATCCTAAAATCACACAGGTACTGAAAATTGTAAACCATCCACCTGTTTGCACATAACGACAAAGATAGATGACAAAAATCAACATGTGGACTTTGAACTTGTTTATTACACATGTACATTAATCCTAAATGTGAAGCTCATATTCATATAAATCTTAACAATATAGCCTGAAAATAAAACCCTGGGCATAAAAGTACATGCAACAATTTAACTGCAGGTACATGCTGACATTTGAAAAGAAGAACAATTGATTTCATGTCAAATTTAATAATCATTCAATAGAAAATTGAAACAAAATCCAAGGTACAAGTTGTAATCAATATCCTATTTTTGTTTTACAAACATTATTTACAAGGCATTTTGAGGGAGCACGGAATTTCATGCAAAAATCACAGATAATCTTTCACTTAGTCAGAGGTTGGTCATCTTTTTCGTAGTATCGCTGTTTAAGAGAGCGATATTTACGAAGCATGTAAAGGGCCTCAATCTCCTTAACAACGAATCGACCACGAGAAATTAGCATCCCGATCTCTTCAGGGTCTGTAACGTCCTTGTTCTTCATGAATGCATTTTTCAGGCGTTCCCGAAAATAGACCGAGCCTTTTGGATATTCACGTCCTAAATGCAGCAACTGAAAAGTCAATGATAAAAATCAGTTGTATGTTACGTGACTGATATCGTTGATTGATACACCAGTAATTATGATAATACTTATTACAGGGCAATTCTTTTCTGACCTAAAAATCGAAAAAATATGATTTAAACAAGCTCAAAATAAAACCAAATATGACCTAAAAACTCAAAGTGTGACCAAAATATGATTATAAAATCTTAAATTGTGATTTAGTAAAATGCAAAAATCTTAAAATAGAGCAGAAATTGCTCTGAATTGAATGCGAAATTGCGAAAGATATCACTAAAATCTCAAAAGTACAACTTTCTCACTTAGCAACGGTTTCTCCTATGATTTCACACCTCAAATATTTTCCTACAAGATTGACTATGGTAGGAATTAAACTCTAGCCAATCTTCCACTCGGTAATAAATGCTGAATTTGACTTCATTCATCAGGCGAGTAAAATCGCATTTAAATTTTTGGTCTCGTTATGTGTGCTTGTGAGTATGTCATCTCACATGATTACGTTTGCTGATTTATCGTTGAGGTCATGTCTTTCTATACATTATAAATGGAAATTATGGGCTTGTGCATGTGCATGATTACATAAATTGCTTCACTGCAGCAGATGACAGCGCATGATCTTCCGCACCGTTTCCCCATCCGATGCACATTGTCCTACCGCTTTGTCAGATAAATTGATCGACTAGTCATGATAAACACGAGGACCAATCGGCGACAAGTTAAAGTTGTTGAAGTAATCAAAATGCTAAACCTCACGTTGATTATTGACATAAGCTAATAAATAAGGAAAGGCATTGGTTCCCTAAGCCACAGGCCTCTGCAGACCAGCAGATTGCACTTACGGTGTTAATTTATCATGGTGAATAACATTTGCTACGATAAGAATGAGGATTGAATAATAGTCATGTTTTGGTTGTGTAATAAATGGGCAATTTTTTATAGCCTAAAAATCTTAACTTGTAATTTATTAAGATATAAAAATCTCAAAATATAGTAAAAATTATGTTTCCATTTTCAGGCAAAAAGTTAAGAAGTTCAATTTATGACAAATAAAACGATTTATTTCAAGCTTCTATCAAAATATGCTCATTTACAGCTTGCTGTAGAAAACAATAGTGTAATTTACTACATTTGATGTTAAAAAGGTCTGTCTTTGCAGACTGCATCGCGCTGCTGAGAAGACTAATATATTGCGTCATTAATTCTGCAAGCATCGGTCATTTTCTATCCCCTCTTCCCAGCAACTCTAACAGTCCAAAACTACAGAAAAATGGCCAAAATATGACTAAATATGATCAGACACAGAAAATTTGACAATATCACTTTACCTAAAAAATATGACGTCACAAAAAAATTGCTCTACTTATTACTGACATTGGGGCTACTGTTGGAATCCATTATTATAATCTACAATTATTTATCGTGCTGACTAAAAATGTTGAGCTTGTGACGCATGACAATGTCAACAACGAAAATACTGATCACTTTTAATCGATATTAATGAACTTTGAGAAGCGTAAAATTGATACTGTGTGTAAACTTTTCTAACGACTGACCTTCGTGCACTGAGTCATTTTTGCTTCGGTTCACAGGCTGATTTTATAGTGCATGGGACAATTTCCTGGCTACCTCTGCAAAACGCTATATCTAGCCATTTAATCTAATAAAATAATAAATTTAAATAGTTCGATATAATAGGCCTTGGCGCCTATTATTTCGAACTTAAAACAGCTGTGGTGCATATTAGCTGCCGGTGCATTATTTTTCAAGTGTTTTAATATGCGATGTTTAAGGGATAGATTTTATGTTATAGAAGATAATTTTGGATTTATTCTATGGCTTTCTGTTCTCTTTTCTAAAAAACTGACGATTAAGTATGCAATTCACCACTTTTTCGGCACGGTCAAAAATGATGCTTCATGCAAGCCAGGGAATTCTGCAGCAACGAATGCGACTTATGATTTACTTATTCATTTTTACTATATTTAATTTATATTATTTAATTAGATATTTTATATTATATTTTTTAGTACTTTTAGCTACACTTGAACAATCGTTTAATCTCAATCTGTAAGCGAGCTTTCCGCATCATTCACGGTGGACATGTCAAAGTTTGTGCGTCTTGCAATATTTTTGAAATTTAACAGCGTCGAAATTTACTGACTCTCAGTCTATTTAAGCAAGAACTGTCTTCACCTGATCATATTCTACGCCACCTGATGCCTCCTACTTCAAACCGATCAAAGAGAATAATTCTATCCTCTGCACAATACTTTCATATTTTCATGATCTGTTCAGTACAATGACTGTCTGTGCAGTGCAGAGAGCAGTGTGCAGTTGTGCAGTGTGTCTGCTTTGTATTTGTTTCGTCAGAACACCCATTATTTTGCCTGTAACTTTCACCCCTACGATTCCCAATTTGGGGTTTGTTTGTTTCAAATATGCGCTTATTTACTTTAGTTACATCATCGCTTCATTGCCTGAATATTCGAAGTCAAATTCCATAAAATTCCCAATTTTTCCAATGCTTATTCTAATCCATTTTAGTGATCTAGCATCGAGTTTCAAATTCAATGATATCAAGATATCAAGCGATTGAAGATAAAATGTTCGGAATTAATTAAGAATCGCGGAATTCAGGATCACAATACATGTGGAACAGAAGCCGCAGCTGCTTTCTTTTACTCTCCAAATGTGACTATGTATCACTTTATGAAGACCCCTGTATTTTTTCTTCTTATATACTTTTCAGGCAGGCAATTCAATCAAAAGTAAAAATCGCCTTTTCAAGTTTGCTCAAATTTTCTTTGATTTCGGTTCTTCGGCGCCGACGAGGGAGCTCATCCTCCTTACATTGTGATGCCCTTACGGCAGAGAATCAATAATTCATTAACTTCTATAACAAACTATACTTAAAAGGTACTTAAAGAAAGATCGTGCTCAATTCATTATTGACGGCGACAACGAGCATTTGGCTTCAATAAAAAGCTGGGAAATACATGGATTTGAGGAGAACTTTCGGGCGGTTTATGGTGTACAATTGCACGGGAGTGGGTTAGACAAGATCATATGCTCATTGAAGGACAAATGTCATTGTAAGGATGAATGTGTAGACCATTCATGGTGCATTCAATCCCTCTGCCGACGTGTATCACAAGGCACTTGGTGGATAGAACTTTGCTCTCTAGCATTCTCAGCGAAGCCTCTATTGCACGCGGGGAAACCCCCCGTTGTTTCGATAGTTCTGAGGTCATAAGCTTTCGTTTTGCAATTGAGTCGATGATATATAATACTTCTAATGACTTTGCTGACTTCCTTGGTCGACATGTGTCTGCTCAATTAAAATATCTATGCAACACTGTGCTGACATGATCCAATGCAGCACTGCTGTAGGGGTGGCCTCATCCGCATGAATATTATATATAGTTATCAGTTACCGCTTCCGTTTCACGATCATAAATGAAGCGACTGATGTTCAATAACTTACAGAGACCTCGAACTATAAACAATTTTCAACTGAAAATATATGACGACATGCCTGCGATCCCAGATACGATAGTGATAAAACGTGAGACCTTCCAAAAACGTGCTTCATCTGTTTAAGTAATTCTAAGAACTGTAGTGAAATGTGTTTGAATAAATCATTTCATTTAGAGTTTAGATATTGATGTTTTGTGTTAAGTCTACTCAACAGATGAATCATTAGTTAAATTATCCGGTATTTACGTGAATCTAACGTAAAAAGTCGAGTAGTGGCTTCTGTGAGCTTTTGCAGAAACTTTTTGACAGCGCTCCTTCACTAAGTGTTTTACCACTCTACTACTGGCATGATGACAAAGTGAAATCGCGATGTGTTTTCTGCTCATCTATGAAAGGATTATATTAAGACATCGCCACAAAGTGTAGAAATTGGGAGAGGTTCAGACTAATGTGAGAGGCAGGCTTTTATGATGGCGTCGGATCTACAAAATCATAAGAAAATTCAACTGATATTCATCAGTCACATATCGGCACAAAAGCTTCAGTTAGTTTTTGTAAAAAAAATAGTTGAAGTTAGTGAAAAGCTTGAAAAACGATGAGATGGCACGATGACAAAGAATGTCATTATGAGTAAGTTTTGTTGTTTTCGCATCCTACATGTACCTAACCAGCAGCAATAATCACAGTAATCCTACCCTGAAGTATGAGTTATATGTTAAATGAACTACAAAGGAATTTACGGCATTCATTCATTTTCATGAATGCCTCACACGACAAATTTGCTTAGTCATAGTTGATAACCGTGAGCCAGATGGCTGACATTGATGTCTGAATGTCCTGCTTGAGAAGTTCGAACTTACTTGAAGACAGACAATGAAGAGTTAGTAATATATTCTTTGAAACAAGTGTGGAAAGGTGCTATGATACTGCCTACACAAAATTCATTACGTTTATGAAGCGGAATTTAATAATAATAATCTATCTGCTGCATATCGGTAAGTGCTTGTTTTTCATTGAGAAGTCAGTGAGAGAGAGTATGATCTACTTACATCTGTTTCAATTCTCATCTGCTGTTGACAAAGTGTTTTTATTGCGTCTATTGATGCGAATGTTCTAATCATGTTGTTTACAAAATTCGTTCCACGTATGAATCAATCTTATCTGAGATGTAAGGAAACATTTTTATAATTGATCAAATACTCGTTTTTTGATTTGTTGACTTCTGTTCGTTATGACATGATAATGCGTAAAAGATCATCAAGATCTCTCTCCGTCTTGAAAATTGATACATCTGTGCATTCTCTTCTTCTCAATTAGTACAAATTTGCCTTTGTTGGAGTGAGCTGTATTCAAAGATTTTCTAACTGTATTACTAGGAAGTATGCAGATCGTTGCAGATCTTATTGCCACTTATTGTGAGTATAATAATGAATATGGCACGAGGCTAATGAGCCATTTCTCCGTTTCATTTTGACAAATTTGCCATCGAGATTAGTGAATTAGGAAAGATATAGTAATGTCGTAAAGTTGTATCAAAATCGTGACTATTGACTGAAAATGTTATTTCCTCGCTGCACGGTGACACATAAACAATTAGAGAACGCTTGTCATATGTTATCTCATTGCACCATGTCCACTATTCATGCTCGTCCAATTACAGAATAGAATTTTGCGGTCATCAGAAAAATGTTGGGGAAGTTTGAAAAAGAAAAAACTATTGAACTAGTTTTACTGAAACTCATGTATTCGTACTCCTTGCATCAAAGCAGCGATTGAGAAAATGCCAAAAACGCTGACATTTATATAACATTATAAATACAAACCGAATTCTGGAGTCAATTAAAGGATCTTCTTTAGAATCTGCCCGCCACTGTTATATTAGCTTCAACATATTTTTAACAATAGTAATATTCAATTACATGAAACCGCATGTGATGCGCATTTGAACATGTTATATCATTATGTAATAGACCACTCAGCTGTAAAAACGTAATAAAACTTGGTATGTTCATGGCGAGTCATCCGTTACAATGTGTCCTCGCATGGGTGAGATTCTGGCAAGACGCCATTTCCGGAAACTCAGAAAACCAATTTTTACACTACTTGCTGATATTTGTCGGCGTACTGATAACGATCTGCCACTGGCAGAAATGATATTTAAAAACTAATCATCCGCGAATTGCGAGACTTTTTAAGTTTTATTTGGAAACGCCAGTAACCAGTGTTACATCGGAAAGAGAATTTTCAACGGCCGGTTCGATATTTTCTCATCGCAGGAACCCTCTTAAACCGCAGACTGGGAGGATCCTGTATTTCCTTAATCAAAACTTATAGACTTGTGAAGTGACCACAACTTTGATAAGTATGTTTGTATTCAATAGATAGAGTTTGGATTTTATTGCCAGCTAAATTTTGAAAGCACAATAAAAATATTATTGCATTATCTGTAATTCCAGAATTTGAATGTTGCCTGACAGACAAGAAAATTTTAAAATTTCTAGGGTGTTATTATTTGTGTTGGAAATATCTTAAATTGAATGTAAATTGTTTTGAAATTTAAATAGAAGGTAGTTTTATGATAATCGAAGACCAATCAAGTTATGGCTAGTAGTCTATGTTGTGATTCTAAGTGCTGAAATTATACGAGTAAAAGTAGTGTTAACAGATATTAGATGATTACAAAGAACGAACGGACCTTATGTACATGTGCTATTTTCGGCTTACCCAAGTTAGATTTTTAAATTTGAAAGGAGTCATTAAAAATGAAAGTGCTTTCTTCGATTTTGTGTTTATTCTGAAGTTGATATAAATCGACAAGCAAAAATATACCAGATATTCGAATATTCGCTAGTTATCATTTACGAATATTCGAATACTGATTTCGAATGGCAGAGCACTAATTTTTGATGAAAACGAGGGAATGTGACATTTTCAGTCAGTAGAAACACGATTTTGTAATAATTTTTTGATGTCACTACCTCTTTCATACTCCACCGATTTCGATGACCAAAAGAAAGTTCAGAAAGTGCTCATTCGCCTCGTGCCCGATTCGTTATCATATTCACAAGTTTTCTTGCTGAAAAGCTCCGATTTGTAAATTGAGAGATTATCATATTTTTACCACTGTCCAGCGACCATAATAATGGATACAAGTTTATTATAGCTCACACTAATATTTATAAGTGTGCACATAATCGCTACAACACATGTATTTGTATTTGTTATTGCTCTTAGATATCTACAGTCATGAAACTTTAATTACAAAGAATGCAACTTACTATTGAGCAGTTCAAGGTATACCTAACCGTTGAGTTCAATTCATTCTAACAAAATATGAGTTCAATTAATGGAATGGTTCGGTAAGTCATCATTTTAATAGCCTAGACTGATTGCTCAATGATGAGTTGAATAATTATTTGTAAGCAAATAGCGAAAGAGATGAAATTGCTTTATGATGTAATAAAGTCGATTATGTGATCGAATCAACCAACATTTAATGCTCCGCATGTTATGTGACAATGAACTCGCTTGAATTAATCATTATCATAAAAAATCAACATACCGTTTTATACAACTGAATGACTTCAGAGCGCAGTGGATTACTCATGGATCCGTGTCCTGCAAGAAAAGTAGAGAAGTTGTTTATGATAAAATGATATCATCAAAAATCTTTGTTCCATTATATTTTCTAATAATCGATTCCTCGCATTTTGTATTGAAGCAATTTAGTCTCTTTCGTTAGATCTACCCATGTCCTTCCACACTGGTTGATTTATGTAGTGAAAAGCAACAGGCTATTGTCTGTCAGTCTGTCTAATATACACATTGTCAAACAACTCATTAATAACACTGTCATGATGTTTTTGAAGTCTTGACTGTAATCTAAATATTTTCAGCCTTTTTTCGTACTTTAGATACTGTTGACTCAACCAACTGTATTGTAGGCATATTTGAAATTCGAGTGTACGAAGCTTAAATCAAAACTTACGATGTCTAATGTATAGGCCATAGGCCTTACCTAACTTTTGATGTACAAGAAATTTTGTATGACTAAACTGCTTTATTCGGTCTTCCATATTATTTGTAATATATCGATGTTGAATGCAATATAATTCAAACTTCATTGCTAAGAGCAGTAAAAGTAGCATGATGGCAGTGTAAATCGAAAAGTTCGTATGACTAGATCTAGTTACGGTGTAGGCCTACGTATAGTTCACTAAAAATGGTATATTTTCATTACAAAAAATGATATAATATCATTTTATGAAATTCGTAAAATGATGTCATTGCCGATCATAGGTTATGGCAGAGGGCAAGAGAGTCATGTTGAATACTAGGCTTATTGTTAAGCTGAGCCAATTTCTTCTTGAAATAACACATAAAATGATTTTTGCTTGATACTGTTTTACACCATCAGCATGAGGTGTCTAGGGCGCAAAGCTAGAATATCTATTATTTGTTATTGACACGTTTGCAGAGACTTTAGATGTAGAAATAGCACTAGTAGTAAGTAGTAGAAATCACTTATCTTTTATACCGAGAAAGTTTTAATTTTAATTTTTATAACTCAGCCATAAAATCCTTGTCAAAATCTTTGGATTGATGTCATTTCTATGTACAACTGTACACATATTCTATTGAGTAACAGCGGTCATAGAAAGACTGACTACTCCAACAATCTACGTTGACGCACATGACTAAGTTATCGCTTCAATGTCATCTTATTTTAATATAATATAACTGGCACTCTGCAATCTTTATGATTATCAGCCGTACGGCAAAGCCGGGATAAACAAACACACAGCAGCCTGTTGTGCAGTCCTTCAGCTTGTTCAACCATTCTAAGCTAGTTTGGCCATTCCGAGCCGTACTGACGAGCCCTTGTAGGGCGAAACGCAGTGTCTGTGGCTGCCAAGGAATTTTCGTACTTAAATTGTTCAAGTCTGAGGACATCTTTCTATTCTATGCGCAGGCGAACTGGCACTCACTCTACAATCCTCATGATCATCTTATTAGATATTACTGCTGTTGGTAATGTCATCACATGTCGTGAATACAATACAATACAATATTCATCAGTCAAGGACAAGCATATTTTGTGGAAGCATTGCATCTAATGTAAAGCTAAGGAAAAATTTTAAAAAAAGTGTGAATGAATTTGATTCACCTGATGCTTTTACCACAGAAATATATTGTTTATCTGTAGTTGACTCAAGGTCGTCGCACATCCTAGGGAACTAAGTTGGGACATGGACCACCAATCTAAAATTAAGCATTGCACATGTGGTTAATTCTAACCCAATAATTCAGCCGTTGACAAGGGTATCAAATGCGTGCGACTTTTGTGCCACTACTGTGTATTGCATGAAGCTTTACCTCCATTGTCGAGGTTTTATTTCTAACAATTTCTATTGGTTTTTCAAATATTTCATTATTTACAGCATCAATTCATATCACTCAAAGTCTCAATTATCAAAGTATCTATTTGCAGACTGCTGACATAAATGCACATTGACAATCTTCGGAATATGCAATCGACAATTCTTTGAAGATGCTATTTGTCATCAAATTCTTCGAAAGATTATTTGACAGCTTCTTTGATTCATGCATTGTTTGCGGCCTCTGACGACAAACAATCCCTGTAAAGCATTATCACCAGAAGTAAGCAGGATAGCTATATGCTGATGACATCGCCATTGTGGCAGAGAGTGAAGAAAGACTGGAGCAAAAGATTTCAGAATGGAAGCACGGACTCGCAGAGAAAGGAATGAAAGTTAATGCGTCCAAATCAAAGGTGCTCATTTCGTCAGTGGGTGGTAGTGAGGCAGAGCCATCAGGAAAGTTCCCGTGTGCGATATGTAAACAAGGGGTTGGCCAAAATTCAATAAGATGCATTCAATGTGCTCTCTGGGTCCATCGTAAATGTAGTGGCATCAGCGGCAGTCTACGACTACAGCATATGAGTTCCACGTTCAAGTGTAAGCGATGCGGAGCCCAAGTGATAGAACGTCCTCAGCCTGTACACCTGTTGGTCGACGGTGACGAGCTTGAGATAGTTTCACGCTTCTCCTATCTTGGCGACGAACTAGAGGCAGGTGGTGGAGTAGATGCTGCTGTCAATAGAAGAATCCGATGCGGCTGGGCAATCTTCAAGGCGTTGATGCCGTTCCTCACCTCACGTGCTTCATGGAAGGAAGAGTATATGATGCCTGTGTCCGGAAGGGTATGATACACGGAGGCGAGACATGGGCTCTGAAAGTGGACAGTCAACAACGTCTGGAGAGGGTGGAAATGCGCACAGTAAGGTGGATATGTGGCTCGAAGCTAAGTGACAGAAAGCGAAGTGACGACTTGAGGGATCGTGCGAAATCGACTCAGATGGTTTGGCCACGTGATAGAAAAGAGCCCCAAGACTGCGTCCGCCAAGTGTTGACATGGAAAGTAGAGGGCAGAAGAAGAAAAGGTCGACCTCGGAAGACATGGAGTGACTCTGTTGCCGCTGATCTCAAGCAGAATGGTCTCAAACTGGATGACGCCAACGATCGTCAACGCTGGCGCTCTGCGATCCACAGTATTGGAAGAATCGTCCAACCCTACGAAGTCGGAGAAAAGGGACGTTAAACGCATAAGTATAAGTAAGGTCAAAACTCGTTGCTGACTACAGTGGACCGAATTGTCAACGCTTCCGTCCTTGAAGGATGAATTGAGACATTATCAGGTGGTCCGAGTGCGGAGATAGTCCATCTCGTTGCAGATTAATAATTTGATGAAATATTCAACGAAAATCTGATGAAGAAAATTGTGAAAACCAGTGTGAAGTGTGCGCACTCATAGCAGTCAGGATAGCGCCTTCCCGCGAAATTTCCTGAAAATCTGTTTGTAGTAAAGCGCAGACTAAATCTGATCTATAAGTAATCGTGTATTCAAATTAAACCAAAAAATTTTTTTGTATAAAAAAATTGCATCTTTCATATCCAGTCATCAATGCCGTATTGCGATTTCTTTTATCTTAAAAAATCGAAATTCTAAAAAATGCGAGGCAAAATCAGCAAGACGAGCTTGATGGTTACAAAATCTTAAGATCAGAGACGACCAGAATTCCATAAATTCACGAAACATCAATTTAGAAATCGATCTATTTAAGGCTTAAGTGTGAATGTGTGGGATCTTATTTCTTAGGACTTCTTAATGTTCTACATGAATTGTTTCCGCATATTAAGGGAATATAAATAATAATGATAAGCACTATATTGAAGAAATAAAAATCAGAAATTGCATAAGTACTTTCACAGATGATAAGATGTCACAGCTTCGCATTATATAATTTGCAGGCATAAGGAAGAAACTATTTAAAATGTTTATCGGTTGAGCGATAAGGAAGACGATAATGCCCTGTAAACAGGCAGTTTGCTTTGTAAAAGATGATGCAGCGGATGATCCGAGAATTCACACTTTCTTAAATGTCTCAACGTCAAAGTTTGCGACGAGAATTCAAGCAAGGCATAATTGAACATTCACGGTTATCTTCCTTCACATGATATGATGTACGCGCTTCAAACCCCGATTAAGTTTGAGCGAAATCGGATTGGAAATATTACCGAATAGCGGTGTGGCATAAAGTAAGAGGGAAGGGATCATGACATTGAACTTCAGAGCTCTAAGATTTTCCTCAGAGCAGTATGAATTTCAGAGCTTGTTGAGATGAATGAAGGTTTGCTACTACGCGGAAAAACATTGATATTCTTCTCGGTGAATTTCCTTATTTTGCAAGTGCAGGTAAAATCATTGCTATCCTATCCATCATGCATTTAGATATTTGAGAAGCTTGTAAATATAAAATGTACATTTTCAAAATAGCAAACATGTGATGCTCTTACCCCTGCCCTTCGATCTCATTGCATTTTTTAACGAATCTCAATGACCAATATGAATGGTCAAATTTCCGAATATCTATCATGCCTGGACGTGAGCAATGAGAGATGCAGAGACAAAGAGACTGAAGGATTTTGCCATGTGAATATAGAGAAGAAGGGAAATAATGATAAATGAGGAGGTTTTGAGAAGAGATTGTGAAAACAATGCAACAAACAGGATGGGAACAGCAAGATGGATTGGCCACTTTATTCGAGGCGAAGGTTCAAAGGACACAAAAAAAAATCATGGCAACGAATGACGTGCGATAAGGAATGTACAATTACTAACTATAAATGCACGTAAACGCCACTGACAAAACTTCAAAAATGGATAATATATTATCTCTTCTACAATACAATCCCCGAGGCTCTATTGGAGGAGCCCGGTTAGTATCAAATCAACAGTAGAAGTATGTTTCTAAATAAAAAACATTTGAATTGTGAGAAAAGTGACAACCAATCCTCTAAATCTCAACTTTTGAGGGGTATATAAGGTTGGTAACTTTGACCCAATTTCCCACAGAGATGGATTCGTCTGTCGCTGTTACTCTAGAGGTGACGCGATTCTATCTCAGCCATAGTATGCGATGGAAAACAGATGTGGAAAGAGCCGTCTCCCTTTGTCTTACGTGATTGGCCAAGCGCGCGCAATGCGTAAGGAAAGTTGTACTAGAGAACATACGAGCAGTCCTTGTCGCATTGAAGACTGAACTTCAACTGCCAGTGAATAGTAACTATATTTGACTCAATGTTTCTCCGTGATAAATTCATCAAATGGAAATTTCATTCACATCCTTCGACTCTTCACGATCCAGCTTTACTGACTGTGTTCGTTCAATGTGGTGTCAATGATTTGGTTCATCAGAATTCAGACTTTAATTTTCATTACGTTGAATGGAAAATTGGCTTTTATGCCCTCGGGACTACTTCTTGCCGTGACCATCAGTTTCCAATAGTTTCCAAAATCACAGTCTCTTTAGATGAACACTAGCTTCTTACAGAATTTAACATATTTTCGGGAAAAAATGTTCTCTTAAATTCAGATGACAGATCCATCAAGTTTGTTTGCCCATTCCACGCCAGCAATCACGTTCTTTTCAACCGATCATTGATTACTGGTCACTGCCATGACTGGTCCCCAATGAAAGTTGTCAAATTGCTAGGGTTTTATTAATCGTTATCTGCCTGTACTATACTCACCTCTCAGCCTATTCATCAACTAACTTGACAGGGTTTGTTTACTCACTGACTGTCGAATCAAATGTCATGAAATTAATAGCACTGCTGAAGGAGACTTGATGAATATCCTAGTCGATAACCTAGAGTCTAATTTGGCATTGGTTTAATCAAAATCATGGTCTGGATGCAATCGTTGGTACTTGGACTACAAAAGTAGGCTATCAAATTTGGAAATTCTGCATGTCGGAAAGATGTTGAAAATATCCAAGAAGCAAGAAGAGCTTTTTATGTTCCGAATGAGAGACTCATACATTTTCTCATATTTAATAAATCTATTTCAAATGGTCAAATTCTCGCAACACGCAGCTTTGAATTTCAGAACTTCACCTCACGACCCACGTTTTGACAGATCATTTTCATGCTTGACATTAATGAGAGAATTCGTTTGACATCTTTGCAATCTAACATGGTTTATGTATGTTTAAGGTGAAAATTCTAATGAATAAATGCTAGCGCCAACAAAATGTTTATTGAAAGATAAGATCGTACTTGTACTAGTTTTGACGTCGTATCTGGATAAACTTGTCAAGCATAACATTTTTCCATCGGTTGGTATCAGGGGCACGGATCATCGGCGCCACATGTTAAGAAATTCGATCGATCATTGACATTTCCTGACATTATCATTAGAGAAATGTAAATTAATAGAATTTTAGACATTTCAATTAAGTTTTTGCATCACAAAGGATCATCTGGTCTTTAAGACCTGATAGGAAGGATAAGAAAGCTCTTCCATGATATAAATGGCCTTTCCATGACAATTTGCCTTCAGATGGCATTGGAAAGACTCCGTCCCACATCTATTTTAGCACATGTGGGCAATTCAACTCTTCTATTGAAATTAGTGGATAAAATAAACAGCAATAAAATCCACAGAAAACTTAAGAAAACTTCGCTGTGGTTATATTTGACTCTTCACAGTCTGTAGAGTTCCAATAGCACGATCAATATCACCATGTCACTTGCTGTATTTATACTTACATAACAACGTTATCCAATTTGGAAATAAAACGTTTTGAATTTTAACAGATACGGCTCCATTGCCAGAATAAAGATTGAAACTCGGCGTAATGGTTTATTCTTTATCTGATGTCAAGTGCCTTGCAAGTAATTCACTTAGTTAGAAAAGATGCGTTGGCTGGGCATAATAATAAATTGAAAAGATGAAAGCTAAGAAACTGATTATGGAAACATTGTAATTTATAATTAACTAATTTCAACTACTTAACGCAGCCATCTTCATGGATACATTAATGATGAGTGATCAAAGCAAAAAGTTTATCATAAAACACAGTTTATAAAATATTTATAAAATATATGTGTCATTATTTATTGATTTTTGGAAAGAGCAGATCAATATTATTTATCAATAAACAAAACTAAAAACGTTGAGGAGAGGAACATTCATCATTAAGTAATTCCATGTTCAATATGAAGTAATGCACAAATATTGAGAATGTGATACGAGAAAAGAAGCCCTAAAGTGCCACTCACGGGGTATAATGACTTCGTGGAGTTGAGCCCTTCCCATCTACATTTTCTGCAAAGTCATCATTGGAGTGTTCGTATAGATGTTTCTTTCCTCATTAGTAACCGAATCTGATTTTCTCTATAAAGTGATTTCTTGCTCTGTCATGGCTGCATGTTATTCAGTTGTGAATAGGATCAGCGTATAATTACAGGAAAACCAAGTCAGATAATGATGAAGCGCCAGTACAATTTGGATTGTATCTAATTAGTAAAAGTACGATTCGCAAAATAAACAGAATTTAGTAAAGAAACTCAATGATAAAAATAGGACCATTAATTACAGATAATGAGTAATTGCGATAATGTGAATAAACAGTATATCAACTTCTACTATGCTTTCATCCGTTGGAAAATTGGAGAACGCGGTTGTAGCATACAAATAGGACACAGTGGCAGGAGCTCAGGAGAATGATAGTCCTGTTCAAATATTTCATCAATAGGCAAGGAAGAAATTAACATCTTCATTGTCCATTATAAATACTTGCAATGAATTCAATGATTAAGGTTTGGATTACATGTAGATCTTAGACTCTTTGGACGGCGATGGATTCATAAATGATCTACACATTAGACCGTATGCACAGTATAGTGCATGACTATACTGACTATACTGACTAGCTTCCAAATAGTGAATTGTGTAAGATTTTTAACATTTACGAAACGCGAATGCGAATAGGATTGTGAATCACTAATGGCACACTCATAACTTGAATTTCCATGCACATACAAGCAGGTAATGACGAAGGGCTCACCGGATGCTCGCGACGGTTCGCCTCCGACCGGACTGCCGGCACCTTTTAGGTATTAAGCATCCGGCAGGATATCCACAACATCCGGCTGGATAGCTGGGGCATGTTTGCGATGGACTGCATTTTGATGAACTCCTCCGATTTCAATTCGATGAATCGGTTCCGTAGTTGCACGCACATGCATTCCTCATTCACAGTACAAAGCAATGACCACCTGGTTTCAATCGATTTAGAGGTTGCAGGCTTCTCTGCAGATTGAACAATAATTGTTCTTCAATAATGCATAGGTCTATAGATTCGCAATTACTCGTTCATCCATTAGTGCAGCGTGATCTACGCATTTATTTAGCATAAAGATATCACATTAGTAGCTAAGGATAGAAGCACGAGATGATTTTGTCTTCCATAGAAAAATTGAAGCGACTAGTCACATTATTTGTAACTCTGTGTTGATAAATCGGATTGGCTCGACTAGACACGAGTTAGGCAAAAGCTGGGTTGGGATCTGTCTTTCCTTTGGATGTCAGCATTGATCCTGATTAGAGATCACTCAGGTAGGGCTCCCTGGGATAATGTTGGGGCTACGTGTTTCCAATATCTGAACCATCAACCTCATCAAATATATCATAAGCTTAATAACGACCGAAGATGTGTGACAGAAGCACTGACTACATACCAAAAGCAGGTTGACCAGGACCACATGGCTGGTATCGTGAAGAGCTCAATTAGAAAACCTATGCGTCGATTTGGAGGCGACCAAAAAGGATAAACATAGTGGTGGGACATATATAACAAAAGGTTACAACCTTTCGCGCACGCGCTGACGGAAAGTTACAGAGGACAACAAACAGAAGACTGAAAAGTGAGATTGAGAGCCTGTAGGTCTGACTTGAAGCAGTCAATTAAGGTCTGAGTCCGGCCTTGTCCTCTTCGAAAATGCTCCGAGGGTTGATTCAGGAGGAGCAAGGAAAGCGGAATTTTGTTACCTCTGCCGAAGCTTCGCAGGCAGTGGCCAATCAGACGTTGACGACGTTGCCGCAAGGTGACACTCAGAGGGGCAACACCAGTTCGCGCCAATAGCACTTTATTCGAGATTTTCTGCGGGTAGTGTATGCCCAGAGCGTTGCGGAGGAGAGACCTATGAGCAGCATCCATGACCTGCCTTCTTGTGTCGGCAGCTGGAACTGCTTCTAAACCGTAGAGGAGTATGGGTTCTACGATGGATTGAAATATTCGCACTTTCAGACGATCTCGGGCAGTGGAGTTGAAAATCTTCTTCAAAAGGTGAGATGCTCGCCAGGCCAAGCATTTTCTCTCGTGAAAGATGGAGTCCGGTGACATGATGCGGCTGCCGAGGTACTTAAAGTCCTTACATACAGAAATTGTCTCTCCGGAAGTAAGAGAAAGTGATGGAGTGTTGTTGAAACCAAGGTGTAGGACCTTGGTCTTTCTAGCGTTAATTTGAAGACCGACACGTGCACACTCTTCACACAGCTTTAAGATCGCGAGTTGGGCTGCTGGAGGGCTGTTGCAGATAAGTGCGATATTATCTGCGTACGCTAAGGCAGGGAGGCAAACAAAGTGTCGCCTTGAAGGACTCCGGAGTTTGTTTCGAACATCTCAGTCGGGCCGCTGGAGGTTTGGATGAACGATCTAGAGTCATTGTAAAAATCCATTATAGGAGAGACTGATGCGGGAGGGACACCGTAGTAACTCAATATCCAGAAGATAGGAGGCCTGCTTACGGAGTCGAATGCTTTCCGAAAGTCTATAAAGACAATGGATGCAGACTTTTGACGGGTTCTACAGGTGTCAATTATAGCTCTGATAGAAGCAATCTGTTCAACTGCTGAACGTCCTGGACGAAAACCGCTTTGCAGACTCAAAAGGATGGGATTGAGATAGGGCAAGATACGGTTGCGAAGAACAGAATTGAGGAGCTTTGCCAGACAGCATTCTATTGCGATTCCACGTTGGTTGTCTAGAGAGACGGAAGCGGATTTCTTTGGAATGGAGACTATTCTAGACGTTCGCCAAAGTAGAGGTATGCTAGCGTTCACATCTCCTCCTAAGCTGCAATGTTTGTTCAGGAGCCTGGAGATTAGTTCGAGCAGTTCTGGTGGAACATAGAGGTCTAATAAAATGCAATAAGAAAAACCCTTGAATCAAAAAAGTGGAACAATGGCCAGAAAAGATAACTGATTTTATAGGAAATTCAACTTGAATGATGGAGGGATAGCTCTGTAAAGACGTACAACCGTAAAGATGGCAATGGAGCTTAAAGAACATCGAAATGAACAACGTTTTGAGAAGGTTATATATAGGAGTATTTTAATTAGTGAATTGATTAAGTGTGGATGATTTGAATAATGAAGATCACAAAATAAGCAGGGTTAAGTGAAACAAACAAAGAAAATGGGAATGAAAATAGTGTGGACAGTCGGCTATAATGACATAACAGTTGAGCTATGGAATGTCAGTTCGATTTGTAGTGAAAAAACACAGAAGTTGATCAATCGTGACTTTTTTCCAAAATGTATTTTGCTACCAAAATACTTGCGTGCAAAGAAACGAAAGCTGCTGTGAGCAGTTCTGAAAGTTGGAGGATGAAGTTTTCCGCTATGAGACAGCATTGTGCAGGTATGGGGAGAAGCTCATTTATAATGGTTGTCACCTTGAACCGCTAGCAGAATATTTTCTTTGCTGAATATATTTTCACGTATTTCACGTAGTGTCCCACCAATTGCTGTTTATCTATAATCAAGAGGAGTGAATGATGAGCAGTCACATCTACTAGAACCACAAATGATGTTGTGACTTCATTCTTCATTATTAGGCCGAAATGAGACTTTCACAGAATGATGTATAACTACGAATCTGCGCGTCTGCCGAGTTCTAACTAGATCCTCCTCCTGTCAGACATAATCAAAGAAAAACCAATGGGACGCAGATTGACGTTATTGGCACGAAAAGTACTTAGTCCGGAGTCATCATTTTTTACATAGATGTCTGCAGGTCATTTCCTATCTTGTTTATGCACCCTGTCTATGAAGCCAAATGCATTCAGATTTGGCAAGCCTCCTAATGTCGGCAAACACAAGTACTTTGAGTAGTTTAATCCACATTTTTCCACATTCTCGAATTCACTGCAGATCAGAAATATGAGACGAACACATGCACACACATCAATCAATGACCTGAAGATATTTCATGTCAAAAATTATAGCTCTAGACTTCGTGCTTATCAGAGAAAACGTAGATTTTTGTCAACAGCTGCGATCAGCGTCCCATTGGATTAACACGTGTTTTTCTTTGATCCTGTCTGACAAGAAGAGGGGGAACTAACTGGAGCTCGGCAGATGTGCAGATTCGTTGTAGGCATAGGGTGTACATCATTCTGTTGAAGTCTCATTTTCGGCCTCGTTCCCTGCAGAAACTCGTTCCGGCTGCCCGACTCTTAGTACTGAGAACCACAAATAGAGGTGTGCAGTGCTCCAGTCGGTCATCAATTCATTATTTTCAAAAGATGGCTGAAGACACTGAAGAACATGTAATTTCGAGGATGTTCTTCTCAAGACTGCTTCAACATGAAATTCACATGAAAGTCTTTCACCACGAATGACACCGAGCAGTTTCATATTGTCAGCAGATCGAAGACAAATCACTAAAATTTCTTAATTCAAAGGGTTGCATGTCAGCATTTGAAAAAAGAGTTTTTCAAAGTCAATCTTCATCTTGCTTGAAACCTTTCAATAGCATTTAATGACTGTAAATGTAGCAATTTCTTTTTTGCTACCGTCGCATGAATAATGTCATCTGCATGCTTGACCACATTCCAGGAATCAGCAATGATTAACGGGGTTGGGATACAATACCTGAACAAGCAAAGGTCAATCGAAACGTTTTACGACACTCCGCTAATCATTCTGAAATGCTATGGCATCACCTTTCTGGTAAACTCACAGAATTTTAATATTTTGTTTATCTGCTTCGGTTTGCTAGAAGTGTGATTAATACGAAATGGACGGCACATTGAGGAACCTATTAGGTGGGCAAAAAGGAATTCCTAATACCTTACAGAGATAGGAAAAAAAGTCGTGCGTCGCTTGCGGATTAGTGTGAGTTCCAGCAAAGTGTTTCGATTGCCAAAATTCCTTCAGATTCGAAGAATCCAGATCATTGCGCACAAGTTTTCTCCATAATGTTGACCCTTCCGATCATTATTAAAGAAAGTAGCAGGCGTACGAAAATTATTTCACTTGATGATCCTCTCCTCGTCATTGCTCACTGCATAGTGCATACACTAAATCGAATGTTAGCCAAGACAGCTATGTGTGTTTTGGTGTGTGCGAAGTGATATCACAGCACGCACGCATCTCTCACTGGCTCTGGTGTCCTCTGCTGACAGCTTATTGTTTGCCATTTCCAATAGCAAGCGATACACGAATTATCCATTCGAGAAGGAGCAAGTTGTCTAATTCTGTGCCATTTCGATATTAAGGTTACATACAATTCTTCCTTTCTAGAAAACCGAAGCGCGCGCTGATGAATCTAATTCTGTGGGTAAACTTGATGAAAACATGTAAAAACACTTTTCTAAAAGTTTGTCGGAACGGGAGGTTCATGTTTATTCGAATGGAAGGAAAAGTTAAGACAAGAGTTAAGTATAATTACGACCTTTATTCCATAAAATTATATTGAGTTACCCGACAGGCTTCGTCTCTCAGGACACTCTGAAAGGCCTTTTCGCCAACTTAGGCAGGCCTATCTAAGGCTTTTTTTCGACATCAACGGAGTGAAGATGACTGCTACAATTTGCCATGATTTCTGAAATTCTTTTCTGTTGCTAGGATGAGTGCATCAGTAATTGAACCTGCTACTTGATGCAGAAGCTACGTCACCAACGATATTCAGTAAGCCCACGACATCACAGCATGTTGCTTGTACTGCCACATTTTCCAAGTATTAAAATCATCCCAAGAAATCTACCGTTGACGTGGCGAAAATCATAGGTGTACTAGAAAACGCATGCAACTATGGCACGTGCTCTATCAACAGAGTTCATGGACTGCCCATGAGAAAAACATAGGCCCACTCTTAACTGAAAACGCGAAAATATTGTGTAGTGGCAACACTGATAGAAAAAGAAATTCAATTCTTCCTTTGTCGGATTTTATTTTGCAGAGTAAATTTCTCGGATGACAGGGATTCATTTTTGTCTGTTTGTGGGTTCACCTTACAAAGTTGCGCCTTGTTAGACTTTAGCTGCCACTTTTAGTTGACACTCAGAGGATAATAAGCTGGCGAGATCAATGCATTTCTCTTTATCACCATTCATTGAATTGCTATCGTCTGGAATCTGACTGATGATGCACGAAACACAATTATCGAAGGCATGTCTTTGTTTCCTTTGTCCGTTTCTGACTCATCATGGATCGAAAAGTGTCCGCAATCAAGTTGCACACGTGTAAACGCAGCCTCAGACCAGTGATAATCCTATCCCAGCCGTTGCGTGCAATGGAAGCAAGCGATGGAAATTGACATCGAAATATTCGTCTACCTTTGGCCAACGTAACAGTCCAAGCACACGCAATGCAGCAGTACTCGCATTAGGTGGGGAACATGCGAGCCTCAATCGTGAAATGGAGGCAACTGTCAGATGATGAGTACATGTCTTTGACTCATTTTTTCTCTTTGGAGATTCGTCAAATGGAAATATTATTTTGCAGACAAGGTCTCAAGGCTTATATTGTTCGTAATTCATTCGCCATAGCGGTTTCAAACGTCTACGCTTATCACCAGTGGCACACAAAGTCTACATGTAACGTAAAAGAATACAAAGTTCCTATACAAGATAGAAGTGAACGGAGTTGGTTTGGAGTTGGCTGGACATGCAGAGGCAAGTCTACTTCATGTTGATTGCAGTTCTGTATACGTATATACCAAAGCTAATAATAGGACCTACTTAATGTATAGCCCACATTTCATATTCTAATAACACTCTGACTCCTAAATACGTGTAAAGAAGACAATGTTTCGTCACTGACATGAATTAATAAACGCCAGATCTCTATTAAACACCTGGCTGAAATCTTAGCGAAAACATAAACGCCGGGGGCGTTTACTAAAAGATATACGGTATATTTGATCGCTCAAGTGTGGTTTTTCAAATGACAAAAGAGTCAAGAAGCCGATGAAGTTTTCGTAAAAAGTTTGAGTCAAACTTATGTCTTTTATCTCCTGACTTAGTCTCCAGGGTTGCGGAGTCCATCGCACTTTTATTGCTTCCGCTTCCAGTCCTACCGGAAGCGCTTCCGACTGGAAGATCACATCCAAGCTCTATATTGGGCCTCTATATGTATGTATACCGGTAGCTTCTCAAATTTGATAATTGAGCTTATTTTAGAATACCTACGGTAATAAATATTTACATTCTCCTTTTCAGTAGCTCAGTCTACTGTGCAGTGCAAACAACAGCTATACGTAGGCTACATAATCTTGCATCATATGCGTAGGCGGAACACAGAAGGCATATAATAGGGGAAAATGCTACATAACAATGGAATTCTATAGATCTAGTGTTGAAAAGACCTTGGTTAATCATTCTCATTAAGTTGATGATGGGAAACCAAATAGATTAGTAGATGGTAATAATTCATTTTTTTATTATATGCTTTATTAATTTCGGCCTCCTCTTAGGCCATCATCAGAAGCAGAGATCTGCTTCTATTTTTCAGTTGTTGAACTGAGTTTTCAATACAGTCAGAACTCGGAAGCGGAAGCGCTAGTTTTCATTGCTCCCGCTTCCGCTTCTGCTGCCGCTTCCGCAACACGGAGTCTAGCGGCCTGAAGCTTGTAAAATACACCAATATACACGATGCATATGTCGGCGACTGTTCGCTTCTAATCAATAACTTTTCATAAGCGGATCCCGAAATGATGTCCTGCAAAAATCGGATCCTCTGATTTCAAAGTGGCTCAGCTTTTTGGATCTCATTGTCTTTGTTATCACGGATGTACGGTAATTATGGCATGTATACATCCATGCTTTAATGGTAATTGCGATCAAATGCATATCAAATGAGCTACGAGTGATTTTTCTGGTGAATCTACTGTGTTTTCACGTTTGAAATTTGCATTTCTCTAGGGCATTTTAACTGATTATTACAGCTGCTTACACAGCTGTACATATACATGTAGTTTCATATTCACATAGCATACATTACGCAACTGAGATTTTTAGCCACAAGGTAGAAATGTAGCATCACACTCTACGAAAGGCCTACTGGTGCTATGGGCCTACTCATTTAAGACTCTGAAAAATCGAAGTGCAACGACATAACAACCAATATCATTATCACTTTTGTGCAACCTGGAGAATAAAATTTCGACCACCAATTGCACAAGTTTAGGACCATCTTATCTGTTTGAAGAACAAGCGCATGATGACTGGGTAATTTCGCACATTTTCCCATATTCTAAAAATCAAGTGTTTCTAAAACTAATATTCTAGTCAGTAAACAAGCACTAGCTTCATGCACAGATGTCACTGTAATTTGCGTCAAGGTAGGGTCCAGAAGTCAAATTCAATAAATTTCAGGATTTACTTTATTCGGCAAAGCATGATATTTTTGAGGAATTGTAGCCAAGAGAAGAATCACATGTCAATTTTTTCAAAGATTAATACTAGATTGCGGACTAACTGCTGTTGATATGAAATGAATGCCCCACCTTCGAAACACTGTCGAAGCATCGAAACACCCTCGAGGATGCAAAATTTTGGCATCGTGGTATTTGCCTGTACGACAGATCGCAAAACCTGCAAATAATTTGACTTCAGTAAATTGGGCAAATTTAAGCCATTAAAGGCTAAAGATGTTAATTTCGTGCCTGTCCTCTGCGCCAAAGAGCCTTGAGGCGTCTTGGCATACTGCGAAAACGGTGACTAAATTATGCTTGAGGGAAACTCTGCTGAATGTGACATCTGCGCCCTTTGATGATATCCTGCTATAGCGTCATAATAATGCGTTGACATTAGTTTCAATGTTTACCTGCAAATACAATGATGTTGATCGACAACTTCTAGACTTGTAAAATTAATTTACAGCAACTAAGAAGCCAAATTACTAAATTTGCAATTTTGAAGTTCGCAGACTTGAAAATCCTAAAATTAGCTGACTTTCTCATAACAATGCAGAACTTATTTCTGGATCTGTCTTTTATACCATCAGATACTTTATATTTATCTCAATCTTTGAAGTTGCATTAAGGTAGTGAGCAGCGGTCTTTTATTAATGCCATTCAGTCCTACTAAGCTATACCAAACAGGACCTACTTGATGAGCAGGCATTTTCAAAACATTTGCAGAAGAATCGATTGCACGCTACGAAGTCATTCGCCTGATGTCTACTCTTTAATTTACATCTTCAGGCGAATGACTTTCATCTGTCAGCACATTACATTAGTAAAATGTCGATCACACCAAGTACTTTATTCAATGATGCCTACGTTTTTAGTAGTCAGCAGTAGGCATTGGATAAAATTATGATCCCTAAAACATCCTGTCGTTTACACTGGGCTAAGCAGGACTAACCCAAAGCAGACATATTCACCGGCTACTACAGCCTTTATGCAGTGATGCGAGAACATAGCGATAATGGCAAAATTGTCAAAAACAGATTCAATCACGATTACTCAATGCATTGTCACAAACAACCATCCCTCTGTGCCGTATTTCCTTCCCTGAGTTTATTTAATTTAAGCTAACCTCCAATTAGCTTATTTGTTAATATGTGCATGAATTTGAATACATAACTAATTGCGCACGATTTGAGTTTTCACTTATGCTCTCATGTAACTGCTCTATTAATTTACAAATACATGACATTAATTGGCGACGTTGAACATTGAATCTCACGCAATACGTATCCAAGAGTTGCTTTCCAATAATAATTCAACTTATTTACTATTTACCATATTAACCATTAAGTGAAAGCAATTTCTGAACTTTGTCTAAGTACAACGTGGTGCTTCTACGTTTTTTTTTGGATAATGTCGGTTACATACCAGTTTAGTGAGTTCTTGATTGAAAAAGAAAATTGGGAGCAGTACTCTGAGCGATTTATTCAATACATATTGGCTAGCGGTATCACGGATGAATCTATTAAGAGAGCCGTTTTTCTTAGTTGTGTTGGACCGAAGACTTACGGGTTGTTGAGAAGTCTTCTGACCCCTAATAAGCCTGCTGATGTTGCTTTGGCTGATATTCTTGTTGCTTTGTCCAAGCATTTTTCTCCGAAACCGTCACCCATTGTACAAAGGTGGAAATTCAATACTTGTGTTAGGCAGTCTAACCAAACGGTGTCTGAATACGTCGCTCTTTTGAGGGAAATAAGTGAGCATTGCGAGTATGGTAGTACTTTGGATTCTATGCTGAGAGATCGTTTGGTATCAGGCATAAATAATGAGCACATGTAGAGAAGGTTGTTGACCACTGAATATACAACTTTTTGGATTTTAATAAGGCTCTTGAGATTTCTTTAGCGATTGAAACTGCCACTCGAGATGCTGATATTTTGAAGTCAGGTGCCACTGGAACCAGTGTCAATAAAGTTCACAACTCCAAATTCTACAAAAAGGACAAATCGAACAACAATTTTCAGAAGAAGCAGCCTCAGGATACGAAGTGGAGTCCGTGTTACAGGTGCGGAAAAAAGCATAACTGTAAGACATGTCCAGCCATTAATCTGATGCATTTTGATCCTTCCAAGCCTTTATCGATATGTTGTGATTCTTCAGCCTATGGGATAGGAGCCATTCTCTCACATACTGTTGATGGACGTGAGCATCCACAGTATGTGCTTGTGTTCCGCGATTGCTTGTGTTTCGCGCACTTTATCTGAATCTGAAATAAAATACTCACAATTAGAGAAGGAGTCGTTGTCTGTGATCTTCGCAGTGAAAAGATTTCACCAATACATTTATGGATGTCATTTTACCATAATTAATGATCATAAGCCTTTGGAATCTCTTTTGAGCGAGAAGAAGGCCATTCCTACTACTGTTTCTGGCCGAGTGAAGCGCTGGGCGCTCATCTTGGGTGCGTATAATTATACTTTCAAGTTCAAGTCTGAATCTTCCATTCCTCATGCTGATGCCTTAAGTAGATTACCCCTTAAGATCACCGAACCATCCTTTCCAGTACCTGTTGAGAATGTTCACTCATTGAATTTTGTTTCCTTAATTGATTCGTCAGAAGTTCAAGCTCATACAAAAAAGGATCAAATTTTGAGTTTGGTCATGTCTTACGTTTTACATGGAAGCTGGCCACGTAATTTGTCAAAAGAGTTGGTTCCATATTTTCATCGCAGAAATGAACTAAGTATTGAGTCTGGAGTTGTCATGTGGGGGTCACGTGTGATTATTCCTACAGAATTGAGACCTAGGATGCTGGAAGTCTTGCACAACAACCACCCTGGTATTATCAAGATGAAACAGCTTGCTCGCAGTTTCGTTTATTGGCCTAAAATTGATCATGCTATTGAACGTTCTGTTCATGAGTGCGATGCTTGTCAAGAATCCCGATCTTCGCCACCTAAGTCTGAGTTGTCTCCTTGGCGATATCCGGAGAGGGCGTGGAGTAGAATTCATATAGATTTCGCAGGTCCCTTAAAAGAAAATTCATACATATTGGTAATGATCGATGCCCACAGCAAGTACATTGAAGCATTTCCTTGTTCTTCTTGTAATGCCAAGACTGTTATTGAGAAGTTGATGGTGAGTTTTTCCGCTCATGGTTTGTGCGACACAATTGTCTCTGACAACGGACCTTGTTTTGTGAGTAATGAATTTGCTGAGTTTGTCAACCGATTACAGATCCGCCACGTTAAGGTTTCACCTCACCATCCATCTTCGAATGGTTTAGCTGAGAAGGCTGTCGGTTTGGTGAAGTTGGGTATCTCTCGTGTTTCGGAAGGATCTTTCAGTGCAAAAATTTCGAGATTTCTTTTACAGAAATACAACACAATCTACTACCGGTCGTACCCCATCTAGTTTACTCTTCAATCGTGATGTTAAAACACCTTTGAGCTTAGTAAAACCAGAACTATATTCTCATGTTCAGAAGGCAAAGAATAACCAGAAATATTTCCATGATCGACACGCTGTCCGTCGCAAGTTCAGTTTGGGTGACAAGGTTTTCGTTAGAAACTACGGAGCAGGCAATGTTTGGATTCATGGTTCGATAGTCCAAGTTTTGAGTTCTAACGTGTTCTTGGTTGAAGTCCCTAGTGGGTATGTCAGAAGACATATTGATCAATTGCGTAAGCGTTTTGAGTCTGAAGTTCACACTCCTGTGCCTTTGAGTAGCGTGTATAGTTCAGCGAGCTATACTTCATGTGTATAGCTCAGGAATAGGGGCACATGGTGCCAATTGAACTAGCTCTGTCGCAGTGGAGAAGACTCCGCTCTCTCGTACCATTGGTGTGGAGTTTCAAGTTCCTGGTACCGTGGAAATGGAGAACAGGCCGTTACCTCGTCCTATCGATCTCGAAAAGACGGAATCCCCTGGATTGGAGAAGTCGGATTTCCCTGGAGCGGTCGCCGCAAGGAATACGAACTTTGAAAATTTGCGTCGGTCTTCTCGTGTGAAAAAGCCGCGACAAATCATGAACTTATGAAGTTGGTGGGGAGATGTGCCGTATTTCCTTCCCTGAGTTTATTTAATTTAAGCTAACCTCCAATTAGCTTATTTGTTAATATGTGCATGAATTTGAATACATAACTAATTGCGCACGATTTGAGTTTTCACTTATGCTCTCATGTAACTGCTCTATTAATTTACAAATACATGACACCTCCACATTAAAATTTGTAATAATATCAGTATTTGCGTAAGAGTTTATGGATCATCTGTTTTAGTGGATATTTGTGTTTGAATGAAAAGTGTTATGTTTATTAAATTGTCACAAACAAACAAAGCCCATAGCACAGCAGAGAAATCAGACCTTTGGTTTTGTATAAGATAGTGGGTTGTAGACGTCGGATTATTGGATGTCTATGCTATGCACATGTCTATACAGACAGGAAATACCTCCTTTGTGGATTCACAATGCAAACAAATTGAATTGAAAGGAGAGTAATTTGTAAATGTGTCATTTAGTGTTTATATCATGGTTTATATTATGCAGGTCCACACGGGGATCCATAGAGTAGGGATCCATTAGAAGCAAATAGAATGTCGGTTGATTAACCACTACATCGATCCGACTGGCATGCGTCATGCAGACAGACAAAAGAGTCCTAAATTAATCATTCAACGAGCACACAAATAATAATGACACGGGTGATGAAATATGCTACGTTTCAGTGACAAAATGATGAGAATCACAAGACAAGAAAAATAAAAGACAAATCAGCAAGAATTAAAAAAGAAATTAACCCAAAAATTGAATAAATAATAGGGTCATCATAGAGTAGGTATGGTCGTGATAATCATAAAACATCCACAGAGTAGGTGCTGGTAACTCTGCATTTATCAAATCCCCAAAGTGTATACACTTGTGTACACAATGAGTACACTTTCGTTTTTATAAAATGAGCTCGAGGAGATGTAGCTGGTAATTGTTACCAAATGTGAGATACGCAAACATTTGCAGCTTTGAAGAAATTGCCACGGAATTGAGTGATCGTGATTGTAATCCAGAAGTAAATGATATCATTTTACAGATCGTCCGTGTCGTAACAGCCTTGGAGATTCAATGTTTGATAATTACCAACTCGTTGACCCCCAACTCGACACGTTATCAAAACACGCAATATTTTGGTGAATTCGTAACGTGATGGCCACGTGTTGGACACGCAGTCAAAAAAACACAATTTTTGATGAATTCGCAACACGTTTCGCACGTGTCGTGTACTTGCTATTAACACAATTTTTAAGAAAGTACCCAGTAAACATAGAATGACGACATTGTGTCGTCCTATTGATGTGACCATGTGTCTGAGATGTCTATGACCAGAGCGGGATATAAGTGACCTCCCATCAAAGATGTCAGAATAACCGCCCATGTACGACCAAACACACGATCAACGAGCCACAACTGCGATGAATTAAGAAATTATGACGTTCATGCTATGATGAATCATTTTCACTTTAATTGCACTAAAATATGAAACTAACTTTTTCATTTCCAATCTCTTTTATCTCTCTCTCCATCACTTTATCTCATCGCTTCTCTTGAAACTTTTTCTCTGTCATAATTTCTCCCCTTTTTTCCTCTTCTTCTCTTTTTCCTCACTTTTCTTTCTCTCTCTTGATTTCTCCCCATTTTCTTCCTTCTCTTCTCTGTCTCCTGATTTCTCACCTTTATCCTCTTCTTATTCTTCTCTTTCCTCAACACTCCTTTTTCTATACTTCTATTTCTTATTCCTTGATTAATTCTCATCTTTATCTTCCTCCTTCATTTCTTTTCTCGCCTCATGTATCAGAATCTAGCTCTTTCTCTCTCTCATGTTTTGTTTTTGAATTGATGTTTATCTTCGAAAATAAGATAAAGTAAAAATCCATCATTGATTTCTACACCCATGCATTTCTTATATTAATAGGATTCATGCTTGGTATCAGAAGAATCACAATTTTGCGACTGCATTTGGAATAGATTATAATTGCAACATTTTAATATTATCATTCAGTAAGTCCTTTTACGGCTGAGCTTAATTATTTGATACATACATGGACTGAGTCTGTCTTTCGATGATTAACGCAGCTTTAAGATAAAGCGGTCATAGTGTACCCATCGCATTTCATTTCCAAATAGAGGAGAACTGCGCACAGATTATTTCCCCACTCCCGCCTGAGCGACTGACCTTCAATCGACGCGTCACCATCGATAATCACATGACAACGAGAGAGGAAACGTGCAAACGGTCTTCATTTCATTCCTGGCTACTCTGCGCATCGAACGTGATTCATTTGTCTAGCATTACGGCTTTAGTGAAGCGTCTTAGACCAAATTTTCTTAAACGACGCCTTGATCACCATCTTTTCTTTGGGCATTTAGAGGAACTCAAATTCCGCGAACCACATTCGACCTCCACAATCAATTTACAGGTCATTTATTTTGTCTTTTCAAGTTACCGACTAAGCTTTTACCGTTATCATCCTACAAAATATATTGTGATTTGGTTTACTTCATATTTATTGACTTGACTCTATTTCCTACATTCGTCGCTGAAAACCGGGGCTTTGAATGTCATCTCGTGATAGTTTGATGCATTCTGACCACAAAATGTGTTTGGATTCATATTACCAATTGCCAGAGCTTACAGGTGAGATGTCTATATACTCCTTTCATTGCCCAAGTTTAAATGAATTAATGCTGTATTAGTTGTACACGTATTTTCACGAAATTATATGATTTAAATGTTGAAGCTTCATGAAATCACAAAAAAATAAAAGAAAAATGATCTTTGTTGTCAATAAAACGATAGCGTCATCTGATATCAATTAATTTGTTGCAAATTTCTTCACTATTGAATTCTATCCGAGTCAGATTGCTTCCTCACGCCAAAGATAATTTATCATAATTAGAGGCTTGCATACTCCGAATGTTTTGCAATCCTGGAATATTATGTGGTAAATGACATCGATCACCAGTCGCGGGTATACACTGTAATTTAATTACTATTTCTGAGACTACTATTATAAATACGTACGTGTCTTGATGTTTATGGACTAGTGCATGCAATATGTTATGATTGTGTGCATCCATTTGTCGAAAATCTATTTTTTATTTCCTCCAAAGTGCCACATGAGTGTCATTTGAACCAGTCGGATGTGGATTAATTGTGCCATGTAAGTCATCATGCAAATTGAGAGCAAATCCTTGTATCTATGAATTGTCCCATCATCTGTTTAAAACTCTGTTTCATTATCTAAGACGAAGACTTTCCGAAATTGTCTAAAGAACATGTAAATGTTTTAATGATGTGATATTAGGCATTGTTTTTTTACAATAATACCATTAAGGTTAACGAATTGTGCCAATAGAAAGATGATTTGCAAACTTATGTTTTTTTGCATGCAAACAATATCTTAAATGTGTATTTCAGAAATGAATCGCTGCACGGAATCGCTCGCTGTCTTACAAGAATCAAAACTGAAAATATGAATGGATTTAACCAAATCAATTCATCGAGTCCGTCCATATGGCAAGGGAGAATCTTCTGATAACTGTGCAGGCCTGGACTTGTTTCTGAGAGGTGAGTGATTTCTTGCACATTTTTGTCACTGTCTCCGAATGTTATGGTTTTGCAGTGATGCTATAATGAGCTGCAAATCCTTGGAACATTTCGTGGCAATATGACGTTGAACAACAATGTTTTTTCTAAATTTTATGTAATTGTATATGCTTGCAGGGCTAAGAAATAGTGAACGCGAATAAAACTGTAATTAGTAGTTTTATATTGCGAATTGGAAGTGATAAGGTTGATGAAAAGAGCGGAATTCATTTTTGATTTAGGACAAATGTTTAACAAGTAGTCTACTAATGTGATAACTTTGACAGAAATGAGAGGCATTAGTACATTGAATGATTTCATAATTGATCTACAGTAGAATGGGGTAGAAATAAGAGACAATAATAAAATGTAAGCCAGTAGGGGGTTGTGCTAAATTTGACGAAAGTGATTTTTTAACGCTCTCCGCACGTGAGGAAAACTTTTTGAATGTGATAACTGAACGTGGTATATACTTTCCCACCACGTGCTAGGAACGTGCTCTGACGCGACACTTTCGACGTGTCGGACACGTTCATGAGACACGTGCTGTGCACGTGTAGAACACTTTCATGGTTGCTTGGGCTGCTATTGCTTTCATGCTCACCCTCAAGAGTATTTTATTAAGCGTGATCATTTCACAGGAAACCTGCCACTTGGAGAGCAAAATCACAAAATCAAAGAAAAATATTTCAATTAACTTTGAAACAAAGATATTTAATATTATAAAGGGCTAGATAGAAAATAGACGTATTTTTACCTTGTGATGAGCAACGAAACCAGTGAAAATCAGCTGATATTGCATGAATTTGAAAATGTTTGTAAGCGAGCAACAGAGATTCCTTTTCATTGCCTCTTTTTAATAATTACAGAGCTAAAGTGCATTTTAATAATAAATCAAGAAAGTTTTATACACAGATATCGAACATTAACTGTTGTAACAACATTGTTGTTAAACATTGTTATAACCATAGTTGTTGTTGTTCGATGTCTATGGCTTTATATATGTATACAGCTTTTCTTCTATTATGCTTTTTCAGATGTTTTGCAAAACGCAGTTGTAAATAAGAGCATCCTGTTGGTGCAATTCTTTCAATTAGACTTCAATGCATTGTTTTAAGTCAGTTGATTACTAAACCTATAGAGCGCATGATATATAGGAATAGCACAAATGAAAACCAATTGTTTCATTCTTAGATAAAAGCAGAGTGAGGTTCACTTACAATTCACCAAATACATGACTAAATGACTTTTCTGAACAGAAAAAACCCGGACATGACCGCGTCTTTACTTTTGATCATGCAGATTGTTTCCTTATAATAAGTACGAAGCCTGGCCATTGTTGTGCATTTACATCGTTGCTGTGCCCACCGTTGTCCGGCCACGCAAAACGCGATTGCCAAGCTTGGCAATAATCTAACGTGTAAATGTAAATTTACGGTAAGAAATTACATGATGCATCAGAAAAAATATATATCAATCATCAGAAAATTTGATATAAAATTGGCTTGAGCAAATAAAAACAAACAACTACGTATGTTATACAATGCACATTGACAGAAATCTGATGTTCGATTCCACTTGGACCTAAAATGCCCTCTGTTAGTTATTTGTAATACATAGATCCATATTGTAGTTTCAGCCTGCTGAATAACTCGAACAGCGTTGTTGACATGGCTGAGCCTTATTAATACCCAATTCCTCATTGTAATATTCGGATTCTCACTGAATTTGTTAGTTATATCATGAATTCTACAGAGGAAGTTGAGTGTTCATCAACAGCCCATCATTCTTCATCTAAATATTTTTTCTTCCAAATTGATAGTACTGCATTAAATTGCTGTATTACCGTTCCCATCTTTCACAATTTTTTCAAAGAAACTACAGAATGAATATTCTTGAAACTTATCATATAATATCAGTGAATTATGCTTTACATCATGTGCCATTTCCAAGGCTTTTTTGTCGCATTGCACACCGTACAGCCGATTTCGCCCCATTGCCGTAATGCTTTTTTGCCACGATAAGGAATGTACTAAAATGGGTTCAAATTTAGGCATCTATTTCTCATCTAGCCCTTTTAAAAAATTAAATATCTTTGCTTTGAAAGATGTAAATGGTCCAATTCGGATTCAAGAAATGAAACATGAATTTAGTGAATCATAAAATTGTACCGGTGAATATTGAATTAACCCTTATCGGTATGCAACTTTGGAACACCCTCATCGGTATAAGTGTCACATTTTGTTGCAAATGTCTTCTAAATGCATCCAATGATTTTTCATCTCTATCTATTACATTTTTCTTAAGAGATTCGATATTTTTGTTCTGAAGACTTATAGGTAATTGAAAGTGGAACGTACAGAACTGGTTACTAACTGAATTAAAACATTATATAGGCCTACAATTTAAATCGATTACAGTATAAATGCGATTAATCCGATACGCAGAAAAGGCAACAACTTTCAACTTCCTTAATGTTTATATCTGCTTGCATGTGCATGTTTAAATAATATAGAATTGTACGTTAAAAAACAGCGTACACAAAATATTCAAGGTTATTTTCATTCAATTCTACGATACACAGATCGTAGGCTACAGCTCAGATTCTCAACAGTATAAGCACTTTGTGAGCTTCGCTACTCTGCGATGACGAGGACACACGAAGTTTTGACAGAGATCACATGACGAGCGAGACACTGATGAGCACACTTAGTAACGGCCAAATTTTGATTGTGTCTCGTTTCTGCATATGGTTCGGCCAACATCAAACTCAACTGTTTCATGAAATGTCGCCGAGAGTTTGGATAACCGTCGTGTTTCATTATGAGAAAAGCGTTGAAAGCCGACACATCAAGCATATTATAAAGAAAGAAGTAACGGCCAACGAACTGTCTTTCTCCTGCATATAAATTCCTCAATGTTCTCATCGAACTGGTCCACTCCTTTTTTCCCGAAGTTGTAGTCGATTATCATTCGTGGTTTCATTGACGATTCTGGAACAATTTCATTGCCAGAGTGAGATGAGCTTAGCAACACAACGCTTCGGTTCTTCTTCGGACAGTAGGAAACCATAACAATCTTGTTTTCGTGATCATGAACGAAAACTGAAGAATTAGGCTGGCGATCCTTACTTTTCAATTGTGGGGGAATTTCTCTTCTGTTTAGCCTCACGGTCCCGAGCAACGTTAAATCTTTCTCGAGGAGTGAAGTATCGAGAGAATGACTGGTGAAATAATTATCTGTCACAGTATCTCGACGAGATCCATACACTGGTACGCACAATTCCATCACTACATCTTTTCCGATATTTCTGTGAACTTTGTTGTCTTTCTCTCCGGTGTAGATGATTGAATTCAGAGCAAAACCACTCTTGGCATCACAAAGCCAAAATATCTTGACTTTATATTTAGCAGGCTTTGACGGTAAATATGTTCTTCCGGGTACCTTGCCCCGGTATCCGACAAGCTGCTCATCAACGGTTAGGACAGTATCAGGTACATAAAATCTAATTAAGTAGCGTTGGAACAAGTCCCATATCTCTCGTATGGCAGTGAGGCGATCATCCTTCAGACGTTCTTCCCGATTTCGAAAGTTATCGAACCTCGCGGTGCGAAGAAAAAATTTGAATCGCAGAATGCTGATCACGGCCCGAAAGAATGGCCTTCCTTCGGTAGGATTCCACAATTCTTCTATCGATGTGAAATTGTCTCTATCGAGACCAGCCCGCAGTAAAATTGCCAGACAAGCTAAAATTTCGTCGAAAGTGATGGACACATGTACGAATGAATTTTCCTGACAGTCCGTATGACGTCGCTCACTTTCCTGAGGACGATTTCTTCGTTGATAAACAACTGAAATGCCTCCTTCTCTGATGATGGGTGAGCCAGATTACGCGGATGAAAGTTCGTGATATTTCGGTTTCTTGACCTGTACTGAAATGGCTCTGTTGAGAAAATTATATCGTTCACTTGAATTTCCGAAGGGTGGCCAACATCGGATTCATCGGTTTGATGTTGGTGGCTCTTCCTCTACTTCATTGCTGTCACTTTCGCTGTCAGTGTCATTTTTTTGAATGTAGAAATCAATTTCTCCATCTTCTTCTTCATCTTACTGTATGTGATCGACATCAACGTTGATGGGAGACAGTTCACCGAAAATTTCGTCGAACGAATCATTGTTTTCGCTGAGATTCATGATCAATTCCATCGCGGCTTTAGCACTTAGTCGAGTCATCGTTTGACGTTAGATCACTGTGCAATTTACTAAACACGTAGTCAAGGTTTGGCGGTCACACGTCTGCACTGTATCGTATATCGCCAGTGAGCGTTCGCACAGAGGGATAACGTTATCCCGTATTCTCAAATGTCTAGCTGCGTGTGTTTATTGATACACCCATGGGAAGATGGCAATGAGTAATCAAGAGGTAACTTTGGAAGGCAAGTAATCAACCATCGCTAACTAGTGAAAGAGATTAATAGCGATATTGCGGTCATTACGATGACTGCAGTAGGACAAGATCGGTGACCTTTGTGAATGCAACAAAACGTGACACTTATACCGATGAAGGTGTTTTGCAACTGAGCCATGATTTAAACAACGGATTAAAATTTATCAGCGCAGGAAACTTTTATTGTTAACATTTCTTCATCGTCACAAGAGGAAAAATATATTGAGTAATTATTAACAAAGATATCGCTATTAAAGAATTCTTTGCAACAAAATGTGACGGCGTATACCGATAAGGGTTAATAACTTGAATTTTTCAGCTAAGAAAGCGCGATTAATATCGCGACTGTTTCATGAAGACTTCCACTATAATGCGGTTCATGAAATTCCATTGATAATCAGCTTAATTTCTGCCTAGCTAGGATACTTATTAGCAAATATTCATTCCTTTTCATATTCAGCTTGTTTCATACTACTTATGCGGGTGCGTCATCTCGGTAGTATATAAATTTGAAAAATTTTGACTTGCTGCTCAAATAATTTTTTGGACCACGGGAACGTTATCTCCGCAAAAAACTGAATCTTTTGATATAAAAATTTTCACTGTATACAGATACTTTTTTGAGTCGACATATATCCCTACTCTATGGGTAGAGCGGTAGAGTGTCGACCATATCCCCATAGAGTAAGTATCTTAGGTAGAGTGGTAACTCCGCATTTATTAAATCCCCAATGTGTATATACTTTCGATTTGATTAAAAGAACTGAAGGGAGATACAGGTGGTATTGTCACCAAATGTGAGACATGCAACTTTTTGCAGTTTTTGCAGAAATTACAACGGAATTGACTGATCATGATTGTTATGCAGAAGGAATGATGGTATTTCACAGATTCTCACGACTGCCTTGGAGATTTAATGTTTTCTAAATTAGCAATTCGATGGGTTCCTATTGCTTTCATGCTATACCTCAGGAGTATTTTCTCTAGCGTGATCATATCACAGGCAACCTGCCAATGGAAGAAAATCACATAATCAAGGACAATGACTTCATTCAACCTTATGAAAGATATAAATGGTTCCACATCACTATTCAGATTTTAGAAATAAAACATAAATTTAGTGAATCATAAAATCATGCCGGTGAAAACTGAATTAAAAGTTGAAATTTCAGCCAAGAAAGCAAGAATGATATCACGACTTTTTCATTAAGACTTCCATTTTAATACGGATCATGAAAATCCCTTGATAATCAGCTTCATTTTCGCTTATTTAGGATGCTTTTTAGCAAATATTCATTCCTTTTGATATCTAACTTGTTTCATACTACTTATATGGGAGAGTCATCTCGGTAGTATAGGTTATAAATTGGCAAATTTTGACATTTTTCAAAAGTGCTCAAATAATTTTTTGGTCCACGGGAACATAATCTCCGCACAAAACTGAATCTTTTGATATAAAAATTCTCACTGCATACACATACTTGTTTGAGTCGACACTCTACCTATATATCCCTACTCTATGGTATACACTTTCGATTTTATTAAATGAACTCAAGGGAGATTAATGTTTTATATTTTGATATTTTTTATATTAATATATCTATATTTCCCAGTTTTGGTTCTTCTGGTCTTTATCAATCATATTTTGTTGAGCATAGCTGTAGAAGTTTAAAAATTTGCCTCCTGAATCACTCCTGAAATAAGCATAATTATGCATCAAGCGTTTGCAAAACATTAGCAAATCTAATAGAGAGATATCCTCAAACTTCAACAATTTAAGCACAAAAATTTCTTGTCAGTCATTGACACTGAGTTTTGTCCTACAAGGGCTCGTCAGTAGGGTTTGGAATGGTCCAAACTAGATTAAAATATCTAGGACTGGCACTCTACAATATTTTTGACTATCAACCGTACGGAAGAACCAGGAAAAATTAACACCGAACAGCCCGGTGTGCAGTCCCTTGCTTAGCTACTCCAGATATTTTAAGTTGTTTAGGACAATTCCGAGCGGCACTGACCAGCCTCTGTAGGGAGAAATGCGCAACGTCTGCTGCCATGGAATTTTTGCGCTTAAATAAGGTAGTTCAAGTCTGATTGCATCTTTTTATTCTTTTTCCAGACGAGCTGGAACTCAACAATCTTCATAATTAGCTATTTAGCAAGTACAATTTCTACCGGGTTATGTTCATAGTGTACATGACCAAATCAAACGCTGTAACTGTCTATAGCCTATATGAAAAAATGGCATCGTATTATACGTTGATGGCATTTCTGTAGAGATATATCTGTGAAACATATGATATGCAATGAATTAAATGCTATACTGTAGTGAAATCATCTGATGGGTGGTACTGCATTAAAGAAGTCGACTATTTATTGATTTGGAGTGATAACTTTCTCTATAACGTATTATCAATTTAAAACCGTTAAAAGGAAGTGAAAAGCTGTGGAATTTTTCCAATGAAATCACTAAGAGTATGTGTATAAATGAAGTTCAATCGCTTGACTACTTCCAATTTTTTCACGATTTCACGATTCCTATTTCACGATCGGAGCTACAGGCGAGTCGATTGCAACTTAAACTTTCACCTCCACACTGACGCCGGTCCGTCTTAAATAGTCTGTCGGATCAGGGTACCTGCTCGGTTCTTCCGCTGTCAAAGTTGTTGCTTTTGACCCTCCCCCCAGAGAGGTCATCCGAACGAAGTTGAAGAGATTCTATGAAGGAGAAGAATAACTTTACTAGATAATACTTGATTAAGCATGCTGCAAATGGTGGTCAGACGCAAATTCTAGGGTCATCCTGCACATCTCATAGCCGAGTCAGCCTTTGTATTTCTTTTATTTTTTTCTTCGACGGCTTCGTTCGCGGAGCTACTCCACGTCTGACTGAGCGTGTATAGTAACAGTCCGACTTAGGGTGTTTGGATGGACAGCTGCCAGAGATCAAATGCATTGCATAGAAAGATGTCCTCATACTTGAACAAATATTAAGTACAATCCTTGGCAGCCGTAGACGTTGTGCTTCGCCATACGAGGGTTCGTCAGCACGGCTCGGAATTGCCCAAACTAGCTTAAAGTGTCTAGAATGGCTGAATAAGCTGAAGGACTGCACAGCAGGCTGCTCTGCGTTTGATCTGGCACTCTGCAATCTTTATGAAATACATTGCAGTTATTTCACAACCTCATCGCGGAAATCCATTGTCCAAAAAATAGGAAACAGCCTTTTAATGAACAAAATTCGGCCACTCTTTGTCGCCAGAAACTCTACCAGGCAAACTCGAATTTATGACATGTAGTTGCTGAAACACGTCGGAGAAAAATGTCAAATTAATGACTTACAAACGAGGGATAGAGCTCATGCGCTCACCAGAATATCCTCGAACTTGATTCGTTTTGAATAACGTGCAAATTCAAGCACGAGAAAAGATATGCCATAAACGTAGATGTCATCGCATGTATCGAGGAGAAAAATACTCTCACATAAAGCAATTGCAGCCTTCAAACTCATATTTGATGATCAAATATGAAATTCGACCGTGTGCATTGAATCCAAGTCCGTGGACAAACGAGATTACTGTGTGCCCACCTGCTTTATTACTTTACTAGTTAAACAAAAAGGCCTGCCATGGTTTAAGATGCTGTGTCTGCAACAGCTACCGACCGTCATTATCTGATTTTACATTGCAGGAAACGGATCAAAATTGATTGATTGACATAACTGAAAAGTGAGAGAGCATCTCAAGAATTAACCGATTTTATAATGCCTTCCAATTATTGGATGACTATTCATTCGAACAGCAAAGAAGACAATTGTCTTCTGGAATAAACAGGTTGAGAGCCTACAACATTCACTGAGGTTAATTGAATGTCTTTTCGATTGATCAATGAATGACGTATGTGATGCGATGTGATGATATTTTAGAAACTGATATTCGAAAATACTCATAGATTTTGAAAACTATGGAAGAGAGACTCATTTCAGAGACTGGAGCAGTGGCCAAGTGGTAGAATGCTCGCTCTGCGTGCGACAGACCTTGGTTCAAACCATGGTCGGGTCAAATGTAAGATATTTAGAATACGAACAATCTGCATTCTTGCTTAACACTCAACACAAAAAGAATGAGAGTGGGACAAATAAGAACTCGACCATATGGATGAAAGGCTATATGTCTAATGTGCTTCCGAGCATAAGCAAGGCTTTTTTTAATATGTTTTTAGAAGTTGAAATGAATAATCGAAGATTTCTTGGCCTCTGATTTCCAGCTGGAGAAATGCATGTTCCCTAAATTGACATTACAAACTGTATATGTGTCTTATTATAAGTGCCACTGTCCATAAGCTTTATTAAATGAACTCCTGTTGTTAGGCATTGAAATTATTTACTTCTTTGGATTTATTAACATGGAAATGACTGATGATGATAGAAGAAAAGAATTAAATTAGTCCTTCTATTGAACAGAAGCAATCTGCCTCCTGTGCGCTTGTAACCGAAACCAGCTGGCTCAACAGCATCCGATTGAATGAATTCACATTGAAGCAAACTAGTCTGTCCTTGGGACCCAGTTGAGTCGATCGTTGTGTTCAGTCAGTTTGTTGAATTCTAATCTTCTAATTAGCATCTTCATTGCAGGCTGTGCCAAAAAGAGATGGAGTTGAACCACTCAAACGAGGTTTATTGGGGCAAAAGATGTCGAAGGAATCTTCTTGCTTTGAGGAGTGGCATCAGGATAATGCGATCACAGTCATTTTAATAGTGTAACATGATTTATATATATATTAGAAAGTCAGATTGTATCTATGAGTGAAACTTAGAGAGAATAAACGAAATTTTCAGTTTCTGAGAGTGCAATTTTTTTCTAAATATGCCGGAACTGGTGGAATAATCCATCTTATGAGCCGGGCGCAACTGAAAGGTCGGCAATAATATTCAGATAAAAAACAAAACTTTAATCTTCAAATACAAATGAACGTACCTTTGAACCCAGAGATAGATAGGCCCTGTAATGAGATCATGCATACGAAACTTCACATTATGAGCAACCTGAATTCTTACCACATTGAATGATCGTAGCCCTTTACAACTCAATTGTACACGATGATTTTTATTGACAGCAGAATGTGATCAGAAAAAGTTCTGAACCATCCCAGAAAAGAAAACTAGCAGCAAACCAAACTATTGAGATGAGAGGAATTTGATCTATCATACCACATTTCTTGTGCAAATATATCAAACTTGATGCTGCTATATACACTTTGATATCAACAAATATTAATAATTCATGTCTCCATCCATGCGGACTTGATCTCATTTATGTTATGGAAAGGATTGGTTAATAAAACAAAGTTGCATTGCTAATTGTTTCAGCATAATCACTTGAGCGTTTGTGCAAGAATCGCATTACCTATTTGACTTAATGACAGAAAAGACATCTTTCGACAAAAAGTGGGATATGACTGCAAACTTTGAAAGTTAATACCTAGTTGTAGTCCAAACGAGTACAAAGAAATGTGCATCAAAATACCAATAACTATTGCATTCTTCATATCATTATTTTCCTCAAATATGGATGCCAAATTTCATTCAGCTTTAAACGCAAGCGCTACTCTCAACAGCGTTCTGAGAAACTACGATAGGGATCTTCGACCGCAGTTTGGAGGTAAGTTTTCAAGTACAGATATTGTTGTTTTTGTTTGTAGCGTATATAAATTATCATCTTGAACAGAGGAATCCAAAGGTACGGAGCAGGAAAACTGTTTTGGTGAGCTCAAACTGTATTATAACATATAAAAACTCGCTTTGCAAGCATCTGAGAGATCAAAACTCTCCTGTTTTAAAACACCTATCGCACATTCACAACATTGATAAACCTCAAACGCAAACTAACAAACTGGCCTTATCAAGGCTCCAGCGTGAGACGATCTGTTGAAGCGATGCATATACAGCAACATTCTTATCAATGGCTGTTGTGGACTTCAATTGGATGCGAAGTATTTAAACTATTCTTTCTGCTTGTCTATTTGCAAGCCTTTTTATGACCCTTCTTGATTTATTTTATTTCCTTACAAAGTTTTTTATCCGTCTGGCTGTTAATTAGTTTCATTGGCAGCTTCATTCATATCTCTATCATTTTTAGCTGTCTGCATCATTTATCTCATAGCACTGTCAATCTGAGTAACACTCCACGTCGGAATGATTTCGTGTCGCTTTCCTGACCCGCCATTAATTCTGTACTGAAAAGACATCAGCCGAAAATTCATCGGACGTTGTAATACACGTTCAAGCTCACCAAACCGTTTTCCTGTTCGACTGACTTAATTATTGAATCCAAAGATCTTTCACAATAGAAAACATTATTGAGCCAATTTTTTCCTCAAGTTTCCTTGAGGTCAACGCTTGATGAGTGATGCAAATTGACGATATTTAGCTTCTTTCTCTTTATATTCGTGCTTTACATGATGCCTCTATCACATTTTTGGTATTTGCATGTTGATAAATCTGATCATATATCAAAACATTATGTCAAAATAAACTGCACGCTTTATAATTTTCTGATGTAAGTGATGGTCATGATTCGTAGCTGTCTTGCAAGCTCCTTCAGAGGCAATCAAGTGACATTTGAGCATTCAAGCAAGCTTACCATTTGAGTTGGTTACATATGACCAAGAATTCAAGAAATAAATGAAGGAAATTGCAACTGTGCTGAATTTGGGAAAGAGAAATTTTTTCACCCAATGGCTTTGACTCAACTTTGCTTTCTTTTGTATCTAACCAAATTAATTTAAACCTGTTTGAGGCTAAACAGAATTCATTTATGCATGTATGCACTTACTTTACATGATATCATACTTCTGCTCCTAGAAGACCAACAATCAATACTGATAAAGGACTAGAACGGACATGTACTTTGAAAACGATAATCCTTCGAGGACATGCGCTGTCATGACAACGGAACTTTCCAGATATCGGCAGCTTATCAGTGTACTTTGTCAATGCAAAATTTACTTTATGTATTTCGCGTCTATTATAATTTGTCTTTATATCTAAAAGCATTTTGATGAAATAGCTTACAATAAATCACGCTACGGAGCAATCTACAACTATTCCACATTTCAGTAATTTAATTCTTCTTAAGATCTAGCAGCATTGACCTAAATCGGTATCTAAATGATCGGCTGAAATGACCATCGAGAAACAGCTGTTGTCCATTCTACTATCTAGTCTCACTAACTTCCATGCTTTTGCTTTCTATTTGTGTTTGCATTAAAGTATAAAATCCATGGAAGCTCGCGAAGCGGTCATAAATGATGCTAATCATTCATTGATGCAAACCGCTGAACAAGCAATCTTTCACGCACAAAAAGGTTCAGTGGAAGATTCTGTCTGAAGAGGCCTCCGACAATTCATCAGGGTATTGCTTTCGGTCTAAAAACTAAATATTTCCCAAGAAAACGGTAGCTTATCTGGATCGCAGGTGAAGTGTTTTAAATTTCTTTCTTTGTTTCAATGCTTTTTACTTCATCGTCAGAAAGTTATAGGGCAACAGATGAATGAAAAACTAATTAGTCTTTCTGATTCATTGCAAAATGTGTCTATATATGTACTTCCTTTTTATCTTGTGAATCAACATATGAAGAAAAGGAATTAGCACAGCAACGTATAATACATAAAAAGCGAAAGAACATTGCCAGTTTTATTATATTTTCTTTTGGCTTTCTTTATTATAGCATTACTGAAACTCTGTGTGTGTGCGTAGTTTCTCGTTGCAACACGTTTATCTTCTCTCTCTCTCTCTCTCTCTCTCTCTCTCACACACACACACACACACAATAATATAAAGTGAATAAAAGGTTCTACAACGAGAAAGTGTGCCAAAATGTACATGACTAGATGTAGCAAATCATTTATCAGCAAGACATTTTTCAGATACAATTTTTGAAACATATAAGAACGTTTCCGCTCATCGTCTATCTGTGCACTTGAGAATTGTCAGTAGACAATGAGCGAAACGTTTTGAGAAAATTTCCGTTGCTGTTTCTTTCAAAAACTTATCAATAATTTAGTCAACTTACTTCGTCAAGTCTTTTGTGAAATAGTAGCCCATTGCACCAAAACAGAAATAGTAAAGATTAATATGTTACTTTAGCATTAACGTTTTGTCGCTCAGAGACAATTAATCAACAGAATTCAGTTATTTGATGCTAAAAGATCATGAAGTATTATGTGTGTGACTATAAAAATATATCGAAAATTTCTTGAATATCAAAATTAGAGACTTTGACATTCTTAGTGTGATAACCCAAGTCCCTCCCACGCATCATCCAATCTATGTTAGATCAAATTCTAACTTTTCTGATTTAATTTCCTGATTTCAGGAGAGCCTGTTAAAGTGAAAGTTAACATCAATATCCGAAGTATGGGTCCAATCTCTGAAAAAAACATGGTTAGTACAGCATCTGCCTTTAGACAACTATTGAACGTAATAAAATCATTTCACTACATCGTTTCAGATCTATGCGTTTGATTGTTATTTTAGACAATCATGGGCTGATACAAGGTTGGGTTTCAACCAACCAGCTACACTCCAGCTGAATGAAAAAATGTTGAATGCAATTTGGAAGCCCGACACTTATGTATACAATGGACGACATTCTTTCCTTCACAATCTTACTGCATCAAACGTTCTCTTGAGGATAAGGAATGATGGAGAAGTTTTCTTCTCTATGAGGTATCAAATGAATTCTTTCGCATATTCAAACAACAACTAGCGATATTATTTTCAAGTCGTCTACAGGCATAGTGTACCTACAAGTACCGACAAGAAATTTTATGATGAAAAGTTTGATTTTATAAATGAAATGTAGGTAGCCTGAGAACTAGCCTATTTGTCAATCTTACAGTGAGAAGGAACAATTGCTTCTTCGATGCTATATATTGATATTAGCCGAATTTTCGACACACTGTAAACTCAATTTACAATCGTGTACCAACTACAGACTGAACATACTTCATAGCCTCACTCAAGCGAAGCAAATGGAAATTAAAATTTGTGATGAGCCCTATAAACCCTATGCAAAATCAATCTATTTTCAATCTCATAATTAATTTGCTAAAAAATGTTGTCTGCGGGCATCATTATTGTATTTACAGCCGAGATGAATGTTTTCAAATAGCTAAATAATAAATCTAATTTTTAATGATATAATTTAAATCATGCAGGATAGCGGCTAACAGGAGGTGATTCTTCATTGCAGAAAATACGCTTGCTGCACGCTCCTTGTATTGTATAACGGCAGTAATAGATAAGTTAAGCCAATATGAACAAACCGCAACTGGTTTCGAGCTTCGCTCTTTGTCAGAGGGTGAAGTTGGGTAAAAACAGTTTTTGTCGATGGACAGTAAAACCCAAAGACAATAATCTTTGGTAAAAGCTGTTTTAACCCAACTTTACCCTTTGACGAAGAGTGAAACTTGAAACCGGGCGGGGCTTGTACAGAGTTTAAAGTCTTCTTTTCCTGGCCCTATGCAATACAAGAAGCGTGCAACAAACGTGATTTCTGAAATTAATTAAAATATAGTGAGATGTTAGAGGCATTTCCATGAACATAAGCATTTTAAGGAATACTTGGATGAATAAATTGATCAGAAAACAGTCTAATGCTTTTGTAAAATGACGCAATCATTCTCATGCATGGCAAAATTTAAAGAGCAATTTTCATGCTGTGTGTACCTTGCAATTTTGGACAGCAAAAAATCTTGCCTGCTGTGTGACATCAAAGCTATTAAGTAATATTAATCGGAGCTGCTGAGAAAAATTCAGAATCTGTTTCAACTGATGACTTCATGACTTCTTGACGGCAATTCCAAAAGTAGGGGAGAGCGTGGCAATAGCGGACATGGGGTAATTGCGGACACCTCGAGTTCTCCATCTTCTATTTAGATTTGGAACCAAACATATGTTTCCCATGTAAGTAGATGAAGCTCAACAATTTCAGCTAATTTTTCTAGGGGATTGGTTCTTTCTATCATATCAAAATTGACCAAAATACCCTTTTGACCCCTACAAAATCGATTTTTCGTCATCACACTCCGATGGATTCACGCCAGAATAACAAATGAATATAGAATCCGACATGTCATTTCAATATCGTCTTATATGCCATTTCTATCAGTGTAGAGTTTTTGATAGCAGCTGCTGTCTATTACTGAGAGAAGATCATTTTGCATTTTGTAACGCTTGCGCGGAATTGCGGACGCATGTGCGCTATTGCCCCACTTCAACTCAATCTGATCTTTAGATGAAAGTTTACAACGATCCGAGCTTCGTTGTGTGAACAAAAGCATTCCCATGTGTCTGTTTGACTCATCTTTCATACAGACCTAACAAGGACACAATAGAAGAGCTCTCATCTACCAATATTCACGTGCGTTGATTTTATTGGAGTGCATACTGCAGCAAGTGTCTACAGTTCGACGCATCGACGCATCATCGAAGGTGGCTTGATTGTTCGTTCTCACACGATAATCGTGATGGTGAGGAATTATATTACAACTGGAAAAAGAAAATCATGGTCTTCTCAAGACTTAGAAAGCGTAAGACATTTATTATCCATTGGTGTTTCTATTCGACGTGTTTCTGTTCGTACTGGAATTCCGCGATCAACTCTATATGATTTAAAATCGAACAAGAATAGACATCTACGTCGAGGACAAACTGTCATGTTGGACGTTACTCTGTATTTTCAGTCACTCAAGAAAAAGAACTATCGAACTATGCCCGTGAAATGTGTGCCCGTTTCTTTGGACTAACTCCTATAGCCGAGATCTGCTGAGAAGGCTAATGTTAATCATCCATTCAATAAGAAAACACGATTAGCGGGCAAAGATTGGTTTCAAGGATTCATGAGGCGAAACAATGACCTGTCACTAAGTTCTCCAGAAGCTACAAGCATGGCTCGTGCAATCGGGTTTAATCGGAAAGCAGTTCAAAGATTCTTCGACAATCGTGAAATCGTGTATTGAAGAACATGACATTCCTTTTCATAGAGTATTTAACGCCGACGAATCAGGCCTTTCCACTGTGCCTGACATTCCTGTGAAAGATAAAGTCATTGCAACGAAAGGACAGAAACAAATCGGTCGAATCACGAGCGCTGAAAGAGGTCAAACTATCACCGTTATGTGTTGCTTTGGACCACATGGACAGTATGTGCCACCCATGTTCATCTATCCTAGAAAGAAAATGGTGATGGCTCTCTTGCATGGCGCTCCTACTGGCTCAATTTGGGGCACCTCAGATTCAGGATGGATAAACGAAGAGCTTTTCGTGAAATGGTTGGAGCATTTCATTGACTGTGTTGGCGCGAGAAGAGATAACAAAGTTCTCCTTATCTTGGACAATCACAAATCTCATTCATCTCTCAAGTCATGGGAGATGTGCAATGAAAATGGCGTCGTAATGTTAACGATTCCACCCCATACATCTAACAAACTTCAACCTTTGAATCGTACCTTTTATGGACCAATCAAACAGACTTTTGCCAAAAGTTGCTCAGAATTCATGAAAGCCAACCCTGGTCGTCGAATAACTCAGTATGAGATTGCTTCATTATTCGGATCTGCGTATTCACAAGTCGCGACGGTTCAGAAAGCTGCTGCGGAATATGTCCGTTGAATCCAGAGATATTTCAAAACGACGAATTTTGTCCAGCAGACACATTAACACCATCAAACGACAATGAAACCGATGCACTGCTGCAAAATTCAAATGAAGCAGAGGAGCATCAAGCTGACAGACTTTGTGAGGAAGCTAAAAATACGGAGGGTGGCGAAAACGAGGTGAGTGACCTACAAAAGCAACAAGGAAAGACTACACCGTCTACTTCGAATAATTTGGATGCTTCTATTCAGGACATATTCCCCCTTCCAAAGGCTGCAAGAACTCATACAACCAGAAAATGTGGTCAGTCAGAGATTTTGACTTCGCCATCTATTAAGAGCGGATTTCTCAGTGTCAAAACTAAGACCAAAGACAAAAATGGGTCTACTACGTCAACTAAGAAAACTGAAACCAAGAAAAAGAAGAAAGTGACCGTTACCGGAACGACATCTGACAGAATTTGGTACTGCATATTTTGTCACGATGAATATCATGAACCGCTATCTGAAGACTGGATAAAATGTAGAGGTTGCGACAAATGGGCACACGAAAGTTGCACAGACTATGGTAGTGGTCCATGTGGATCACACGGGGAATACATATGCGACTTTTGTCGTCGAGGATTGTGATCGTGTGTTGCAGGCATATATCAATAATCAATACTAAGCAAATTATTTTGCATTATTAATATCATAATTGCAATCGCAATGTAATTTTAGAGTGATTTACTCGATAACTCAAACATCTACACGAATTTTATTTTCTGATGTAGGCCTTAGCCTATCCCTTCTTTTGTTTTGTAATTGTAATTACAATAATATTCCTTTTTGTAAAATGCCTTGATTTTTGTTCTTTTGAATACTTTATGGTATGCTAGAATATGCTGACGCAACGATAAGATGTAATTATATGCTTATGAGTATATTCAATCGAATATTGTTCACCTGTCCGCTATTCCCCACAGTTCGTCGGGGAATTGCGGACAGTGGGGTCATTTTTCAAAGTGCTCCCAATGCTTGAACAATTAAGCTACGTGTCTATAATTGCATCTATATGACAAGCATATTCCTAAGATATCACATCAGACAGGAAACTTTATTTGGACTGGGATAACTACTTGAAATTTGAGCATTCCCGAAAACGTCCGCTATTACCCCTCGCTCCCCTATATAAATTTCAATTATGTAGATGCTGATGCGTTTTCAATTGCCTTTTGTCACTGTCTTGAATGAAGGCAAATAATCTTTTTGCAATGGATTAGAATATTATTTTTTTTCAAATATGCAAAAAAGAGCCAGACCTGATGTGTAAAATCTACTATTTAAATTCAATATTTGGCAAATCGGACTATCGCGCACTAACAATATGCTATATGTCAATACAAAATTCAAAATACGAATGGATGCATGCTGCAAAAGAAATATACATTAGCCTAAGATAATAAATATATCAGTGCAAGGAAGAATTTTGATTTTTCTACTCTTATTTGAAAAAGTGTCGGTAATTTAAAATCGTTGCAATTGGGATAAAAATACATTATTCAGAAACAGAAGAAGTGAATTCACACAATTAAACAACTGAATGGAGATTGATTGCTCCTTGGTACTTATTCACTAAGTTATAATCGTAGATTTCTTTGTTTACCTTGTTGTCAGCATGTTTTATTCATTTTTCAGATTGACAATAAAAGCCACCTGTCCGATGAATCTGCTGAAATTCCCTCTCGACAAACAGTTTTGTCCCTTGATCATTGGAAGCTGTAAGTTAATGAACGTTTCCACAATTCGTCTAAAGGCGTCTCTATGATTGTTTCGCTCAAATAGATATAATATTCACAGAGCAAGGACTTTGAGACATAGCAGTTCAAAAAGCATATTGTGAATGCTTGCATGCACATGGCAATAGCAGATATACCTGATAGACTGCACCATAGAAATCCGGCTTATCGTTTTGTTAAAGTTAGTGGTTCCAGACCCACTACTCGTCCGGCAGCCAGAATGAGTTTCTGCAGGGAACGAGGCCGAAAATGAGACTTTCACAGAATGATGTACAACCTATGCCTACTGCGAATCTGCGCGTCTGCCGAGTTCCAACTGGTTCCTCTTCTTGTGAGACACGATCAAAGAAAAACACATGTTAATCCAATGGGACACAGATTGCAGTTTTTGGTAAAAATGGAGTTTTCTATGTTTTCTCCTATCAAATGAAAAGTATTAAGTCTAAAGCCACAAGCTTCAACATGATATGTCTTCAGGTAATTTCCTTTCATGTGTATGTGATATTATCATGCTTCTGATCGGCGATGTATGCTAGAATGTGATTCAGTATGAATAAAGTCGGTCAACATGTTGGTGTTTGCCGACAGTAGGAGGCTTGCCAAATCTGAATGTTTACAGCTTCATAGATAAATGTTCATGAACATGATAAATGATAGCTTGAAGACATTCGGTGTCAAAAATCATGGCTCTAGACTTAGTACTTATCGGTTAATCGGAGAATATGTAGAAAATCTCATTTTTGTCAAAAGCTGCGATCAGGGTCCCATTGGATTGACATGTGTTTTTCTTTGATCCTGTCTGGTAAGAAGAGGGGAACTGACTAGAGCTGGGCAGACCTGCAGATTCGTTGTAGGCACAGGGTGTACATAATTCTGTGAAAATCTCATTTTCGGCCTCGTTCCCTGCAGAAAGTCGTTCTGGCTGCCGGACTATATCTTGAACAAAACGAAAAGTGGGATTTCTGCAGTTTAATAGAGGACGCAAGTGACGAGACGTCCCAGCTGAACCGGAACAGCAGCTCCATTTTGGGAACATTTGGCTAGGCATTCGGAAAATATCGTTCGGGACAGATGTATATCTTGGTCATGCAATATCCAAGCGCAAAATATCAGTTTCATTTTTTTGAACTTCATTCAGTTAAAAAATGAGGTATTCCTCTGTATTCGTAGGTCCCGAACAATGCCGGACAATGTTGTTTAAGGACAATGTCGGAAAAGTGCTATTTAATTTGGTAAGGTTCAATGAAGTCGGTAGCGCACTTGCTCTCTCATTTGAGAAAAATGAACAATATGAAGCAAAAAATGCACCGAAAAATTCCAAAAAGGCAGTTAAAGGGCACATGGAATAACAGAAGTCCATTTATGACATGCAGTTAATAGATGATTGCACAGTAAGTTCTCGGAAGCAATTACAGAGATACATGCAGATGTAATATTTGAATGAATGTGAAGCAAGAAACCAGAAATTGCATTTGTGTAAAAAATGAATTAACAATAGAATGCAGATTGATTTAAAGAATATGTCAAAAATGCTGACAATTGCTGATAACGCAATCAGTGAAAGCAACTTGAGATGTTGAAATCACACGTATGCACGTACAAAGAAAATAGTACAGGTAGTAAGTTTACAGAATACAATGACGCTGCAAAAAATAACATGGACAAAATGGAAGCAAAGATTCTATGATTGCTGCAGTTTGGACTGGACGCTGTAGCGTTTGGCAGAGCCCATCAAGATGCCCCAAAATTCGTTGTTTGTGTCCACAACGATCATTTTTGTAAAGCAATGGAAGACAAAACGAGCATCTACAGACAGTTTTCCTGTTTCGCAAGGTAGAAAAGCATCTTATCACCTTGGACAAGAATGGACAGCAGCAGCCTGTTGATAGTAACGATAGAAACTTTAGTTTGCTTAGCTAGTCGCTGATTTAGATTAATGTTGCTACATCTTAAGGATTCACTGAAACCTGCAATAATTGCAGATTGAATCAGATTCTTGCCAAAAGGCACACATTTCAGTTTTCTCAAAATGCAATGATAATAACCGTGAATCTTTAGAAGGCACCGGTATCTAACCACTGCAAACCGCCACCGCTTAGGTACCGCCGCAATGTTACTACAATATAGAGCTGCTCATTAACAAAATTTTCACGGCAGAGCATCAAATCATGATAATCACGTAAATCACGATGAGTTGCATATGCAGGATCGATTTTGCTAACACATTCTACGATCAGAGTTCTTGAATTTTTACGACATGGGTTTTTTGGCTGTACCTGGTGTTAATCCTAGTACTTACAATGAGCCGCTCTTTGTCATATGAAGTGGAAAATAAGGATACAATCGTGCATGTACTGCATTTTATATCACTGCCGTCGGCACCTGTTTTACAGCATTTTCTATTTTTTTCATTAGACGGATATTCACAAGAAGATGTAACGTATGAATGGCGAAATGAATCTGGTTCGTCTATTGAAACGGCAACAGATTTAAAGCTATCTCAATTTGATTTAAGGAATATGAGAACCGCGAGAATCGACAAAGCTATTGGAAACCGAGGTAAGTTGAATTGCGTTTCAGAAAATCATTATTCACACTTCGCGATTGGACAACACACAAAAAGGTCAACACCCTGCATTGTCAGATCAATAGATCGAAAATTTTAAACCTTTACACCAATTCAACTAAGGCAAAAAACAGAAATGACCTTATGTATACTAAGCCCTCATAGATATCTTGGACAAAAGTGACAATGCTGCTGACTGCAGAATTAGAGATGCTGGTCAAATTGACAGATTAAGACCCGCTATGACCCGCTAGCACGAGCTACCGAACTTCTAACTGCATTAACACATCTGTGTCTCATTGCTATTTAATGTGTTGTATTTGATGACTGCAAAGTCCCACCCTTTGATGTGTCTGTGACGCATACTTTAAAACATGTACTAACATGTACTTTTAAAAAATTAACGAAACTTATTCGATAGTTACTTCTGGCCCACCCTGTAAATTCTCGTTCACAGCAAGAGTCATCATCTTCCTTAACACACAATCAATTACATAACTTTTCCAATCAGATATCGAATTTACTTTTTCAAATGTAATTAATGTCACAAAAATATGACAAACACGCTCTTAAAATATGACAAATACTCTTCATAACTGTGGTTTTAAATAGGTGTTTAAACCGTGTTTTTGTACATGTTCTAAAAGACTGCGTTTATAAATTAGTATATAACTGAGATCCACGTAGGCCTAATTAATGAGTATGATGGTCTAGACTTGTTGATAGGCAGGAACTTTGATATTTTATTCAAAAAGAGACAAACAAAGTAAAGAGCAGATTAAAGCAAGTGACCTGTAATTTTGCTGTATATCCATAGCTTGCTGAGCTCTGAATACGACAGGCTATTTCAATGAATTGACTACCTCCCAGCAGGTAAGTCTATAAGCATTATGATATATAGATGCAACTAAGTAAGCGATGAGCAACATGTTATCGACATGCTAGCTTAATTGACCTATTTTTGATGCCGATTCATATTTCCAATTTAAGCACGATTTCATGTGTTCGAAATTCGAATGTTCAAAATTAATTCTGAATTTTTCTGCACCGCTACGATAACTGTTGCCTAATCTAACATAGTCAATAAAGAACGTTTGCCAAACGTAAGTCGAAAGGCTTAGACAGAGGCCCAAATTTCTCATTTTTTAAATTTTACATAAAAACTATGACAAATGCATTTATATTTATCGGTACAATATGTATGCATAACGCCCTATGTGAAAGCATGCGTAATTCTGTCGGTATGGCTTATCATCGTATACCGACAACTTCGATTTTGGAATGATGCATTAATCAGATCAAAATAAGTTGCTTGAAATATACTTCTGCTCAAAACATTTCACGACAACCAACGTTAGTAATGCTCAAAAATTTGACGAGCCGCTTGGTGCACCCTCATTTTAAGTTGATTCAAATTTAATCTTTATATTGTATTAATCCTCTCATCAATCTATTGCAGGAATGTATCGCATGTTGACTGTTCATTTTGAATTCGAGCGACATATGGGATATTTCCTGATACAAATTTATCTTCCGTGTACTCTTCTCGTTGTTTTGGCATGGGTTGGATTTTGGATAAACAGAGAGGCCACTGCTGATAGAATTGCACTAGGTAAGTTATCGTTTGATTGAAAATTTGCAATGACTTTTTCAGTAGCAATTGTTTGCATTGAAGGCATTACAACTGTTCTTACAATGACGTTTTTGGGCATGGATAATCGAAACGATCTTCCCAAAGTTGCATATCCCACTGCACTGGACTGGTATGTCGCCATGTGCTTCATTTTCATCATCGCATCAATGATTGAATTTGCTGGAGTCCATTATTTCACCAAGCACAGAGGTGGAGAGCCACGAATAGCGACGGAAAGTGAGGAAGAAGCATTAGAGGAGCTCGAAGTAAGGGATGTTAGACGAATTCTATTCATGATTAATATCTATGACACAAATTATGTCCAGATGTACGTCAACACCCTTCCCAAACGCAGTTAACCTAATCAGGATTACAAGGCAAGTCAGCTAGAAAGAAAAACAGCGGCTGTATCCACGCGTCACTTATCACCACGCGGATCGTTATTATTTCCAATGCGTCGTACATCACTTCGCCATCTGCGCTGTCGCGTGATCCGTGATTCCCTTTTTCTTGCTACAAGTGATAGTTGTCGCTCATGAAAGTTAGACGAGGGCGAAGCCCGAGTCTAACTTTCATGTGCGACAACTAACTTGTTCTTAGTGTCTGACTTTTACACCCCTCTCAAATGAAGCTGCGAATCTCCGACTCTCTTAGGAAACCCATTTATGCTTAATCTTGCCCAGGGGCGTATCCAGGAATTTGAAAAGGGGGGGGGGTACAAAAATTAATGAATTTTTTGGCCTACCACGAAGATTATGCATATTCAACGCAAAGAAATATAATAATCATAAATAGTATAATCATAGTCGCATGTAATATTATCGATAATTTAATCTTCGCTTTCATATTCATTTTCGCTAATCCCAAATTTTGATATCCCACATTTTGATATACCGTAACGTCCTAAAATTGAATTCAGTAAAACTGAACAGGTACAGATTATTATCAAACTAAACAGTGACACAAACAGTATTATTAGTGTACGCATCTTCTACATGTATACTTAAGATATCCTCTATCAGTAGGCTACAGTGAAATTACAGAACAATATACAGGCACTGCAAAATACTTTTCCTGAAGAAAGAAGCTAAAAAACATAACATTTTTCTGAGCTTTACACGAATGTTTTTACGAGAGACCGTTAGGAGTTAAGTAAACGTATTACAATTTAAAGCGTGAGTTGTGCTCCGTCTTATACAAATCAATCACAGAGTCGTAATCCAGTGGAATGTCCTTGTGTATTGCCAGCAAAGTCAATCCTGTCAAACGTGCTTCACTCATTGTTGAACGGGGGTACGTTTTCACTTGACGAAGCTTGCTGAACGACCGCTCTGCAGTCGCCGAAGTTACTGGGATTGAAGCAAACACTTTCAGTAGGATATAGATATTAGGATATAGGTCAGAATTACACGACTTCAGGGCTTCCACAACGCTTGAAGGACAATCTTGTTTAGGAATTGAATTCCATTTTCGCTGCCATCTGTAGAATTCTATCATACAAGTATCAAGACTATCTGGTAGTATGGATTTATATTTTTCAAAAATATGTTTCATATCTTCCACTATGACATCGGCAACTCGATCTGGTATGAAGTTTGATATAGATAGGGCAGTTTTTGAAGATTCACTGAAGCGATCGTTCATCTGTGAGATGATTGCATCAAACAAAGGATACCATGTAGCTTTTCTGTAATAATCAGATGCTGATTAAGAAGGCACATTCGAACGATATTTTTGCTTTGATGTCAGTCGCGGTGTTTCGAGCTCTGCAGAAGGATCGTCCGTAATGCACTGAAACAGCTTCATGGCTTCTGCGTAGGCATTGATGAATACAGTTGACTCACTTCTCCAAGACCTGAAGATGTCAGTTACATGTTGAACTTCTTCCATGGCTGCCACAAAATCTATCTTCTTAGCCTGAAGTTGGATCGAAAGTTGTTCAGTTGTTCTGTGATTCCGAAAATTTTCTTGAGTAACACGAGTCCGATTATGAATTGAGAACTTGTTATCCTATGAATGAGAGAATATTCACGATTGGAATACTCACCAGTGGTGTTCAGATGGTCAAGTTGAATAGTAGCCTCATATTGGGAGAATTAAAACTGATAACAGAACTGTCGACATTGTGCAGATAATCAAGGAGGCGTGTGATGGCGCATTGAACACGTTCGGAAAGTTTAGAGCAAAGGAAAAGTGTCCGAAAAGACATACAAAGACCAAATTAGCGTTGATTGATGCAATTAATGAGCTCTTATCATAAATGTACTTTGAAATAATGCAAATTTCTTTTATATACTTTTTAGTTGAATAAAGAAGATTTTTCAACGGACAAAAAGCTGGTTATATTTAAGAATGGATAGAATTCATTAAGTTTACACAGTGGAAATAAATAGGTATTCACTGAATACTGTGAATACTATACACGCTACGCCACTGCAAGTCAGTGTTTGACGAATGTGTTATCGGCGCTATCGGCAATGGCTATCGGAAAGAAAGCAACGTCACACTCTGACACAAGACTCCCAGGCAAATCAAGCACTAAAGCTCAACTCCACAGAATGTATTGAGAATTGATGTTTGAGTGCACTTTCCTTCTTCATAAACTTATGTGTTAAAATCATATCTCTCAGAGGGGGGGACCTTCCCCCGTGTCCCCCCCCCTTGGATACGCCAATGATCTTGCCCCTCATTGTTCTGTCATGGCACATTTCTGAAAATAGAAGGAGCCGCCCCGCATTTTATTATTTCTAATATTGGACTTCTGGTTAAAGCGAGTTGCTATCTGAAATTTGCATACTTTAAAAGAGATGATTCAGTCAGACTTAATATGATGCAATCAGACTGAAATATATTCAAGTTAAACAGAAAACAAAGTCATATCAATAGTCAACAGTCAACAGCCCCTCATTGAATTTGTCTCACACCTCAACACCGCTTCATCTATGCAAACTTCGAAACACCAAATAGGTTTTTTAAACACCAAAAAAAAAACACCAAAACCCCGCATTAATTGCCAAACAATGAGCTAGGTGTGGTCAAATCGCCCATCTCCAAAAATCACAGCAGCCCCTCATATAATGTGACGCCATTCAACTTCACTGAACGACAATATTTCAACTGTTGGTTGTACGCACACTAAGAACAAGAATGCTCGGCGTTCATGGCCAGAGTTGGAAAAGTCGGAATTGGAATTAATTCCGACCCGGAATTAAATCCATTTTTCGTCGGAATTGGAATTGGAATTGGAATTGACGATATTTAAATCTACTGGAATTGGAATTGGAATTCACCTTGATAAACCTCAATTCCACTTTTTCGATAGACCTGTGATAAATCTATCTGTACAAAAATTGAAATCACAGTATTCTGCCATTGTGCAACTGCACGCAGAGATACATGTAAGAGAGAGAGAGAGAGAGAGAGAGAGAGAGAGAGAGAGAGAGAGAGAGAGAGAGAGAGAGAGAGAGAGAGAGGAGAGAGAGAGAGAGAGAGAGAGAGAGAGAGAGAGAGAGAGAGAGAGAGAGAGAGAGAGAGAGAGAGAGAGAGAGAGAGAGAGAGAGAGAGAGAGAGAGAGAGAGAGAGAGAGAGAGAGAGAGAGAGAGAGAGAGAGAGAGAGAGAGAGAGAGAGAGAGAGAGAGAGGAGAGAGAGAGAGAGAGAGAGAGAGAGAGAGAGAGAGAGAGAGAGAGAGAGAGAGAGAGAGAGAGAGAGAGAGAGAGAGAGAGAGAGAGAGAGAGAGAGAGAGAGAGAGAGAGAGAGAGAGAGAGAGAGAGAGAGAGAGAGAGAGAGAGAGAGAGAGAGAGAGAGAGAGAGAGAGAGAGAGAGAGAGAGAGAGAGAGAGAGAGAGAGAGAGAGAGAGAGAGAGAGAGAGAGAGAGAGAGAGAGAGAGAGAGAGAGAGAGAGAGAGAGGAGAGAGAGAGAGAGAGAGAGAGAGAGAGAGAGAGAGAGAGGAGAGAGAGAGAGAGAGAGAGAGAGAGAGAGAGAGAGAGAGAGAAGAGAGAGAGAGAGAGAGAGAGAGAGAGAGAGAGAGAGAGAGAGAGAGAGAGAGAGAGAGAGAGAGAGAGAGAGAGGAGAGAGAGAGAGAGAGAGAGAGAGAGAGAGAGAGAGGAGAGAGAGAGAGAGAGAGAGAGAGAGAGAGAGAGAGAGAGAGAGAGAGAGAGAGAGAGAGAGAGAGAGAGAGAGAGAGAGAGAGAGAGAGAGAGAGAGAGAGGAGAGAGAGAGAGAGAGAGAGAGAGAGAGAGAGAGAGAGAGAGAGAGAGAGAGAGAGAGAGAGAGAGATGAGAGAGAGAGAGAGAGAGAGAGAGAGAGAGAGAGAGAGAGAGAGAGAGAGAGAGAGAGAGAGAGAGAGAGAGAGAGGAGAGAGAGAGAGAGAGAGAGAGAGAGAGAGAGAGAGAGAGAGAGAGAGAGAGAGAGAGAGAGAGAGAGAGGAGAGAGAGTGAGAGAGAGAGAGAGAGAGAGAGAGAGAGAGAGAGAGAGAGAGAGAGAGAGAGAGAGAGAGAGAGAGAATAGTAGATAATAGAAGCTAATAATATAATACAATAGAAGCTAAAATGCGATGTGAACATAATTAATAATAACATGTAATGATGCATGCTTCGTCTCCTCTCCTCCACATTCGTACCACCCATGCAGTTTTTTCGTCATTGTGCTCAGTCATTTCAGACTTTCATCTCATCGATCTCATCGAAGACAGTCATCATGGTGCAGTGTGATTTTATCTATCATTTCATTCTCATCCCTTGTCATCTTTTCATATATCCGTACGCCGCATAATATGTAAACTCAACCTTATGTAAACTCAGCCATGTTTGACCCACAAGATGGGCAATAAACCATTTTGAATTTTGAATTTTGAATTTTGAGAGAGAGAGAGAGATCGACATAACTAGTTTTATTCTATTGTTGAATAAAGGGTGCTAATTGTGACTTTGATGGGTCTACAGCCCACGGACAATGATAATTCAGCAATAAAGCAAACAATGAAAAGATAATCATCTTTGTTCAATCTCTTATTTAGTTATTTATCATGTAAGATAATTAATCAAAATAAAACAATTGTTGAATTTAGTTATTGATTGGATAAACACAAAAATTGGAGATTGACTTAATTGTTGTACACACGAAAAACAATCGGTTTGGAAAGAGGAAAATTAACCCTGCATTAAAGGGCAGCCTGTCAGTTTAAATCACAATATAGACAGTGTCAACAAATTATTCTAATAATTAATGATTCAATTAAAATGGCAATGACATGAAATATTTTTCAACTTCCAATCACAACAATTGACAATTTTAATTTTCAAGACTATAGTTATACAAATACGATACTCAACGATAAAAGAAAACTTTAAACTTGCAGTTCACTTCTTGATGTTGAATTCACTTCAATTCGATCGGACTCACTTATACCAAAATGATATCACAAATATCATGAATATCAGTGTCATTTATACCGTCAATTTTCAATCGCGCTCGCTGATGTGTTGCCGTATACGCTGCTGTGTTGTTGTTCGCTGGCAGTTGTTGCTATTGTTACTTCTGTAGTTATATTACACCGCGAGAGCCCGGAGTTCTTCTAACAGCTACTGAAGATGTCGTATGTGTTGTTGTTGGTAGTTGTTGTTGTTTCAATTTCTCATCGTCTCTAATTTATGCAAATTTTTGACACTTGACGATAAATCCACTTTCTTTTGAAAATTGAAAGAGTTTCCTTTAATCTCTGCTCGTTAGCTTTCGACCTTAGCATTGACCTTAGCTTTTTCGTTCTTATCAGGGAATTTTTAATCTCCTTTTTTAACATGGACCATTAATCAGTTTTCATGATATCATTTTTATCGTCGTTTTTTCTTTCATCAACAATCACGTTATTCGCAGATTGAATTTCTTTCTTCTGTCAGTTTATTAATAGATTTATTCGCATCTCTCTTTCTCTCTCTCATAGAAGTAGATAATAGTACACTAGAATGAAAGTTTGATATCTTGCCTATGTATAATGATGGCACATGGAAAAATCTATGGCTTGTAGATCAGATTCGATCTAAAACATTGTATCATAGTCAAACTATTTGCCAAGTTGGTTGTAGAAGTTGTTGGCAGCAAATTAATGCAGGATTTTTATGAAGATAATATTAAGTGAGATGGTGGCATTGTTTCATGTGGTATAGCCTACTTTCCCCTGGGTTGGTATATTGTGTCGATTTGCAGCAGTCATTAACAACTATTTTTCAAAATTCGAATTAAAAATTGGTCCACAAAGTCATAATTGAAAGTGGGCGGTGCACTGGTTGTAAGAATATCTCAAGAATTCAATAGAAAAAATTCTAATTATAGGATGATTTATCCTTTATACGGTTAAGAAACCTAGCGCTTTTGTCGAATAAACACATTGAAAGCTTCTTCACCGACAATAATTTCTCAGATAAGTGAATAGTCGCTGGAACTTTTCAATTAATCATTAAATGACACATGTGATATAGTGTAATGATATTTTGGAAGCTGATATTCGAAAGCATGTAAAGATTTTGAAAATTGTTCAAATATAGTGAACAGGAGAGCCCTTTCAAGTAAAATGAATACTCTGAGATTTCTTGACCTCTGATTTCAAGCTGGAGCAATGTATGTTCTGTAAATCGACATTGCAAGTTGCATATGTGACTGATAATACTCTTGATAGATTATAGGAGCGATATTTCAAAATGATGAACGTACAGAACGTTTTAAAGGATTTCTTTGTCATCCTGTCGCCGCAGTATTTTGTACGTTCACTATTGCTTTTGTGTATGATCTTTGGACAAAGGGCAGCAATCCAGATCACAATTTGGCTTGATAAATATAAATACAAATAAGAAAACATGGAAACCAGCTCGCACAATTTGCGTTTTTCCCCAAGTTAGTTCCCCCGGCGTGTGCCATAATTTTCATGCAATTTCCATTCTAGGACTTTCTATGGTACTGTTAATTTCTATGCTCTCTCTCTCTCTCTCAGCGTTTGATTCTTTTCTCTTTTTCACAAGATGTTGAATATCTCGTTTACGAACGAAAATGGCGTAGGCTGACCGGCTACATATATACATGTACATGTACACAAGAAATGTGAACTATGAACATGAGAACGCACATAGGAACGACGCAGGGAACGGCACACAGGAATAACGAGGATAGGCACATGGGTTAGATTGAAGTGAGGAAACTTTAGATACATTAACATATACGCGTCATGCAATTATCGGAATTGAATCTCATTATGGAATTGGAATTGAACTGTTTCGACTGGAATTGGAATTGAAATTTCTGCTCTGGAATTGGAATTGGAATTAAAAAATTTCAGTGGAATTTTTCCATCTCTGTTCATGGCACTGCAATCTTTGAAGTCACAATGGACACTGCATTACGCGCGACGCCGCAAGGGTGGCACACACGACAATGCAGCAGATATTAATTGGAAACCGTCTTACGAGTTGAAACGCAGCTGCGTGAAACATTGACCAATCAGAGCTCGCTATTGCTGAAGACTGTGTTACTTACGATTTACGACGTGCGACCCATTGGAAACCAGCCTTTATTTTCTGGAATCTTAATCATATAAATGATACTTGTGTCAAAAAATTATATTAAATAACTAGGATGTCAAACAAAACCAATTACGACGAAAATAAATAAAACTGATGTAAAAGTTTGAACTACACATGTGAGAAAATTGAGTTTGATATATAGTTAAGTCAGAATGAGTATAGTATTTCCAGGATTCAGAAGTAAGTCGTTGTCTTTTTCATTAATTGAAATACAAATATAATGTTAACAATCATCTCTCATGAACAAATAAAGCTTGGTAAATAAGTCAGTTCTACGTAACAGACATTTGAGATCGAGCATGGTCGGCTAGAGCAGAATGTTAATTTCCTTGTTGATGGAGGTTATCTGTTTGGTTAAAATCAACTCCTTGTCAGGCCATTATAGAGGTACATACTCTGCGTTTGTTGCTAGTAATTACGGATGTAGCGCCGTCATTCCTGGAACATCAACCACAAAAAATGTCGACGGACCACGTGCGGAATCGCTCCTGATATATAGTATTTCGTGAAGATATGTATGCTGCTTCACCATAATGCCATTTTCTCAGAAACCTGAAATATACTACTAGATTGATTGAATATCTACAGGCAAAATGCTAGACGGTTGACATTTTCCAGTATAGCGATGCAAGCTGTAGTTGATAGCCTGATGCCGATCGCGACATTGCTTATTCTGCCTTTAATGGATGTGAGAATCACTTAACAGTTGCGATTGTAGGATACTAAGTTGTTAGTTGTTGCTAGTTAAGTCTACTCTTGGGCTATAAGGTTAATATACATTCGCAGCCAAAGACGATACAATATTCCCTTGTCTTTTCTCGTATAGCTGATAAGATTCACGCATTTTTCTATGGCAAGATAAACAATATCACGATCGGCATCAGCTACAGTTTGAATGACCATGTAGGCAAATACCAACTGCCCAATTTTTTCCTTCGGAAGATCTATAAATCTAGCTACATTTTTGTGGTGAAACAACATGCATAATATATATGATACAACATATATTGTACACAATCATGACATCGTTACGAGATATTAAATCAGGGACAATTCTATGCGCGGTTCTTCGGCATCGGTCGACATTTTTTGTGGTTGATGTTTCAGGATATAATCATTAAATGCTATGATTGAATTAAATCTACAACTACCAACACCGTGAGACTCCTATACAAATTGTCTTAACTGCCTCATGTTCATTGACTCATGCATTAAAGTTTGTGGCGATCGGTGGAGCTCAATGGTTACTTAGATATACTTCAGTATTTGTGCTGAATATCTTAAGACCATTTAGTCTCTCCGATTGATAAGCTTGCCAAACCGACGTTTTTAAATTTTCATGAAAACCTTTTCTTCAAAGAAATATTTTGAAATCATTTGAATTCAGCAATTGTTACCCTCAAAATAGCTGAATGATGAAGTCGAAATCAATCGACGTCCACTTAAGTAGCCTTAAATAAAGGAATTAAAACTGTATTCAATTTCAATAACAGAAGACTATTTCGCCAATTATCAATGACTTCAATGACTTCGATTGTTCGCTGTTCTCACTCTGTGACCTTTTTATGCACATACTTACTGAAATTTAGTTGTCTGAAGATGACCATCGGAGATTGAATCAAAGCGCCCGCGAAAATGTAGACGGTTTATCTAATCTTATTTTTAACTACATATTGAGGTTCTCAAAGTGGATGAAATATCTATGTGTAATTCGATAAAATTGTGTTAATACGCATGTAATTTCCACATCTCATTTTCAGCTTCTTGACACCATGGGCATAAACACGGAGGATATGGTGATCAGTAGGAGGCGTCTGAGATCCCATTTGAAGTCTACTTGCAAAATAAAATCGAAGTTTCATGGTTCGAGGGAACCCCATCTGGGATGTTGGTATGGATTTCTTCAGTGCTTGCGAGGAAGCAGTAGTTACAAGAATCACAAGAGACTTAGTGCGCATCGGACAATCAATTCAGTGTCCAAAATTGACCATATTTCTCGAATTTTCTACCCATTAGCGTTTCTACTTTTTAGCGTGGTTTACTGGACATTTTACTTGTTTTGGTAGTAGATCTACGTCACGTTGTACGCCATTAGGCATTCTCAAAGCTACGTACATGCATAGTGCTTGCATTCTTTTGGACAGTATCATTAAAATCGAAATATACTTGGTAGCGGAATATCTTGTTGTCCAAAATTCAAGTCTTCGACGGTAAATTTGGCATGATTGGGGTAATCACGGAATTAGATTGTTTAACTCTTTCACTTAACTAGAGGTGAAGAATAATTCAAAACAATTGCATATGTTGGAACTTAGTAAGTGGGCAAAAAGGAATTCCTAATACATTACAGAGATAGGAAAAACAGTTGTGCGTCGCTTGAGGATTGCTGTGAATTCTTTCAAAATGCTTCGATTGCCACGACTCTTTCAGAATCGAAGAATTCAAATCATTGCGCACAAGTTTTCTCATTAATGTTAGTCCGTCAGATTCTTTGTTTAGAAGTTGGCAGGCGCGAGGAATTTGGTTCACGCCATCTCTTCGTAGGATTTATCAATGAATGGTATTGTGACAGCGGTGTGTGACCGAACGATGAACTCAATGTGCATGACACGCACGCCACTCGCTTCTGTCTGACGCTTGCTGCATATTTAGGGAAGACCATAGAATTAGATTCATCTGCGCGCTTTGGTTTCTAGAATGGAAGAATTATACGTGTATCTAACCTAAATATCGAAATGGCACATCGCAGACTTAGACAACTTGCTCCTTCTCGAATGAATAATTCGTGTATCGCTTGTTATTGGAAATGGCAAACAATAAGCTGTCAGCAGGGGACACCAGAGCCAGTGAGAGATGTGTGCTATGATATCACTTCTCGCACACCAAAACACACATCGCTGTGTGGCTACAATTCAGTGTATGCACTATGCAGCAAGGAATGGTGAGAAGAGGATGGTGAAATCATCAAGTGAACTAATTTTCGTGCGCCTGCTACTTTTTTTAATAATGATCGGAAAGGCCAACATTATGGAGGAAACTTGCGGGCAATTATCTGAATTCTTCGAATCTGAAGGAATTGTGGCAATCGGAGCATTTTTCTGGAACTCACATTAATCTGCAAGTGACGCACGACGTTTTTCCTATCTCTGTAAGGTATAAGGAATTCCTTTTTGCCCACTTAATAAGTTCCTCGATGTGCCGGCGATTTCGAATCAATCTCATTTCTAGCAAACTGAAGTAGGTAAACAAAATATTCAATTCTGTGGTGAAAACTTATTGTTTGACCGCATGCGAGATATGACTCTCCCCTTCTAGGACGAGCAGTCTGATTTTGTGGGGTTATTGACATGATCATCACTACTATTCATTTGGTAATGACAATTCAACCAAGTGCCTACAACTAAACATAATAATGCTTGCTTTTGGGCATAAATGCCTACAACTAGTGCGTCCCTTTCCTATCTAATAATGATAGTAATACTATCTTATATTGAGGAAAATGGAAATCAAAGCACACTCGTTTACACACTAGTACGTTGCTACTGGGTTTGCCATTACCGGAGTACAGAAGCGAACCAATAAAGAAATCAAGCTCAAGTCATTGTACAATGCGTTGTAGATCATTGTGAATAATTGTTGGAAAGCAGTAAAACAGTTACTACTGTTTACTTACTGTAAGAGAAAAGTACTTCTACCCTCTACTTCTACCTTCGATCAATTGTTGAAAGATAGAATGAAGAGGCTGGTCAGATGAGCTGGCAGTCAGAAGTAGTTTCTCAATTGATGTTGAGTACCTTTTGAAAAAATGATTTTCAATCCCATGAGAACAAATGCGATCTTGGGAAAAAATATGCGACGTGCACGACGAAGAATAGTGTTCATCAATATTTGCCAATTGTCATTCGGTTGGCCAAACAGAAGTGAACTATAGAGGAGCACGCTCTCAATCATCGAGAAGGATACTGCCCAAAGCTAAGCATGTGACAAGACAGGTATCATTACACACAGAAACTACAAGCGCTGGAGGACCGCATCTCTTAAGCACGAAAATGACGAGAACATGTTTCGATGACCATGGAAACATCCTTCATTGGTAGGTATTCGTTGCGAAATTCAGCTTTCTTTCGGAATCTGATGGCACGTATTTTTGAAATGCTTAAAAACAGATCATTTTTAGAAGCCCATTGATAAATATATAGGAACTCGTCTTTACAGATATTCATTACAAGTGTGTCATTCGTGCATGATGAAGCCGTCAAGACGAAATGTCGCACCGAATTAAACTGGCTTTGTATCCGAAACTTTTTTCCTTCAAACGTGATAATGTAACCGGGTACGCGGAGAACTCGGCCTCAAGATCTTCATCAAATTGGAAGAAGCGCAATTTTTGATGGCAATATTGACGGAAAAACATCATTAATATTATCAGCATATTGCAGAATTAAGGTTGAGCTGTGAGTGTCATGAACGCCGTGGCAGTATAGAACAAGCAGGTGCGGTCCCAAAAAAGAATCTCTGAGGAAAGCCACTAGCAACAGCACAGTAATAAGATCAGAGCAGATGTTGTTCAAGATTTTAGTGATATGCAAACTGTGTCAGGAAAGAATGCTTTTTCAACCTTTTTTCAGGGAGTTAAGCATTCGTCTCTCATATTCGCTTGACAGTCGATGTCCTAGGGACAAGATAAACAAGACACTCCTTGAACTTGATTGGGAGCGTCATGCTATATAATTCTCCCAACTGACTAGTATTCAGAATCCCTACACTAGAGTTGGAGCTGGTTCGGGTCGACTGGCGGCAGTCGCCGGTCATCGAATTTTCCGACCGGTGTTTGACCAGCCGGTCATTCCCCGGTCGAGCACTTGGAATAACCGGCCAAACATCGATAGCAATGACATAATATGACAAAAATGAAATTTTGATCAATTAAGCAAAACAATTTTTATGCAGAGGTGGGCGCGCTTCTGTAAAAATTTTTGCGCTCCGCGCTCCACTTTGGCTAAACCACGTGAGTTCCGTGTTCCGATTACGGAGATTTTGTGGTACTGCTCTTCTCTCCACGCTCCGGACTACCTTGATGAGTGAGATGTACTTAAGATATGGTAATCAATCCGAAGAAATGTTTTTATCGGAAACATTATGATTTATTCTATAATATCGAGCATCTTGCCGCATGAAGCAATCCACGATTTCTTCGGATGCACTAGTCATAATCACTGGTCCTCGCATTAACAGATTTCCTGTGGCCGACATGCATAGTCTCCTCTGCACTTTGTTGTGGATCACCAATTGCTATGTCAATCCTCTTCATCGCCTGACCACTTAAGTTGTCACAATTTCAATCAGTGTAGACGCCACAGCTACTCAAATTCTTTATTTATAAAATTCATGGGCTACTTTATCATAGACATCGGTGACCTATGGAATATGTGATGTATGATTCCCACCCATTCACCTCTTCCTATCAAAATGCTCACTTATTCAAGCACTTGTAAAAGTGGTCAAAGGGATGACATCTCTGTTTAGTGTGAAAATGGTTGGTGTTGGAAATATAAAACCAGTTTCGAGGAAGACTCAGTGTTATCACAGCATTCTGGCCGGAGTACGACTCAGTATTATCAACATTCACTACGCCTGTAGTATTATGAACTCCAAGGTAAGGCTTTGAGAGAAGAGATGCATCTTTTCACCTGCGCTTTTTTATTCTGATGAATCAAACAACAGTCTGCACTGTATTTCGGTAGAAACTTCTCAAGCAACCCAGCAAATGTGTTGCGCAGTTGTAAAAAGTTGTCATTTTCTGAGAGAAATGTATTTTGACAGGATGCCTACAATTAGACCCAACTGAAAAGCTCGTTGGTGTCTATTGCTAGATGAGTGGTGCCAATTCTTTCCTTTCTCATCGACAACTGTTGGAGTCTGAGAGAGAAATTGAAATATACTCCCTCTTGAGATTCAATCATTCCAGTACTATTCAAGCTTTTGTAACCATCGACGATGACTCAAAGGGACAATGTTGCTGAATTCGCATCACTTTATGATCGAGCCATGTTGCTTCTGTTCTTCCCCCCACTCCCCACCCAACATTTTCCAATTTTTCTAGATTCATCAAATTTCGTCAAGCTTAGTTACATTGCGTTTAGAATAGTCTTGATCTGTCACTGAGTGATAATACAGCACCAGTGAAACGTCTTACTTGAACCCTAGGATGAAGGATTGGGTTCCTTGCATACTCAGTTAGAATGCAAGATACAGCTGTGATCATGAACTTCCTGGGATTGGTGTCTACAGTGAATGATCAAAGCAAGTACTATGAATTTTCTACAAACCAGAGGAATTTTACACTCAATGCTTTTACGAGTGCAGTGAGACTGCATTTAGGAGCGGGAGAAGATCGTTGACGATGTAACACTCGCGGCTGTCAACAACCAAAATGTGGGGAGAATTGCCCAATCCAGTATAAGTTTCTTGAAGATCAAAATCCGATACTGCTGTTTGCATAAAATAGCAATTATCCCTTCTAATGATCTATATGTACCGCTATGTGGTCCGTTATGCAGGGACAATCATGAATTGTCCAAGTACTCTCGCTCTCTTATCACAAGTTTTTTCAAATGTTTATCAAAAAATTTCAGGTCATTTTCTGTGAAAAATGAGGTCTACTCAAAAGAAAATTCGGAATTCAAATGGTAACTGAATGCAAATTGTAATTCCTTTCGTTAAATAATAATCATTTAGTCAGATCAATATCTTTTGCAATCGGCACCATGTAACGCGGTTTTTATCTGCTACATGACCGTAATCGGCGGTAAATCCGATCCTATATCATTTTATTTCTAGTTTCAGAAACACTCACATGCTATTGCCGTATAATCGCATGACAATGATTTCCCAAAGACACAGCCCAGTACTACAAATATCTATTTTTGCATCTTCACCTTTTAAAATTTTGACCTCATGTTGTTGAATAGCTTCTTTTTATAATATGTGTCCTGATGATAACGACGCTTAGTCGTAAAAATATATTGGCTTATAAAAAAATAACAACATCATTACTTCAGTTTCCCACCTTAAAATATGAATTCTAATGAAGGCCCTTTTGCCACTATGCTTTTCGATTTTGTGCCTTACAGTTGACAAAAACTAATTTGTGATTTTGTGCCTACAGTTGAAACTAACTATAAAACAAGTAAGCAAGACGTGAGCCAGCTACACCATCATCTGTTAATGACTGCAAGAATTGAATAGACAGATTGCATCATTAGGTTTGACTAAGACAGTGTTAGTGCCCAGGTCGACACCGGTATCAAACGTGAAACGACTACGACTTTAATTACGTTGCGGGCACAATAACCTTTCCCTATTATTCAAAGTTATATCACTGTTATGTCATGCTTAGATGAAACTATTGACTCAGTTATACAACAGACACGAGAATGGGCTGATATTCAAAATCAATCACAAAATGCTGATCCGAATCGAGCAACAGTCATTGAACATCAACAGCAACATCTTTCAGTTACTGAAATCAGATGGGGAAATTATACTGGCGAAAATGAAATCAAATCATTCCCTCCGTAAATCATACAATGAAATTTCAAGGTGGAGAAAGAATATATTTAGCCCTCCTAGAGGCAAAGCTGGATTTGTTTTCATAAATGAAATTACGCGAATGATCAACTTGCTTGTTTACAAAACGACATGGCAAGTCTTTCAATTTTGCTTTTGCATGTTTTTATCCCATTGATGCTCCAAAAGCCAAGTGGTAAATCAAAACCAAGAGACAATGTAAAATACTCATCCGCAAGATTAGAGAAATGGAAAAATGGAGATCCTACATCGCTATTATGAGAAGCAAATGAGATACAAAAAAAGATTATTGATCAAAGGAAATGTTAAAAAGAGAAGCAATACTGCCGATTGATGATGAAAGGAAATGTTTCACAAGCGATGAGATATGTAAACGCTGATGATTCAGTGAATGGAATTCATGAAATGAGTGATGAAATTAAGTCTCGTTTACTCGAGAAGCATCCGCGAAGTAAAGACGTTGATCCAACGACGCTATTGTCTAGAACTGAACAATCATCTGAAGCCGTGATTTTCGAAGAAATTGATGTGAAAATGGTTCAGAGTGCAATAATAACAGTTCACGGATCTGGTGGGCCGACACAGGTTGACGCAGATTGCTAGCGCATTTTATTGTGCTCTAGACTTTTCAAGGATGCATCAAAACATTTATGTCAAGCTATTGCTGACATGGCAAAGCGATTGTGCACTGAAGACGTTCATCCTGATTATCTGAATGCAGGAATCCGTCCTATAGGAGTTGATGAAATACTTCGAAGAATTATAAGTAAAATGGTAACCTGGGTATTGAAAGATAATATTCAAGAAGCTGCAGGCTCTCTACAGACATACACTGGGTTGTATTCAGGTAAAGAAGCAGCAATTCATTGAGCGAAAGATATTTTTGAAAATGATGAAAGTGAAGCAATTTTATTAGTAGATGCAAAGAATGCATTTAATTGCATTAACAGAAAAGCTGCTTTACATAGCATTCAACAGATATGTCCACCTTTCCACACTTACCTGAAAAACTCTTACCAAAATAATGTGACATTGTATATCAATGACTCAAAAAGTAACGAAAACTACTGTACATAGCATCGGAGGAGGGTTGCACTCAGGGTGATCCTTGTGCGATACCCTTCTACGCTTTATGAATAGCTCCACTTATTCATGAACTATCGCATATACAAGATAGATGTAAGCAGATTTGGTATGCTGATGACAGCTGTGCCTTAGATGAGCTTGAAAAGATACATAAATGGTGGAAACTTTTATGTCAGCGAGGCCCTGCTTATGGATATTTTCCAAATGAAACAAAAACTGTCATTATTGTTAAGAATGCTAACCAACTTGCAAAAGCAAACAGACACTTAGGGACAGCTATTGGAAGAATTGGTCATAAAGAATCATTCGTTATGATGAAAGTAAAAAAATGGATTCAAGATGTTGAGCTTCTATCAGAAATTGCAAAGGAAGAGCCACAAGTTGCATTAACCGGTTTTACAAGAGGCTTGTGCCATCGTTGGTCATTTATACAAGAACGATCCCGGACATAAAGGATCTACTGCAACCTCTTTAGGATGTCATAAGAACGAAGTTCATTCCTGCCATAACAGGAAGGCCTGTTGATGATTTAGAACGACGAATATTGGCTCTACCTTTTCGTTTTGGAGGTTTGGCGATCTCCAATCCTGTTGTCACAGCTGATTGCGTATATGAAACCTCAAAAAAAGTAGCTGAAAACCTCACGTCAGTGATTGTAAATCAAGATGGTACTTTTCGGAATTATGATAAATCGAAAGTGAAACGCACGATATTGTTGATGAAACGTAGAAAAGAAATGAATTTTTAGAATGAGATAAGTGAAATATCGACTTTAGCTAGCGACCAAATGAAACGAACTCTTGATGTTTTAGAGGAAAAAGGAGCCAATTCATGGCTGTCAGCTATTCCTCTAAGGTCCTTGGGATATCCCTTGAATAAGAACGAATTCAGAGATGCGATCAGGTTGAGATACAATTGGCCAATAACAAATACTCCCTCACATTGTGGCTGTGGAGCAAGAAACAACATCATTCATTCCTTGAATTGCAGATTAGGTGAATAAGTTTCTTTGTGCCATAACCTCGTTCGGAATGTTATTGCAAAACTTCTATGTGATGTCTGTAAAGATGCAAGCATTGAACCTGAGCTTGTTCCAGTGGAAAATGATGTCTTTCTACTATCACCATCCAATGATGATCGTGCCAGGTTGGACATTTCTGCTCGAGGAGTTTGGGGAACTTTAGACAAAGGCTTTTTTGACATAAGAATTACAAACCCCCACTCTTCATCATATCTGAAAAAAAATTGCAGTGAGATCATATCGCAACATGAATTAGAAAAGAAGCGAAAATGTGAAACTAGAATTACGGAAATAGAGAAATCGTCTTTTGCCCCATTAATATTTACCGCAACATCTGGGTCAGGTTCCCACTCAAACATTTTCATCAAACGCATTGCTTCTCTTATTGCAGTCAAATTTAATGAGTGGTAAGCCGATGTCCTAGGTCATCTGAGGACAAAAATTTCATTCGCAATAATGAAAAGCTGTTTGGTGGGTCTTCGGGGATACAGGGGGCAAAATGCAAATGAACTTTCGCTTTCTCAAATTCCATTCAATTTGATTCCGTCTTAGTTACCATTATCAGTATTATCTGTACATATTATTGATAACTTTCAAACTATCTTTATTTTGGTATTCATTCTTCTTGTAGCTGTATATAAACAACAAGCATTCGATCTTCGTTGAACTTGTTACCGTAGTTGTTGTTATACATTTTTGTAATATGTAATATGTATACAGGGTGTTCGCGATCTTCTTGCGGATTGTCATAAGTTGTTATTATGCAATATTGCATAGGTTTTTACAATGTTTAAGGTACCAAATGTCTAAGTCCACTGAATACCTTTACTTCAAAAACAATAAAACGAGTTCCATGTGACCTACATTACAGAGTATGCAAAGCTGACGCCGCATGATGAAGTGTTTTTAACCACGATAATTAGTTAATAATCTGTGTTTATGTTGTCCAATAAATGATGTTAGTCCTCGCCTCAATTCATGCAAATGTCTTGACTACGGTGTTTATTAAACATCATTTCGCATCTATCTCCATACTTCCATACCCAGAAGTCCAACAGTAGCAAGTCTTGACTTTTTGGAGAACAGGGAGTAGGCTTATCCCGACCAATCCAACGAGTACTCAATTTCAATATTTTCTGTCTGGAGCTCACATCTTTCAAGAGCCCTAAGTGGTTGTGTCTGTCCCATTGTTGATTTCGTAGCTGTGTCTTGACTGGAAGTATTTTGCTCAACTAAATGTCTTTGTGCCGTTCTACATGGACTGCTTCTAACACTACTTGGCAACTTATCCAATCATGAGGTGAGACGAGACCACAGATCAGCAAATTATCAATGGCGATTGCGTCGGTTTCGCGTCAATCAAGTGAGGGCTTGTGAGGTTGTCATTCCCATTCAGATGGAATGTTGTCTCATCACTAAAACTGATATTATAGATCAAATATCGGATCCTGCATGTGAGACCGTCGCGCTTTCTAGTCACCCAAGCATTTTCTCGGGCCTTGGAAGGAGTTTCCGTAATCAGTTTTTCCAAGGAATCGATGCATGTATTTGCTTATGAGTAGGGCGGTTTTTTATTGACCTAAAAAATTACGAATTTTGACTTTATTTTCAAGTAAATTATTACCTAAAATTTTGATTTAAATGTAGAATTTTTACCCAATCTTTTTACCTAATTCAGTTTTGTTTAACCAAAGAAAACATCATTTCAGACTCACAAGAAAACGTTACTTGTTTTAATTAAAGAAACACATTTTATTATTGAGCCTACAAATACAAAGTTCTTCACGAAAAGAAGGAATGCCTCTTAAACAACGAGTTAATTGTTACTGGCGTTGTAACTGTTTGCAACTTCGTCGCATGTTTGGCACTTTTACGATGACTGTCAATCATAGACTGCTTCGCGTATTTCACCAGGCATTCACAAAGCACACAGAAAAGTTCATTCCTTGGTGTTACTTTAAATTCTTGAGGATATTGGCAAGTAATTCTTTTGCACTTGGATGCATCACTTTCAACTGTCTTGGGCATTTCGAACAATCGAAGATAGTCAGCGTCAGTTAACAAAAAGATGTAGTTATGTGCGTTGAAATCCTTGCGAGAATATTTGGTGTCCCAATAGCTTAGCTTTTTGTTTTGATTGAAGAGAGTTCGGGAAACGCAGATCTAAAAATAGCGCTTAGGAAGGCCAGGTGTCTAAAAATATCGCCTAGTAAAACCAGATTCCTGAAAAATTTGCTGTCTTATTTAAACTTTTTGACCTTATTTGACTACATTTGACCTTATTTTTGCCCTATTGACTATATTGACTACATTTGTATATTTTGACCGTATTTTTACTTTATTGACTTTTTGACTTTATTGACCGCCCTACTTATGAGGCTTTCTCACGATCATGTTATCAGAAACGTGGCAACTGAAACAATCTCAGTCACCTCCAGGAAGAGACCAGATAGTGAAAGTTAGATAACAGAAAATCATGGTTAACGTCCAGTAAAGCAACCAATGCGCTCCATTCCACATGACTGATCTTCTCATATCTAATGAAATGAAATTCATGCTTATTCAATAATGACGCAACTTGTCGTCAAGTGCACTTGCATGTATGTCGCTAATTTATCCAACAACTTTGTTCAATACGCATTAGTATTTAGTATTCAACGCAATATTGCTAACAAAAATCCGCAAAAAGATCGCGAACACCCTGTATATTTCTGAATATAGATATTTCAATTGCATTAGGTTGACAGCTGATATTTCCGTGAAATGTCCTGTAGGTTAAATATCTAGGAGTCCATGGTATTTCAGATGGAGAAGCATGCATAGAAATAAATTACCTTCACTCAATTAAAAAGCATAGAAATTAACAATACCATAGAAATACCACTTCTATGTTAAAAAGTCCTTTTTAGTACTCTGAGCCATAGACTTCTAAATTTCTTTGGACAGATAGGTTGAAATTGGCTTATACATGGAATGGACTCCTAAATATAGATTACCTTACAAATAGACTGTCAATAAGCATAATCAACATTTTTGGAGAACAGGTTGCCTGCCAGCACAGCATGTATGTATATTTATGTACATCAGGAGTTAGGACGCTTGAGCCTGCACATGCTTATGCGCTAAACGCATGTGCTACACCTCAGCGTCTTTTGCTAATTTTGCAATTTTTCTTCTAACAACTTTCTCAGAACTGAGGCATTTTAGTTTTTATGAACACATATCTTGCACATGCTGTTGAAAAATGTCATTGAAATTTCGGAAATCTGATTCAAGTGCGTGCGAACAGCGATATTTTACGAAGTAATCGGAAATGTGATGATATTCATCGATAGTCTGAGCATCGTTCTTTCATTTTTTAAAGAAAGATACTATTTTCTTAGACAATTATTCAGTTTCAGTTATGACTTGTATAACCTGGAAAGATGGTTTTTCTTCGCTATTCACACAAATAAAGTTTTTATATGAATACTAAAAAACTATTCAGTTTGATCTCATACAACACCCTCCAGCAAGGAATGTATAGTTGAAGCACAGATGCGTTTGGAAAAGACTTCCCATGATAAATTTTGCTCAAAAACTTTGCAGCTTCAGGATGTCGAACATTGCCAACTCACTATTTGTGACATTACACTCACGGCAAAAATCACATTTTTTACATTTCAGGAGTGAAGGGCAGCAAGCACCACTTAAATCATCTCGATTATTAGGATTCATATTGAAATCAGTTTTTGTATGCAAACATTCTCCTGCATACACATCATCTTCTCTGGTTGACTGCATGATATTTTATCATCAACACTTCTCAGACTAAATCCGTAAAACTTCAAAGTTATTGTTTTCATTTTCTTGTCACTCTCTGTAAGGTGACGCATGGAGATAAAATAATATGCACCAGTCATTTGACGTATCCAGCTAAAGCCCTTCTCAATGTGATCTGGCTGTGCTTTTCCGAGCATTGGTCATTGGTCTCAGAAGAGCCTCCATTACAGGTCAGATCGCCTGATAACTGTTTAGACCTCCGTATAGAAGTAGCTGCTCAGGTTGTAAATGCTTATTGTGTCCATCATGATTGTTTTTATGAAATTGAATGCAAAGAAGGATCTCCGTATAGTTCACTTTTCTGTTCCCCCTCATTCCAGGACAATCGTAGTGTGGAAATCGGTGGCTTCTCTTTTCCTCTCGAAACTGACCCTTACATAACAATGGTCAATGCTTCGGTTGGATCTTCCATCCGTTGAATTCGGCTTCACGGAACTTTGTCAGTCTTTCCCAAATATTATACGAGTATAATTGAATCCAATTTTGAATTTCTATTACTGGCTGGTCATCCAGAGATTATCCAGACGTCATCAGATTGACAACTTTGCAAAACTTGTGATAGATGATAGATACATTATGTGCTGCTTGGAATGGATTTCTCTCTGTGATAAATGCAAATACATATTCGCAGGTTTTTCGACAGTCAATGGTGCGATGATGCTGTGGGGAAGATTTCAACCTATGATCTCCATTTTTAGTCCATTATCGTTTTGAGATGTCACAAACCCAGATGGAATGGTTTCTTTCTAAATTTTAGCTTTGTAGTTGTTTGGAGAAGCATCTAGACAGATAAAGGAATTTCGATGGCACTGTACTTTAGATCACGCTGTTTCATTTCTTCAATTTTTCTTCATTGCTTGCCATGATGATCCATGTCCTTCATCGTAGCAGTTGTCAGATTCATGGAATTGAAGGTTACACAAGACGTCACACAAGGTTGCACAAGATTGTTTAGTTGGGATATAATACTTTCAACTAAATCGATGCAATCACAAATTCAAATTTCTTTGTTATGCAAGTAGAGGAATGGATTTGTGTTACACCGTCATTGCATTTCGGTTCACAGCCAACAACAGTATACTGCATTTGCTTGCATTTTGCATTCAAATAAGCTACAAAATTCGATCATTTGCAACACGAATGTTGGTTGGCCTGAACATGTATAAAATGATTTCAAATTTTGCTCACCTATCTGTCCAGAGAAATTTAGAAGTCTATGTCTGAGCCATATGCTCTGAGCGATATCGTTGTCTCGATCGCTGCGCTCTCTCGACAACGATATCGCTCCTCGTACTGAAAAGTTGACTTTTAATCTTCGTGAAAAGAATTACACATGTATATCATTTCAGCCTACAGTGAAACCAGGAAATTTTAGCTTCCTGTCCAGATGTTATATATCTAGGAGCCCTTGGCGACAATGTATGACATTTTCAGGCGCTTAAGTGCACTCAAATGTCCTACATTATTGCCCTCAAAAATCCATGTTAATGTTATATTGCGGTTCAGATATCTGAACTGCAATATTACATCATCAGACGGCAATTTCAACTTTGAATTTCTGCGTTTCTAATAGCGATATAGAAATATCATCACAATCTGCACTTCATCATCATGGTCATATACGTGGACTAATTTTGTCTGCAAGCAAGAAACATGTTTGGTTTCATTGGCCAAGTTATTGCTTTTTACATTTTCAAAACCTGCGAGTCATGTTCAGTTGCTCCAGCAGTGGTTGAAACACTAAATCGAGCCATTATTCGTGAATTTCACTATGCTAATTTGTGCACTTACAAAACTTATGGATTTCGTTGGGTTGTAATTTGCGATTCAAATCATCCGAAAACAGGTTCATTGACCGAGATACCAAGCCGAATTTTTCAACATCCAATAGAAGTGCCTGAAAAAAATGTTAGCAGACTCATGTTCATGGGTAAACACAAACTTTCCAGGTTGAAAGACGATGCTTTTCATGAATGGAGTTCAATTATTGAGTTGTTGTTACCCAATTGCAACATTCAGACCATCGACGATGGTGCTTTTCGGTCATTAATCCACTTAAAATGGTTAACACTCAGCGGAAACAAATTGACAATTGGTAATGAATTTACGTCACGTTCGCTCACCTACATCCCACATCTGGAATTCTTGGATTTAGGATCTAATCCACTCGGTGGAATTCCTGGCAGATTCTTCTCAGTTTTGAAAAATCTAAAGCATCTTAAACTTTACGATCTCAAAAGTCTCCAATTATACGTTTCATCCTTAGACGGAATGGTAAATTTAGAAGAAATCGATCTGCATTCGAATAAGTTGAAGACTATTTCAAAATATGTATTGAATAACAAATTAAGAAAATTGCAGACTCTAAATTTGAAAGACAATCCATTGCAATGTAGTTGTCTTTTAATTTGGCTATGGGAATATGCAAGAAAGCTTGTGCCTACTCGATGCAAGACGAAATTTCGTTCACTAGATCTATTCACTTATCTGCATCATCGTCATTCCTCAGGTCGCTGCAAATTCTATGAGTTAAATGTCAAATGAATGGAATTGTATTATCTGATGAATTTTATTTTGCTCTGATATTTCAGGGCATGAACAATCTACCGTATGTCTTCTGATTTCTGAATTTCCATAATTTCATTAGGCTCTATTTGTATGTTCTTCCTTAATGCTTACATGCATCACAATATAAATTTTATATGAATTCTAAAGATTGAGACTCTTTATCTTCATCTAAAGAATTGCCGAGTGTTTAAAGTTATAAAAGCGACGAGCGTCGTACTTCTATTTTTTAAAAGAGGTTTAAGTTCACGGTCTTTTTCTTTCTCAAAGTCTATAAAGCACTGATGGCATGTAATGAGGTGCGAAGCATTCAAAAGCATTCTCACCATTTTTTTAGATTTTAACTTTCTCGTTACTGAATTCGTAGGCATACTTCAATTACATGAAGCATCCCACATGAAATATTTGTTTATTCATACTAAAGGTCATCAAAGTCGGCTAAATCCGATGAATATATGCAAATTTTTCATCAGGCGTTTTTAAAATCCATAACAAGGCTAATACGGATATTATTGAAGTTCTATGAGAGTCAGCTTCGATATCACATCTTTTGAAGTTAATTATGATTATTGTCTTTGATTAATGTCCTTTTTTCTACAGCAGTGGCAGGTAAGTTGTTCCTGCCAGCCACACATCTTTTACATGTACTCGTACATGGCAATTTAATCTATCGCATATTTCATTTTAGTATCATTTTAGTAAAGGTCTTATGTGCAAAATTCTCAAAGATAACTTTAACGTGGAAAAATGTTCTAAATTGTATTTTACATCATGTCAGGAGGATATCTTCAGATTCGATCTGCAAATTTGTTAAAATTTAGAAAATGCAAAGTGCCCTATGTGTCGACTTTCCATTTTTATAATTGACAAAAAACCATATGTGCATGCTTATTTCATTTTTATAAGCTTACATAAACCATTATCGCAAACTGCGGCTAGCATAATTGACTTTTATCCAATTTTAAAAAGCAGTACCGGTATCTAATCGAATGAGCGAGTCACTTGTATACCGCTGTCCCGATCGTAGAACGATGCGTGGCTTATAAATGTATCAAAATGAATTTCAACACGCTCGATGATTGCATACCGTCGTACTGGTCCTGGAATCCAGACCACAGAGCGATGCGTGGCAATAAAATACAGGGTGAGTCATAATGTGCGCAAAGCTTTGATGATGTCCTGTGATTAATGAGCGTAGTACTCGACATTGATTATAATGCCATTTTGTTCGCTGAGACTTGGGGTTTTGTTTCATGCAACATCTTTCAGTCTTCTAAGAATTTCAATCAGCATATGAATCGTGTCTTATTATCGCAGTTCATGAAAGCTCACCATAGCTGTGTCATTTTGCATCTGGTCATTGATTCAATGTGACAACAAAATGATTCAACAATCGATTTGATTTTGTTGAACCCACAATTTGGACATAACAGGTAATATATTTTGCTCAAAAATCATGAATTTGTCCTACAATTAGGACATGTATGCTTCAACTTAGATATGCGAATATCCATCGCCAAAATTTAATTGTGGTTTTGCCGCTAACGATGGATTCAGAAACAAGGTTGACTCTTGTGAGATTGTCTTTTTCAAATAACGAATTTCCAACTTCCACGAGTGCTCAACGTGCCTATAAGAGAATGATGTCCTTGCGTAATGATCCCTTTCCACCAAAGTAACTTTGCTTTCCACCTTCAACAATCAGTTGAATGATGCAGAAGTTCGGAATCGAGACAGCAGAGACTCTCCATGACATCCAGTCAACTGATAGACCGTCCATAGTAAATGGCCCTTCCTCTGCTATCGAGAAGTCGATCACCAATCTTAGAGCTGCAAATCCACTTGGTCATGCTAGTTATCGACAAGTCGCGCGCAAACCGCTATCCCTTAACGCAATATTCTGTGAGTCCTTCATCAAATTGGGGTGCATCCATTCCGAATATCCCGAACACACACAATAAGTGACTTGTTGAAGTGGATATTGGAGAATGAAGAAATTTGGCAAGCATTCTTTGGTCTGATAAATCTTATTTTAACTTACATGGACTCGTTTACCAACACAACTGTATAATATGGGCATACGAAAATCCAAGGTGCAATTTGATGAGGTATCCACTCACAGAAACTTTCCGTTTGTATGGTGATTTCTTCAAACTTCAAATTGCAGACCAACTTCTTTGAATCGACTGTAGATCAAGACAATTAGACCAACATGCTCTGTGATCGCCTCACATTTGAATTGCAAAAGAAACGGAAAATGAAGACTGTCCTATTTCAATATCATGGAGCTCCTCCTCGAAGAAGGCACGAGATTTTCTATCCACGAAATTCCCCGGATACCGAGTGATTAGTCGTGGGTATGGTTTTCCTTGTCCACCGCGGTCTCCCGATTTGTCGCCGTCATAATACTGTTTGTCGGGAACTTTGAAGGCTCGCGTGCATCATCAATTTGTTCCGAGAAACATTTATGAGTTGAAAGAGAAAATCTGTGGAGAAGTGCAAAATCTTGAACGAGATGAGATCCACCGCACCATTAACTATCTATTCTTCAGAGTGTGTTGTCGAAGCTGATGAAAGATTGTTTTAACACTCACTGTAAACTGTTTATTCTATTGGTGTGTATAAGTGCCTCGGCTGTGGTAGTAAGCGCACAAATTTTATCAGAAAAATACAAAATTTTCCGGAAAATTTTCATGAGTATATATCAATGAATATTATGCTTAAAAAATATCATGGAGCTTCTGAAGCATGTTCAATACAAAGCATGTCACAAAACTTTGGATCTTGGATAGGCATGGTGAAATTTGAACTTTTTGGAAAATGACAAAATTGGCTTTCAAAAATTTACGCACAAGAGTGGCCTAGGCCCATACATGTAAAATCATGTCGATGTTTTAATAATGGACTTAGATAGGCAAAAGCAATTGTAATATTGTGTGTTGACAAACACGAAAACATTCGTAACTAATTTGCATCATCACGCCACCTCATCACTTGAAGCGATTGTGAAAAGCAGGATTTTTCAACAAGACGCGATCATTTGAACGCTACGTAAAATGACTCTACGATTTTGTTTGCTACCAATTTTGTTATCAGTTCATACTATCCCAATACACGTGAAGTTTGTGTACACCATGATAACTATGGCTCCGGGACGGCTATTTGCAACCACAACACGGCTCAACGAAAGGTTGATTAAGTAATCTTTTTTCGTTAATTTATGAAGATGGCGCACATGCAACACCTGTAACACCCTTGGCGGCGTCCCTGTACAGGTGGTATTGGGTCGCGACCTGGCATCGACTCATGTTTATTAAATGAAATCGAAACTGTATTAGTCCGGTGTGTTGTCATAAATTCACACTTACGTTTACTATGCCGGAAATATCTACGAAGTTTTGCATGACGAAAGATAATGCAATTTTAAAAGTTTTGAGTCGTGGGGTCCAAGATAATTCCTCAGAGGAAAAAAGTCCTCACGTCTCAAAGTTGGCACTGCGCCACGATTTCTGGTTGATTTCATTGGCTGAAGTGTTTGTCTCAACTGAATTAATATTGTCTGAACTCATTTTTATTATTCTCACCTTGGTGATGACAATAAATAACTTTTGATATCTTCCAAGCTAAAGTCCAAAATTAAAATCAAGTCAATTGCTGCCTATATTCTGTTGCATTCTTCTCATTCCAAAACCACTGATGCATCACATTGTTATAAATTACTTTTACAAGGAAATGTGTAAGCAAGTGACAGCTGCATCATCAGCAAGTCATCGCTGCAAATTTACAAAAGCGTAGAAAATAACAACCTGTTGTCCCAACATAAATATATGCAAAATTTAAGTGTCTAGGAAGATGCACAATTATTTCCACCCGGACACGCTATTTGACATACAGAATCTAAACTTTTGGCTGTGTCAATTCATAAGTTGATTGAATTCTTCTTAATTGAAACTTTTTAGTGTGTAAATGGGCAGTGGCTATTACATCGGTTGAGCTGGTACGATTTTGGTTTCACGACTATTACACCGACTGAGCAGGTACAATTTTCTTCCATGTCTGCTACCACGCCTCATATTTCTTGCCATTGGAGACTCACAATTACTCACCATGACAATACTTATTCATCAGAGTGTCTTGACTCGCTGCTTTTCTTACTTCACCATACTTTGTCTTGACTCGTCTTCTATGCTTTTTTAGAAGTTCAGTCATTTCTTGAGTGAAATATACTTATTTCCTAGCTACAAGACAATTTCGTTGAATAACATCACACTTTTAAGCTAATGATTGATAAAGCTTGGTGATTGAGAAATCATCAACTCGAGTAGAGCAGAAAATGTTGGAGCTAGACACTACTGCAATTCCAAAAATTAGTGCACGTTGTGTCGTTTCAACAGGCACATTATCGTGCATAATTGCTTCACATTCTACTATAGAGCGAATTGGTATTTTATGGCTCAATGACGACTAAATAAGGCAGTCGTTAACTACTGGCAAATAGGCCTACACGTCCGCAAAGATGTTAGCATTGAAAAAAACGGGGATGTTTCGTAGACATCACAATGCTTAGGCATTTCTATTTTGACATGCTTGTTGCTAATTACCACTCGTCTCAGTCACTGATGCTTGCCAACTTCAGAGAAATTTCGAATACGATAAATGTAGCAAGGAAGGTTTTGGCTCATGCGAATAGTTGGCAAATATAAGCGAGGAGCTTTTCTAGTACGAACTCTCCTATGGTTTATTGAAAGTGCATAGAACACTCTACCATTTCATAATAATGATTTTCCTCCCTCAAGGCATAATAGCGCAGATAATTAAGTACCAATTATGGATATGGTCATCATGTCAACTCGGTCTACATGCATATTGGCTGAATTCATCATTGATATCAAATGAATGGGAGGGCACTTTTACAATAGCCAGTTATCATTGGAAGACGTTTTGGAAAAATCACGTGCAATTCGCTAAATAGTACCAAAACGCACTTTTGTTGCTATCATAAAGGATGCAGTTGTTCAGATATGATCAATATTAAGATAGATTGACCGCTCATCGAATGCGTTGCATCAAGATCTGAGAATAATCTTGGTCATGTGGTTCATGATCGTCCAAAACTCATTGGTTGTCATGCTCATTTGTAACCAGTTTACTTGGACTCTTTGTTGAAATGAATGGTCCACCCGCCTACACGAGCTTGCCGCTTTTAAAGGACAAGAATTTAAAATACGACCTTCAAATGATAACATGCACTCCATGTCTGCCACAAACCTTTTGCGTCTACTGAGCGCTGCCGAATTGGCCTGTTTTTCTCTGATTAGATGAGAAGTACGTAGTCACAAATAGTGACATGGAATATCTTCAAGTAATCTTCTATCGTGTGTTGTTATAATGTTTCTGAACGGTCATGTATACGAGAATGCAAAGTTCACCGGAAGGGTCTGTGGCAAGGTCGCCGTAAAATTCTGCAACACATCAAATTTGTTATTAAAATATTGTTTTGTGGCTTTCCGTTGGAAAGTTCTTAGACCATTTTTGGGGACCATTTTGCATGAAGACCATTTTCAGCTGTCACCATACATCTCTGTAGTGCCACGAGATTGTTCAAAACGATCTAGCAATCGCCAATCAAAAGTTTTCATTCCCCTTTCGAAAATTCAGCATTCCAATCGCCCATCACCATGACTGCCTAATTATGATTACAACTGCTCTCGATCCACCTAAATTGAATTTATCCATCCTCTTTGTTATGTCTTGACCTCAAATTGCGCTTTTGAATCTTGCCGTATGATGTTGTTTCAATTTATCAATACATGTATGCTCTAAGACAGGTTGCGAAATTATGCTTGATGATTTGTATTTGTAAGTCATAAACAATTCTGTAATTCTAAAACTCAAGTGTTCTAGGTATTTCTTAGTCATTTCTGATTTCAATATACTTCTACTATTACATGGATGTGCTTCAATTGCTGAATTAATTAGAAATATAACATGGCGACGACGATGGGATCGTGATCAGGTACATGTATCCACAGATAGGAATTTGCAGCTCGTTGCAAGGATGATCGGTCGGATGGATTTTCTCTTTTGCCACATGCGCTGGTTCCATCATCAGTGCACACATGCCACACGACACGTTTTTAATTAAAGACGCTTCTGAATTTAGGCGGATTCTGCCAGAGCTTCATTCTTGCCTAAATCACAAGCATTTGAAAGACAAGGCACAGTTTCTGTGGTTTTATGGTCATCAGAAAGATTATGAGACTTTGAAATCTGCGTTAGTTAACTACGTGCCGTCAGCCCACGTCGTTGCAGAACTAAATACACCTCACGTGTATCTTCATCACAACAGACGCTTCTGGAAACGCTATTTCGGCGCGTCTGTCTCACAACGACAAAACCGGTGAAAACATCACAATCTATGTATTATAGCAGAATATGCCATTACCCTATTAGACAAGTTTATATGTTGTTTTTGATGTTTTTGACTGTTTTAGTCGAATTTATTGAACTATACTAACTTTCTCAACAGCAGTGTACATTTATGATCTCAACAATTTTTCCCGTAGATAATCAGGAATGAGTCCCTCTTGAGGATTGAGTAGTCACGACTGAGTCTTAAGGAACTGTCTTGGTGCAGCCACATTCTCTTCATGCACAATTTCAAACTTTCCTGGAACCAATCAAGCAATTTCCCTGGAATTTTCCAAGAATTGGTATAGTTATTTATCACCAGATAGCTTCAAACATAGAGTAGGTATATTAGGTAGAGTGGTAGCTCCGCATCTATTAAATCCCCAATGTGTTTACACTTTCGAATTTATTAAATTATCTCCTGGGGGATATAAAATCTGATAATAATTTGGCAATTGTCACCAAATGTGAGATATGCAAATTTTTTCAGTTTTGAAGAAACTGCCACGGAATTGAGTGATCATGATTGTAATGCTGAAGGAAATGATATTATTTTACAGATCGTCCGTGTCATGACATCCTTGGAGAGGTATTGTTTTTTAAGCTAGCAACTCGATGACCTGCTATTTCTTTCATGCTGAACCTCAAGAGAATCATCTTAAGCGTGATCATGTCACAAGCAACCTGCCACTGGTTGAGCAAAACAGCATAATCAAAGACAATGATTTCATTCAACTTTGAAGGATGTAAATGGGACCACATCATCATTCAGATTCAAGAAATGAAAGATAAATTTAGTGAATCATAAAATCATGCCGGTGAAAACTGAATTAAAAGTTGAAATTTCAGCCAAGAAAGCAAGAATAATATCGCGACTTTTTCATGAAGACTTCCACTATAATACGGATCATGAAATTGAAAATTAATGAACTGAATTAAAAATATGAAATTTCAGCCACGACAGCACAATAAGATCTCGACTTTTTCATGAAAATTTCCATTATAATGCCGCTCATTGGATTTCCTTGATCATCAGCTTAATTTCCGGTTAGTTACGATGCTTGTTAGCGGATGTTCATTTGATATTTTGATATCCAACTTGTTGCATACTACCCGCAAAAAGTTGAATCTTTTCATACAAAAATTTTCACTGTATGCAGATACTTTTTTGAGTCGACACTCTACCTGTAGATACTTACTCTATGATGTCGACTCAATGAAAATTTTTGTTTCGAAATATTCAGTTTTTTGCGGAGATTACGTTTCTGCTGTCCAAAAAATTATTTGAGCTAAAATTTTTGAAAAGCTAAAATTTTTCAAATTATTCCTGTATTTATGTACTACCGAGATGACGTCCTCTACACAAGAAGTGTAAAACAAGTTGGATATTAAAGAAATGAGCATTTGCCAAAGCATCATAATTAAGCGGAAATTTCATGAGCTGCATTATAGTGGGAGTCTTCATGAAAAAATCGAGATCTGATTTTGTTTTCTGGGCTGAAATTTCAAGTTTTTAATTCAATTTTCACCAGCATGATTTCATGATTCACTAAATTCATGTTTCATTTCTTGAATCTGAATAGTGATGTGGAACCTTACACCTTTCAAAGTTAGTTGAATGCATTGTCTTTGATTCTGTTATTTTGCTCTGCCAGTGGCAGGTTGCCTGTGATATGTTCATGCTTAAGAAAATACTCTTGAGGTTCAGCATGAAAGTAAGGAACCCATCGAGTTGCTAATTTAACAAACACACTGAGAATCTGTAAAATACTGGATCATTCCTTCTGCATTACTATCAAGATCACACAATTTTGTTGCAATTTCTTCAAAACTGCAAAAATTTGCATATCTCACATTTGGTGGCAATATCCAATTATATCCCCCAGGAGTTTACTTAATAAAATCAAAGGTGCATACACATTGGGAATTTAATAAATGCTAAGTTACCACTCCATCTAATACACCTACTCTATGGTTAAACTCCAAAATGATAGCCATTTTTGTCCATGAGGTCACTATTTTCTGAAGTCAAAAACATCTTTAAATTGATGAGAAGAAAGTGGGATAGGCCTATGGCTATAAGGTCTATAATAGATATTTTACACTAGGTGAAAATGTTAATCTCATAGGTGGGAATGATTGTCATTTTTGATCGATCAGCACATCCGAATTAACTATCAACACTTAAAGATGCGTCCAATAAACAATTAGTAAAAATTGGTGTAGAATAATAAACTTTTTTTTTTGCCTATTGATAATTTTCATATCCACTTAGTTATAATCCACAAAAATTAAATGAATACAGGAAAAGTCATAGAAAAATGTGTTTCGGCGATATCTGTTGCATAAAATGAAATTTCCTTGCGCAGTCATGGTTTTTTTTGTCTAGTGCACCTTGGTCCCATATGCAGTGTACATTGGTCCCCGCTATAGGGGACCAATGTGCAGGGTCGTTACATGTTACAAAAACATGTCTTGTGCCAAAACTAAATATGCTAGAGTTACACCTCAAAAAATATTTTATTTGTGAAGATATCTGTCACATCAGTGTAAAATTTTATATTCTGAATTGCAATAGTTTCGTGAAAAAATGAGATGAGTGAAAAAGTGGACCTTGGTCCCCAGTTCATTGCATTGTGATATCTACGAAACATCTCCGTTTTTTCAGTGCTTACATCTTTGCGGACGTGTAGGCCTATTTGCCAGTAGTTAACGACTGCCTTATTTAGTCGTCATTGAGCCATAAAATACCAATTCGCTCTATAGTAGAATGTGAAGCAATTATGCACGACAATGTGCCTGTTGAAACGACACAACGTGCACTAATTTTTGGAATTGCTGTAGTGTCTAGCTCCTACATTTTCTGCTCTACTCGAGTTGATGATTTCTCAATCACCAAGCTTTATCCAAGTTTAGTTTAAAAGTTAGTATTATTAAGCAAAATTGTCTTGTAGCCATAGAGTAAGTATCATAGAGTAGGGATATTTAGGTGGAGTGTCGACTCAAAAAAGTATCTGTAGGCCTATACAAAAAAGTATCTGTATACAGTGAAAATTTTTATATGAAAAGATTCAGTTTTTCGCGGAGATTGAATTCCTGCAGATTTTGTGATTCACTAAATTCATGTTTCACTTCTTGAATCTGAATGGTGATGTGGACCTATTTACAGCCTTCAAAGTTGATTGAAATCATTGTCTTTCCCAGCGGAAAAATTGTGTCGGCCTGACATCATCCATCTGATGTTGGCACGATAAGCAAAGTGGCCTAGCACATTTGTGTCGGGCCAATATCAGTTGCCAACACTCACCCAATACGCGCCAACGCTCACCCGACACCGATCAAAATTTTGTTTCTTATACTACTGGTTAGTTCGTCAATAGTATACTTTTATGCCCTTTCTGCATTATAGTGAAAAGAATATCATAAGTTTGATATCACTATGGAACCTCTTGCTTCTCCTCCTTCCTCCTCTTCCTCACTTTCTTATCACCCATGAAACAAGAAAGGAGCAACGAGAACCACTGTACGTCACTTCAATATTTATTACAGTATGATTCATACAGCAGAGGAATTACCACAGGCGCCTCATATTCTTTCTTCCAAAGTTCCGGTCATTCGCGTAAAGCAAATGGGATCCTTCACCTCTGCTTCCTCGACTTCTCAGCGACGTGTTGACGGTGCATGGATTTTGAAAGACAAAAAAATAAAATGACAGTGCGATGTATTAAGAAAATATTTCGGCTTCAGGAAGCTAAAATTGATTCTAGCGAATGGGAAACATTTTCAAACACATTTATTGGGTTAGCATTACCAACTTCGCAATTTCCTGATAAATCTTATTTTCAACAAAATCCAATACAATTAGGCCTACATTAAATGGTGCGAGTCTCAACTTTGTCCTGAGCTCGTGGTTGATTGCACGATTTGAGATCGAACAGAGTGACTTCTAGATTCTAGAAATCGAACCTATCTATCATCGAAATAAAAAATTTTTTCTCTAAAATCATGAAGAGTTTTTAAAATTATTAAGTATGTTATTTGGAGTCATTCCTATTTGCTACATGTTGCCTACATGTGGGCCTACATGAGTACTAGTGATTAGGCTTACCCAATATTCGGTATTCTTCATCAAGAGTAACAATGAATACAAGGACAGGCTAATTCAACGCAGATGTCAGTTTATATAGTCTACAGACAGCCTGTAGGCCTACTTATTCTCATTTTGTACATAAATTGACGTACACTGTGCATTTATCCCCTCACCCTTGATTATGAATGCCGAAATATTGGGTATCGGTAGTACAAAATTTCTTTTGATTCCTGAGAAAGCCAATTATCATGCCTCCAATCGTAGGAAAGCAATAAATTACAAAATTCTAAGATGCTAATCAATAATGTTTGTCTAATAAATGTTGGTGTTTCTACATACATACAGTACAAGAATAAAAAATCGCTAAGTTGGGGTGGAAGCATGTTCATGTTCTTACGAAAGGAAAGCATGGGAGTAGCATGACATGGAAGACAATTGCAATGTTCTCCCTGCATTTTTTTTCACCATTGCAAAATTTTTGATAAGAATAAGAGGACAAACTAAATATTTCGACCATCTTAAGTGGCCCGTCAGAAATCTATTTACTATTTACTCTAATTCCTGCATTAGATTCAAATTACAAAAACATACAAACTATAGGAGGCTGTTTGCAATAGTAAAGGAATAGAGAATGTCTAATTTTTGCAATTTCTATTTGCCTTGTTTATGGAGTCTTAAGATATCTACTGATTTTCTTTACCGTGGTATTTGTTCATTTAGGATTGTATGTGTTATACAGCCTGCCATCGTTTGCATGTTTTTGTAATTTGAATCTAATGCAGGAATTAGAGTAAATAGTAAATAGGTTTCTGACGGGCCAATTCAAGAGAGAGAGAGAGAGAGAGTAATGTTTATATTCAAAAAAATGAAAATCATACAAAGACATAAGTAAATACACGTCAATCAAATTTTTACACGTTACTAAAACAGAATGAATGAAAGTTATGACGTTGCACAGAGTACGCCGTAAGAGCATTTAAGTCATGATTGATGAAGTCACATAGTTTCACAGTTCCACACAAATGCAAAGACAGGACTACATAAGTTGCAAAAAAAAAATTATCACATATACATGTAGCTGATCTTCAATCTATAAATGTATTGTTTTCAATGATGGAAACAGCAGGAAAAAAGGAGTTCCTCCTTCGAGTAGTTCGACAAAAAGGTTGCACAAATCTACCAGATCGGGGGATTCTCTCAGGACACATAGAGTGCAAGGGATGATCGTTGTTGGAGACTATCTTATGTAGAAGCTTCAAAGATGCTTGTATACGCCTTCCTTCCAGGTCATCAAAAATGTCACATTCACAATCGGAACCACATACAATACGATGAGCTCTACGTTGGAGTCGATCAAGAGCATTCTTGTCACCAGTTGACATCCCGATCAATAGGGGAGAGCAATATTCTATCACAGATAGTATTAGTCCTTTATAAACAGAAGCCAGGTGTGAAGAGTTCAGAAATGGACGGAGAACACGGAGAGCGTACAATCGACGTGACGCGGTTCTGATTACAAAATCAACATGGTTGTGCCACTTCAAATCAGAGGATAAGACAACTCCCAGGATTTTAAGGCTATCAACTGATGAGATATCAGGAATTACAGGACGGGGGCATGTAGTCATCTTTGGAAACCATAAAAGTTTGCTTTTCCGCATGTTGATTTTCAACCCAGCTGACATGGACCAATTCATCAAGTGAGTATGCTCTTCTTTGTAAGATGAGATTGATTCGGCATGAATAGGGATAATCACCGTGCAATCGTCGACGTACTTGATTATAACGCTGTTCGCGAACTTTGGGAGCAAACTTCCGACAACAGCATTAAACAGATAAGGCCCGAAGACTGAACCCTGAGGTATACCAGAAATAACAGGTTGTTCTGAACTTACACACTGATTGAGCTTGACTGATTGAAAACGACATGTCAGATAGTCACGGACCCAAAGACAGAAACCAGAAGGGAAACCATTAGAGATCAGCGTTTTGAGGATAATATCGTGACCAAGAGTATCGAATGCCTTACTGAAATCGTAGGCAAGTGCGACAACACCCATCGTCTCTTTCTTGTCCAAGGTTGCTGTTATGATATCGTGCATACATATAAGTGCAGATGTGGTCGATGAGGACTTCATACCTCCAAACTGATAAGGCCCAAAACTATTCCGGAAGAGCGGTAAAACACCAGAGTTGAGAATCAACCTTTCGCAAACCTTTGCGGGAACAGGGAGAAGGGAAATAGGGCGTAATTCTTCAATCGATGGCGGGCTAGATTTTGGGACAGGCACTACACGACTGTGTTTCCATGACTGTGGAAATTTCCTCGACATTATAGATGTCTTAATAATGTTAGTGAGAGGCTCAGCCAATATATGAGCTGCTTCCTTATATAGCACAGTAGGTACACCATCCAAACCGGGGGCCTTATTCGATTTAAGCGAGTGTAGACACTTGTAAACATCATCAGTACATACGGATGGGGACCAATCGTACTTATCTTGTAGGCATATAGAGTCACAATTTGGGCGAATGCTTTGAGAAGATATGAAGAGGGAGTTAATGTCTTCAGCTGCTTGGACTGGGTTAGGGAATTGAGAAATCAGTGAGTCGATGCATGAGCTTTTGGAATATTTTGTACCTCTGATTTCATTCACAATATTCCACATATCTTTCGGACATTGACTAGCCCTGTTTGCCCATCTGAGTTTTTCGACGAATAATAGCCGCTTAACTTTTAGGCTCAGGTGTTTGTAGACTGAATAATTGCCACAACGATATGCACGCCATCGCTCGTTGATCAGCACTTTGATAAGCGGACTCACATAAGGTTTATCATTTGGAGACATGGCCACTGTAGTCATAGGTATTGTTTGATCGAAACAGAACTTTACAGCATCATTGAAAATAAAGCACTTTTCATCAATTGTCAAATTACTGTCATATAGTAGAGTAAAGTCGATATACTCGAGTGTACTAATAAAGGCTTGTATGTTTGACTCACGTAAATCACACACAGTTCGCATGGTCTTGCTTTGAGTTGACGAATGCTTGTTAGGAGTACACAAAATAGTTTTGTGGTCGGATGAAGAAATCGGGGGACCAACATCAACATTACAAAGGTTCTCCAAAGGTGAAGACACAAAAACATGGTCAAGGATTGCATCACCCCTGGTGGGAGACTTAATTAAGTCTATTAAGTCAAATGCATGCAATACATAAGACACATCCAAACGGTTAAAGTCACCGGTCAAAATAATGTCGGAGTCTGGATGAGAGGTAAGGAAACTGTCCAAGTTATTAGAAATGAAAGAAACCACTTCCGATGGATATTTTATGGATGATGAGGGTGGGATATATTGGTCGATATTGGTGGGAGACATATATTGGGGGATAATTGGTCGAAATATAAAGTTTGTCCTCTTATTTTTATCAAAAATTGCAACAAAGAAATTGTATCATTTATTTGGCTTGTTGAAATTGCATGTACTTATGCACTCACTAACATAATCACTTTTTCAGACAAAATTGAACTTACTAAAATCCTATCTTATCTGCAAAATATTACATGCGTTTTTTGTAAAAATTATGATTTAGATCGGGCTGTTGTATGAACTACAGCATGTAATTGAGCAGAAAGTTTGTCTACAATATCAAGATATGATGCTGAGTCATGAATAACATCAAGGCTATCTTACATTGTTTCTTCAATCTTCATTAAATAATCTCAATAAGCTTTTCATTCGATTCAACGATAGAATTAGAAGTGCTACGCAACAATATTCCACATTTGCATTATAATTCAATTGCAGATTATTTTTCAGTAACTATTTGGACATTTATAAAAGAATAAAACGTGAAGAAAAAGACATTTGATTTCAACTAATATGAAATGATGCAAAAACAAAAAAATAGTTTTTTTGTAATTACATCGCATATTCATTTTACAAACTTTCTCGTATAGTGATTATTTCCTTTCATAAATTTTGCACAATATTTAAAATCATCAGCGGAATATTTGCTTGAATTATTGTTTAATGAGTAGGTTTAGAACGTATGTGTAGGCCCATATGGAGAACAGATGGATGATCCTAAATGAGTGATTATACGCGATAAACATTGAATATGCAACTACAATACGAGTATTTCTTGCTAATATATATTGCTAATTATATCATTATCCCCATTATCATTATTTTTCCATTCTATTATTGCATAAATTTCTGCATTTTCTAAATTGAAAATTAGGTAACCATTTAACTTAAACTAGCCAAAACTCAGAACTAGTGCTTTAGTAAGAAAGGCAGCTTTATCTTATCGCTTTAAAAAGATCTGCTAAAATTGCGAAAGGTGATAATAAAACTAGGCCCTTTATGTTAGAAGAAAAACAATGGAAAGTTCGGTTTGCGTGTACCTTTCTTCAAGTGTAGGCACGATTATTCCTTTAAATTGCATTGATCAGGAACATTTATTGACACATTTTAATATTTTGCGTCGCTCGCAGTGTTTTGAGCCAGTTCGGACTTCGGAGTAACAGAATATTCTAAATTTTAAAAAAGTCAAGATATTTAATATACGCACATCAATTTTTGAATTGAATTCTCAATTTTACCAAATATTTTTGTAGTGATAAGATGAAGTAGTCTTTATTATTTTATAGCTTTAATCTATTGTTGTCTATTTCGATCTTCATCAGTAGAAAATTAAGTATAGGCTACAAAACTACAGTGCATGTATTTCTACACCAAAACCTAGATACAGCATATGAGAGATGAAAGCATTTCGCTTGCGATTAATCATTGTGAGAACTGCTCAAGTTTCAGAAATCTCAGCACACAATGAGTTGCTGACTCTCCCCGAAAGTGCACATTTTACTTATAGCGGATCTGTAAACTTCTACAGTTCCCACATCTCAAATATTGCATTTAGAATCTTGCACATAATGAAGTGATGACTTAACGTACCTTTGACTACCAGATAATTCGATAGATTTGCAGCAGGGAATGGAGAAGAAGACCACAGAGAAGATTGGACAGAATGAATAGCGGATTTTACACCTCTACAAGAAAAATCAAACATGATTTAAAGATTGCTGCAAATATAGCCTACTGCATGAATTGCAAATATACTCATTTATTAATACTTATTTCTTACACACAAACATCGATAAACACTTGTTCGTTGACACCGGTACCGTAAATTTTGCAAGATAACTAATACGAAGTATAGTTAGTCACGGTGGGTTTTGAGGGGTCAAAATCGATGTATCGACTCCATTCAAAATACCTTCATGAATGGGTAGCCTAGGGTCCCAGAAGTTGTAAAAACTGCATTTCAAAAAAATCGGTCGGTAGCTTTTTTTGTGGGACCATTTTTTCAAAATGGCGGCATATTTTTCAGATTTTTGTCCTTTGTTCGAATTATGACTATTTTTGACCCATCTTCATGCACAAACTCTATTACAAATCCAGTATAAATTGATCAAGGAATATCAGTGTGACATATTATAGGTATGCTGTTGTGTTATTGGCCCATAACGATGCCAAATTTTCAAAATGGCGGTCATTTTTTGCTTTTTTGCATTTTTGAAGTTCAGATTATTTATACAAGCCTTCGAGTTTGCTCATATCATGTTCTTTCTTTCTCTTTCATTATGAAGTGATATTCATATTTCTTTCATTATGTTGTGATTTAGTCATACATGGTTGTAATATGTATATATGAGTATATGTATTTCATTAGTGTTAATAACAATGTAATGAATGCATTTTCTATGCCCTTCGTGATTTGTATATACGTGCATGTAGCTCTACGAATATATCGACTGTGACTCGGCATTTTGTACATAAGTAGGAAAATTGCAGACATAGCTAATCAAAAGCAGATGTATTGGTGTACAAGAAATACGTATGCATAAATAGCGGTATATAGGCCTGACAGCTTAAATTTACAAATGCAAAGAGTTGTACTCGCAAACTGCGTGAAGGGGCCGTTCAGGATATCTTGAATTGATCAAATTGACCTTGTATTTTAACCAAGTGACTTTAAAGTCTGAGTGCGCAGCTTCTGATGCCTGCTCCGACCATATACCAAGAGCAGCATTAGTGTACGGTCGCAGAATTCTGGCACATGGTAGAACACCATGTGCAACTTCGGTGTGACAGGAAGTCCTGGATCTTAGTATGCTCTCCTCAAATCATCAATAAAACGTCGGAAATCAGGATACAATGCTGCTCCAAAGCAAGATTTCACAATCAATTTGAAGAGTGAGAATAACTCAACGAATCGTAGACATTGTAGTGGGCACAAAGATCTCAACAAGTCAATATTATTCAAAAGAGTCATACAAGAGTTGCCATCGAATGCTCCTCCATGCATGGCTTCTTTTTCTACATAGCATTTCCTAGGCCAAATGATGGCCTGTGGCCAGACTTTGATCAGATGATTGCACAACGTATTTACAACACCAATGAGGAGATGTAGCTCCGGTGGTACCAGAATGTCGATAATTTCAACATTTTCATCCGCATGTTTGACAAGGGAGAATGAATAACATTTCCAAATTGTTTTGCATTTGATTTACCCTTACTGCTGGAAAACCACACCCAGAACTTTTCTTTCAAGTTGCCAATGGTCCTAAAACATAAAGAGTATTGTTTAGGCTCAATCTAGCAAAAATGTTTACATAGAGTTTTTTATTCCTTTGTCATAGATCCTACGTGTTAATAAGTTAAGCACTACGACTAGACTTTTACCAGTTCATGAACTTCAATATCATAGGTCTAAGACTTTAGAATTAGGGCCTATACATGTGCAATAGTGCTCGCAGCTTTTAGCTTTGATACTCGTATTATAAAAATGTAAGTAGCACTTCAAACAAAGAATATTATGAATGTACTGTATAGAGGGCCTATCCACATAAGATATGAAAAATTTGCAAACGTATTTCCTCAAAGATGATTCCACGTCAGACTCGCGACAACATTTTAGCTCACCTGAGTTTTCCTTCTTTATCCAACTTTGACTTATCGATATCACAATAACTGCAAGGATGGGTTGATCCGTGGGCCATCAGACCAAGAATAATGTTGGCAAGCTTTAAATCTGAAACAATTTTCCACCTGTCTCCAAGATCTTTTAATATCAATGTCACGAACATTTGGAGTACGTTTCGATAATTCTCATCCACTTCGGGAGTAATCAAAATCCAGAAAATTTTCTTTACGCTGGTATTAGTATCTTTTCGATGTCTTGTCTTTGGTTGCACATTCTCGTCATCGATGGTAAAAACGCTGATCATGACTTTAACAAAGCCTCCGCCTCCATCAAGAGACAATTTGATAAAAACATTGTCGTGGTCAATACCTCTCGTTGTGCATATCACATGGATAAGTCTTTGAATATCTTTGCAATACACTGCAGGTCTCTCGTACTGTTCCCCAGAATTATCAAAAAAGTGGCACGTTTTCACTTCAAATTGTTCATCGAGAAAATGACTAATATTGTGCAACTTGTCTTTCAAAAATGGTTCAATTGATACTTGATTCTGCGTTGCTTTAAGAATTTCTTGACCTAGCTTCAGTGTTTTGTTACGAGAAAGATTCAACTCACTTTGAATATGAGCAAGACTTTTTGAAGAAATCTCAAAGCTTGCGGTTCGTGACTGGCTTGTAGCACCCACACATTCATCATCCGATGATGTTTGTGACTGAATATCACTTAAGTTCTGTTTAAATGTATCTTTGGTGCACTGATGACTCTTTCCTCTTCCGAATTCAGATAGAAATATTGCACACAGTTTCTTAGAAATTCCAGATTCTGATGGCTGTTCAGCTTTTTTCCATGGAAACGCGTTGCGTTGTTTCAAATTTGGATTTGAGGTTGACTTTGTAATTTTACAAATGTAGCAGTCACAATCAGAGTCTCGAGTTCGTGATGGACGCCCAATCAATGAATATTCTGGTTATTCAATAGTGTGATCATATATGTTTCGAGAATATTCCGAAATAATAAGACGACACTTTCCACAAACTGCTGTTGGATATCGAATATCATCGGGATCAAAATGCATTAAATTTGAATGAATAGTCCTAATCTGATTTTCTGTAAGAACTCGCATTTCCTTCGATTTTCGGAGACACAGTAAACAAACTTTCTCTCTACACGCATTGTGGTTCATTCGCTCATATGGCATACTTGTCTGAATGTGATGAAAACAACTTCTGATGTGCTCAATATGTTGACTTTCATTATGCTATTGCTTGGCTGACGTCACAATACCAAAATCATCTTTGAATAGCCATGATATGTGTTGCATTGAATTGAAACGATCATCGATCGTTGATGTCTAGATGGGACATAGATATTCGTCCGACCTCAAAATAGCTGCTTTTGTCTCTCTCGGAATAGCGATAACGACAACATAGCTTCTGATTATGACGTGTGACGAGAGAACATGATATGAGCAAACTCGAAGGCTTGTATAAATAATCTGAACTTCAAAAATGCAAAAAGCAAAAAATGACCGCCATTTTGAAAATTTGGCATCGTTATGGGCCAATAACACAACAGCATGCCTATAATATGTCACACTGATATTCCTTGATCAATTTATACTGGATTTGTAATAGAGTTTGTGCATGAAGATGGGTCAAAAATAGTCATAATTCGAACAAAGGACAAAAGTCTGAAAAATATGCCGCCATTTTGAAAAAATGGTCCCACCAAAAAAAGCTACCGACCGATTTTTTTGAAATGCAGTTTTTACAACTTCTGGGACCCTAGGCTACCCATTCATGAAGGTATTTTGAATGGAGTCGATACATCGATTTTGACCCCTCAAAACCCACCGTGTAGTGGATAAATTTTCTGTTGGCATTAAATACTGAAGTGTAACTAACCTATGATATGATGCCAGCTATTTCTATTCATTTGCCATGTAGGACACAAAGAGTAAACGGTATTTTCGCCGAATATATTAATGTCATTTATCAATGGATAAAACTCCGTGGATGTACGTGGGTCATTTGGTCCTTCCACAACTTCACAATTGTGACTTATTATATCAAAGTTCTTCTGCTCCTTGTTTCATCAGCCGTAACCAGCATGTAAAATATTCATTTCATAAAATATATTAGTCTTCTATCAGTATATTCCTCCATTCTGTTTCCATAATCAATGTTATCGCTGATTATGGGCAATGGACATGTAAACTTTTAAATAAGATGATAGTCAACCGATGCGTAGGCCCCTGTAGAAAATACAATAGGCTCACATTTTGCAATTATTGGAAAACTTAGATATATGACACATATGCAGTCGATGGCTCGCCTATTGCTTATTCACAAAATTGGACTTCGGTGAATAGAACAAAATTAGACGGAAGAAGATTGCACACAAACAGTCACACTGAATTGAAGCTGGGACATTCCCATAACGACGTCTAAATGTTTCATAATTTTAATAAACTTATATTTAATAAGCCTTAAGGTTTGCCCTTAAGAGGACAGGTGGTGCGTTCCCACCGGCAGACATTAAACGTTCAAGGCGCGTCAAACTTTTGACTATCCTAGTACTACATTTTAGAGCCAAACTTGACGAGATCGGTGTGGAGGACCTTCCCACTAGTCCATTTTTCAATCAGCGCTTCTAAAGCGGGGCTGGACCTTACCCCTAATGGTCCTTTGACTTGTGATTCTCGACAAATGCATGAATGCATGGAGGTCTTTAAGCACAAAGACTTGAAGGATCTGATTGCGTGCCGGGCGGACCTTCCCGGGGGTCCATAACATAGCGCTATACGGGCTGGACTTCACCCTGAAGTGTACGAGATCGTACAAGGCCGCTTAACAAGTGATCTCCTTGGTCAAAGTTTCAGGCTCGATTGATTAGGAACTTATATATAAATAGACACTTAGTAATCACCATGTCAACCCCATGGAGACCAGTAACCGACACAGTCCATTCATCACAATAGGGCAGTTATCGATAAAAAACAACGCTAAAACAATAGCCAGTCGTCAGCAGGTACCCGCCTGGTCACGTTTCGGCAGTAATGGTGATATGACTGTTCTAGGACACATTAAAAAAAAAAAAAAACGAAAAATGACATCCCTTTACAGGTATGTCATTTTTCGTTTTTTTTTAATGTCTCCTGGAACAGTCATATCACCATTACTCCCATATCCAAGTGTAAGAATATTTTACTTCGTGCTTGCAGATGTATGATTTCCCTTGTTAACTTCTGAATTCTTCTGCGCTTTGTCTCCAATCGAACAGATCTTTCAGTAGATCCAACCATTGTGACGATAAAATTCAAACTAAGATTGTAATGTGTCACGTTTTATGAATTGTGTGTGTTTAAATAGTAAGTGAAAATTATTAATGGTGATCTAAGCAAAGCAGCATTGTAGGTGAATGAAGTTACCTTGTCAACATTATGTGACGGGGTATGATTAAATGTGCTTGAATGCCAATAGGGTAATTGTAGTAATCATGTATCATTGTAGTAAAATATTTGCTTAAAAATGGAAGATGAAAATGAAAAAACAAAAGAACCATCAGCCCCTTTATATCCGATAATGGAACAAATGGATATGGCCCCTGGCCTAAGGAGCGAAGCCCCCAGAGCAAAGTGTGCAGATAGAGTCAGATACATGAAAGATAAAGAATCCCAATTATTACTTAGACTAGAACATTATGATAAATTAAGAAAGAGATGGACGATAGTTAAGAATGTGACACAAGGCGTTGGAGTATTGTTAACATTTTCTTTAGGCGCTCTCACTATTGTCATTTCATCTGGCGTTCTTACAATTCCTGTTGTTGCTACAGCTTTAACAGGTACAGGTGTTTTTACAACTTCACTTGCAACGGTGATAGATAAATCTGTAATGACTAAGAAACGAAAATCCTTAAGTAAGAGACATGTCCATGTAAAAGAAGTATATGATAAACTACATTACTACTTCCAGAGAGTGTGTGATGACAATGTCATTACGTTAGATGAGATTGAAAAATTTGATCAAATGGCTAGAGAAGCAACTAAAATTCCTGTTAAATCTCAAGACAAAGTAAACAATGAAGCTTTTTTAGAAGAAATAAGAACTTTATTAAAAACGTTAGAACAAAGTTCCATAGAACAAAAATAAGTTGTTCACTAAAGTGTTTTTGCTGTATCTCTATGCTACCACAAAATTCAAATATTATCTTATAAAATAATGAATACAAATGAGGTAAAAATAAAACAACTAGAAGAATTAATAAAACAGAAAAATATTATGAAGAAAATTTATAGACAATATCGAATGCTACAAGCTGGCGTTCAATCTGATATGTTAGAAAAAATGCACCTAACTGAACAAGTGAAAACTGATTTTGAAAAAACTATTGCACCACTCAAAATTCTTGAGAAAGAACTCGCAGACCATGATAAACGAATTGATATATCTGATCCAGTGCAGAAAACCATCATGGATGATTATGGTTTGTTAGAAGCAAACATAGACAAGAAATTACCAAAATCTATGCTCTTTGAGCATTCTACTTCATTTATAGATGGAAAGCCATCCCTTAGATTTTACTTAGGTGGAGAAGAATTATTTATAAATACTAAAGAAAGTTTAATTTTCACACCAGATAAATCTCCTTTTAGTTTAGACAGAAATTTCGTGGATTTATTAAGAGGAGTGGATTTAGAAAAATATCATACTGATGATCTACTGAAATATAAAACTATGTTAGATAAAGTTGGAACTGCAAAAACTCTTAAGCGTTATAAAAATTTGAATGGCTTATTATCCAAAACGTCTAGTACCAGTAAAACAGGAACAAAGATACCAATGCTAACAGCTGCTTCTCCAGCAAGAGCTGGTTATTCAACACCGACTGGTTATTCAACACCAATGGCTGCTTCTCCTGCAAGAACTGGTTATTCAACACCGACTAGTTACCCAAAAACAGGAACAGGACTAAAAGAGACAACGGTTTTCCTGCCCGATGATCCACAAGAATTACTAAACAGATTAGAGATTTTATTAGCTGCAACAAAAGAAGGACATAACTCTAGTTTTAACGAAATACATGCAATCTTAAAAAGACTATTAGAAAAGAAAATTATAAGTGAAAAAGACTACAAAAGCTTATTTAAATTATTTCGTTAAAAATGTCTTCGAGAGAATTATCATCGGGAGAACTAGAAAAAATTAATAAACATTTAGAAAATTTAACCGAGATTTTGTCCTCATCAAAATTTAGTACGACATTAAAATTTATAGCAACTACTTCCTCGCATACTTGTAATTTAGATCCTATTATTCACTTAGAACAAGACAAACATTATGAAGTAGCATTAACTAGTTTTTCAACATTTAACACTATACAAAATATTATCAAAGATGTAAATGACCGATTTAAATATTCAAATGACAAAGGTAAAACTTGGAAAGAATTAACTTTTCTTCCTGGATCTTATGAAGTTGAATCGATTTCCAATGAAATAAAAAGACATTTAGGTATTCAATTTAAAGACAAGAAACAATTACATTTCGCAGTTGAACCAGCAGTAAATAAATTTTCTCTTACTTTAGATGAAAATCATCAAGTTGATTTTGATATTGACAAATCTTTATCAAGAAATACCTAAAATAACTGAAATAAATTCAATCAACGTTCAGTGTGATATTATAGAAGGTGGTTATGTTAATGGAAAGCTAACAAATAATATCTTCAGTTATCCAGCGTTTATAGTTCCGATTGGTTACAGTTTAAATGTAATCCCAAAATCATTAATATATTTTCCAGTTACAAGAAAAACAATTAATACAATTACTATTAGAATAACAGATGAGAAAGGAAAGGCAATAAATTTTGGAGGTGAAGAGATTATGATAGATCTATTATTACGAGGGGTGTAATTAAAAATATTGACTTAAAAATGAGTGAAAGCAGTTCTGTAAAATATCCACTAAACAAGAAAGTGAAATTCAATCATCATCATAACTTGTCAAATAAAGTTTTATCAGTTATCTGTGGAAGATCAGGTTGTGGGAAAACGTATCTATTATTTAAAATTCTCACGACACCAAACTTTTTAGACTATAACAATCTTATCATTTATACAACAACAGCAGAACAACCTATTTATCAATTTTTGAAATATGGTTTTGAAAATAATCTTACAAAATCAGCTATAGCTTCACTGTTTGAAGAATATGAAAAATCGGAGTATGAAGAGGAAATAAGTTCCTGGTGTGAAGAAGCAGCGAAAAATAAACAATTAGTAGAACCCGAAATGAATAAACACATATCGATACAATTAATAGATGATAGTGGCAATATGCAAGATCCTAGCAAACTAAATAAAACGAAAAAACATTGTCTTGTGTTTGATGATTGTGTTAATAACAGAGATCAGGCTGTTCAGAGAAATTATTTTACAAGAGGACGACACAATAACTGTAGTGTCTTTTATTTGACACAAAGTATGCATTCACTAGATGGCAGCGTTATTAGAAAGAATGTTAATATTTTTATGCTTTTCGAAATCAATCCAAGAAACCTAAGTGATTTGTTAAGAGACTTATGTATACGAGATAAAGATGAGTTTAAACAATCTTGCCGTAATGCTTGGTCAAACGACTATGGATTTGTCACAATCAATATTGATAAAAAAGTACATAATAGGGTTATAGATGATTTGTTCTCTGACTAGCCTTCGGCTCGAGGGACCCTCCATCGGAAGGGGAGATTTCTTGGCTTTGCCCCGACTAAAACTCTGAATCGAACAATTGTTCTCTGACTAGATGTTAAAGAAATTAAAAAGGTAAAGTAGTTATTCCATCAGACAAAAGTTTTCTTTTATCATCAAATGGATCTGATGCTAAATTATGTTCCTCTTTTAAATACATTTTATGTTTCTTTGAATTAAGTCTATAATTACATGCTGTTTTTATTTCATTATTAAATAATGCATTCTTATAATCTTGAAATGTTATTTGGTTAGCCACTGATGCCTTTGAAATTCCTTTCAATGTTTTTTTCTCTTTAGTGGTTATGTTCTTTAAAGTATTATAACAGTAACATTTTGCTTTTAGAAATACAGCTTCTGTTATGTACTCCTCATTTCCTAACTCATCTTTTACTTTACATAAATCAGAAGGATGAATGATATCTTTTATTTTATCTATTTCTTTATCAAGTGAAGAATTATACGGTATTGTTAATTCTAAGAAAGCAGAATCGGTATCTGTAAAGTGTAATTTATAGTTCTGACCATAAGCAGGTGCCAAATAATCATATATAAAACTGTACATAAATAGTTTAGCTAATTCTAATATAGTAAATCCTATAAAATTAAACTTGTCATGTTTTACAATGCTTCTTCTTAGATGAACAGCACATAGATTATCACTAAATCTAGTAGTTCTTTTATATGTTGGTTTCCTAGCTAAATTTTGGAAGCGATCTTTTTCTATTCGACTATTTCTATGTTCTGCCTGTTACGTACATTTTCTAAAGTCTTACCATAAAATGCGCTATTCATTAATTTGAAGAATACGTTTCCAAAATCATCTTTATTTCTTTTAGCTATTTTACGTTTTTCAATATTAAATTCTATATAATTTTTTAACCACTTAGATTTCTTATATACTAATTTTCGGTGTAGTTTAGTGAGAATCATTCCATGATAATAATAATAATAATAAAGGCTTTATTTTAGCTCGATACACACTAGGCGCGGAGCCTGTTTTCGATATGGTCGAGCAAAAATACCAATCTAACATTCTTCCTTCAACAACATATTTTTCTTTATTAGTCTGTATTCTTATCAGTTTTTTAGTTGGTCTGTATTTTTTAGGTATTATGGACTTTTGATAATCTGTAAAGTCGTCTATATTAGGGATTTTGTTTTCGGGGCAGAAAGGGAAATATTTTGTTGTATCTTTTAGTTCATCAGGGTATCGTAAATCAACTTCACATACGTAACCATATCCATCTTCAATAGTTCGTTCGTACTTATCATTACCACTCCATTCCATTTCAGCAGTTGGCAACTCTTGTATCATACAGGAAGAATATAAGCTATTAAAATCATAATATAGCAAATAGTTTTCTCTCATAAACTCATCAATTGCATTTTCACGTTCTACTCCTTCTCGTTTCGTTCGAAAAATTTCTAATATCTTTTCTTTCTTCTCTAGTGACAAAGATTTCATTATTCCATATTCTTGTGGGTTTACTTTCTTGTTATAACATTTAACATATCTATTACCTGAAACTGATGAAACGCCACCTCTAATTCCAGATTCAAAGAATAATAATTTATCGTAAGAACTTTCTTTATAGTATTTAAGTTCAATATCAGTAAATTTCAATCCTGCTAACCATGTTAAACCTGGTGTAGAATAACAATAACATGGATCTATTCCATAATATTCTATACACATATCACGAAAGTTTTAAAATAGATCAGTAAGGATTAATACATCTATCTGAAGATATTTCATTGTATAATCATACATTCTTCTACAATTTAACTCTTTCCAATTCTTTTCAGCTTCTGCATAATCTTCTTCAGACAGTTGTGATTGTTTTAATGTTGTTTTAAATTTGTCACGTGAAGGAAGTTGGTGTTCTTGCATTATTTCGTTTATCCTATTTATATCCCCAGTTATGTACTCATATGGAAATATGCCTTTAAGAGGTCTCAAGTTATATTTATTTAATATTTTACATTGTTCAGGTTTTAATGTTTTACCCATGACCTCTAGTGAATAAGGAGTAAAAAATCTAAATGCATCTAATATTCTAATACTACCAAATTGCATTGAAAAGTATTCTTCTTCTGTTTTACACAGTATGTTTGTTCTTAATTGTTGTAATGTTTTCGAAGAGAATAAATCGTTTATTATTTAATGGAAATCATACTTAGAACCATTATAGAAATATAAAGGAAAAAAGTTATATCTAAATTTATTTGCATTAAGATTACAAGAATTATGTGCCGCACCTCTATATAATCCATTTAGATGATCATGATCTTTTGCTCTATCACTACCCAATTCTTTACCACAGTAATAACAATTCTTTTCATTATTAAATTGCACTAATTGTTCAGACGTTAATGGAAGCATTGGTTTATTTGTTTTAAGCAATTGTGAAAAACGTCCTTGTAATTCTTCTATTGTGTTAACAAAAATTATAGCACTGTCTTCACCATAGTACTGATAATATTCTGATTTAAATAAATCGGGGTAATTTGAATGAATGTACATTCCCCAACATAATGGTTTTTGCTCAAACAAATGCTTGCTAGTACTTTGTTCTGTAATTTTGACATTATATGCTTCAAAATCACAATATATTGTAAAGGGTATTTTATTTTTGTAATACCATTTATTACATTCTAAATAATCTTCTTTTGGAAACGTGTTTCTGACTGCTTCATTTTGTTGACAATTCTCCAAATGTTTATTCATTTCTTCTTCAGTTCTAAAACTTGTCATACATTGGAGACAGGGAAAATTAGCATTATATGAAGTTTTTGTAAATATAGAAATATCTTTACACAATATGTAATGACCTTGACAATGTAGTATATTTGCTTGTGCTGGTTGTATTAACTGCTGCTTTAACACCTGTAACTGCTGTTCTAACATCTGTAACTGCTGTTGATATTGCTGTTCTAACATCTGTAACTGCTGTTGATATTGCTGTTCTAACATCTGTAACTGCTGTTGATATTGCTGTTCTAACATCTGTAACTGCTGTTGATATCCAGAAGTAAAACCGCGTCCTTTATAATTATTATGATTAACCATTATGGGTGTTAATGTTTTTATAATTTCATATGTTTCAGTACATATTACAAAGTCTTGGTAAATAATATTATAGCGTATATAATTACCGCGTTCATTATATTGCATTTCTGTTCGGCATAAATTTTTATTAGCTAAATAAAATTCTTTAGCATTCAAGTATAAGGGAGTAATATTAACAACAGAAATATACTTCACATTTAATTCAAAACATTTACTTCTATTATATGTTTGTTCTTTTTATGAAACTTCATTAATTTATTATAATTATACGGACCTTCATCTAAGTCATCAGAGAGATCAAGTTCATTTATATATTCTTCTTTATTATAATGACTTAGTCTTTCTTTGTGATATTTTGCAGGATGTAAATGTGCTATAACACTCCACAGAAAACAACGTTCATCTTCGTTTTGTATGTTGATTATTTGTGGAGAACTGAAGGGAAGGGGTATGTAACTACCTCCAGTATTATTTTTATATTTGTCAATTACTAATTTCTTGGATACTATTCTAACAAGCTTCCAACCAGATTCACGCAATTGAGCTTCAGTTATAGCATCTTTTAATTTATTTATCATTGTTTCAAATATGGGTTGTATATCATTTACATTATGAATTTCTTGTGTCTGTGTAAAATGTCCTTGTATTATTTCTTCAGTCATTCCATCGGATCCAGTTTTTGTATAAAGTACTTCTACATTCATATAGCATTTGAAAGATTTTCTAAATATGTTATAAAAGTCAGATAGAATATCATAAAAAGTTTCATCGGTTTCGATAGATTCATCATACTCATCATGTTCATCATTAAATAAAAACCTTATATCTACTTCAGGTTCATCTATTACACTAAAAACTTTTTTATATTTTGAATGTGAATAATCATCTAATACTCTTTTAACTTCTATATCAGCAGGTTATGTTTTTAGATAGTTTATATATTCATTCATTCTCGTTATATTACTTGTATCATGTCGTTCTACATTCTGTAAATGCATACGACTCTTTAAATGAGATTTATAACCTCTAGGCGTCTGTAACTGTTTGTTACATATGCTGCAATATAAATTAACATTTTCCATTATTTACTTTTTTTAATAAAAAATTTATGTTTTACTTTTTAATAAAAAAATTTATGTTTTTCACATAGAACCTCGGTTCCGCCAACTTCATAATAAAAATAATAATAAGCGTATATTTCGAAAACAATAAGATAATACAAGAAATCTCCAATGGAAATCGGGGAGATTGATGGAAACATCAGTACATTATACAGAGATAAGTTAATGAAGTAAAAAGTCAAGTCGAATTGTTGTAGCACATAGAACAGGATGACACAAATCCATTAAGTCTTCGCATGGTTTTTACATGAGGAAGAATCAGTCTTTTACTGCGCTGTGATAAAGGAGGAAGGAGTCGATGCAGAATGTGATTCGAATCGTTCAATGCCTGGTTAAACAGACGCATGGAAAGTTCTTTCCGACGTTGACACACATGGAACATAGAGCAATTATCACAAGTGTTAACATTAGCACCATGAATTATGCGAAAAGCCCTTTTACACAGCATCTCGAGCTTTGAGCTCTGGACAATACCTGGATTAAGGAAAACAGGAGACGCATAATCAATTATTGAACGAATGATGGAGTTAAACACAAGAATGAGCTGATCATGGTCTAAAATAGGCTTCAGAACACGTAAGATGTAAAGACGCTTTGATACATTTGATGACACATGTGCAAAATGATCTGACCAATTCAGATTGCTGTTGAAAATAAGTCCCAAAATATTAAGACAACCAACAGTTTCTAGATCACTGACACGTTGCAGAGGTGAAGCAGAAAAGTTGATATCGAGAACTTTTGTTTTGTCTTCATTTGCAAGCATTCAATAGTTTGAACACCAAGATTTAAAGTGCAAGACTTCGCTTGAAAAAAGTGAAAAATTACTTGCTACATTTTTGAATACAGGAATTACAAGTGTTACATCGTCTGCGTATTTTATGAGAGTTACATTCGCATGTAGTGGCCTATAACTCGATATATACAAAGAAAATAGTTAAGGCCCTAACAATGATCCTTGTGGAAAACCACTGGAAACACTTGCCAGAGAACTTAACACTTCGCCCAATTTAACTGGCTGTTGGCGATTACATAGATAGCTGTTGATCCAATTTATGAAAACATTGCGGTAAGGAATCGAAAAATTGCTAAGACATTTCAGCAACAATTCATGCAGAACACAGTCAAATGCGTGGCTCATGTCAAAAGTCAAAATTCGAACAGCTGCTACATCAGAAAATTCTAAAACTCTGAGTACGGTATCGTGGATTGCAACGAGGGCACAAACGGTTGATGACCGAGGTCGGTAAGCAAATTGAGAACAATCATAGCATTCTAAGATTGAATTTCGGTAATTTCGCAAAATGACATTTTCGCAAACCTTGCTAACAATGGGAAGAAGCGATATTGGTCTTAAGCTGTTTTTCCGGACGGGTGATGATTTTGGCACTGGGCATACATGAGCAATCTTCTAAACACTGGGAACGCGGCCACTTCGAAAACATAAATTAAAAAGGTGTGACAATGGCTCACTTATAACAGAGGCTGAGGCTTTAAGAAGCATCGGGTGAATACAATCACTACCTGGTGCCTTGTCTGTACGTAATGTGCTTAACAAAGAGTGCACTTCCTCACTGGTACAGAGAGTAATTTGCTCCGAATTATCAACATTAAGTACAGGAAAATAGTCACTGTTTACAAAATATTATGAAAATAGCAGATTGATCGATTCTACGGCTTCAACAGCATTAGGAAACAAAGCAAGTATTTTGTCCGACGATTTGTTGGATTTTTTCCCGCGTACATCATTGACTACCGACCACACACCTTTGAATGTCTTGCACATCTTCGAACTCCAGATTTTCTTTGATTTTATAATTTCACTTGTGACCTTTGCTTTATAGTGGCGATAGAGAGCGAAATTTCCGTTCCGGTAAGCACGCCAACGTTTATTAATTAAGTCAAGTATGACTGGCGTTATCCACGGCTTTGTCTTTGAGGTAAACTTAACAAAGGAGACAGGTATTTCCGACATAGCTTCGTAAAATTTATCGTAAAAATGTTTTACACCATTTTCTATGTCAGTGGAATCAAGAACTTTAGACCAATCTGAAGACTCGAGAGCTTTAGAAAACGCAACAATGTGTGAGCTCCTAAAGTCAAAAACTTTCTGAATATGCATGTCTTTACATAGTGTATTTACATTTCTTGAAACAATTACAATTTTATGCAAATGTGTAGCAAAACCAAGTGGTGGAGCAATCAAAATTTCAAAACTGCTAGAAAGACTTGTATTACAGAAGAACTTATCAAATGTAGCGTTTCCAAAAGTAGGCACATTGACAATATTAGAAATATTGAACTGCTGTTCAAGAAAAGAGAAGTCGTACCTGTTGAGATCTCCACAAACAAATAACTCAGCGTTTGGAGCACAGTTGAGTAAGAAATCAAATGTATATACAATATATTCTTTGAATAACACAAAAACTTCTGACTTTAGACCTGGTGGAATATATATACATACAAGATACGACAGTGTGCTTGTAACTGGGTCTGTATACTTTATCAAATTATATTCAATACCCGCAGGTTTCACAAAATCACATGGAACACTTGCAGATGAAATGGATGATGCAGCATGGATGAGTGTGCCGCCACCTCGACGGTTATCAGAAACATTGTCACGCCGATCATGACGAAAGACATCATGGCCATCTATAGATATAATCTCGTTTTCGATTTCTGGAGTTAGCCATGTCTCTGTCACGCAAATAAAAACTGGTTTCAGCGCTACTGTTAAAGCCCGAAGCTCATCTAATTTGTAAAACATTGATTGAGCATTACAAAGAATAAGCCAATTTGATTTTGATCTAGGAGATTCCAATTTTTTAATGTTTCTCGCTGTTTTACAAAAGTGGCTTAAAAGCGGAGTCAAAAATGCTGAGTATTTCGTCTTACAACAACTGAATTACGGCATATCATTACGTCTTCACCATTGTTCCTTCTTTGCTTCAGTTCGTCACGTAGATGTTTGTGTAGTATTCTTTCCAACTGTGTTCGATCGGGGTTGATGTAGACACCTTGATATTCGTGGGATGCTCGTAATCCTTTCGCTTTCCTCAAAATCTCTGTTTTTTGCTCGATGTTCATGCACTTAACTCTGAGGAGTCTAGGTCTTCTTCCTGCTTCAAGACGGCCAATTCGATGAACATCTGCGAAGCTGTCGGGATTAAGAACATCAATATTCAGTGTTGACAGTAACTTCTTACAGCTGTTTGAGTCACAATGCTTCCTTTCATTCGCCGAGTCAGAGGGCGATTCAGGGAAGCCCGAGATTACGAGGTTCAGTCTTCTACGTTCCCTTTCCTCCATCTCAAAAGTTGCCTCATATAAAGCTTTCATTTGACTTTCTTTCACCTTGTTTAGTTCTGATTCCATTTCGTCCGTCTTCTTCTTAATAAGCTCATTGCTCTTCTGTAGCTCTGTGACATCGACCTTCAAACATCTGATACCCTCAGTCTATTCCTCCATTTCGCTGCGTAGGGTCTCAACGATTTCATTCTTCGTATTCTGCATCAAGACTGTCAATTCCTTCATCTTGCCATCGATGAGAGACTTGATGTCATTCAGAGTGACAGAGGATGATGTCGATCCAGATCTTGTATTTCTCTTTGGAGTGATTTCAGGCATTGTGTATAACTGTCAAGCACGGAAATCTCGTCGTAACCAAAAATAACAGAATAAAGGGATTCAACTGATTACGTCACCAAAAAATCGATAATCGGAAAGTAGCGCGACAGGGGTCGTTTAGAGATTGTCTGGTGATCAGCTGACAGGTTCAAACCACTGACAGTCCCAGTGTTACAAAAAGATTGTGTTGACTGACAATACCAGCCTTACATCAACCACATGCAGTACACAGAAGAGCGAGGCACTGAATAACGAAGAACGGAAACAATAGACAATTGATGGTAGAGATATCTCGATGAATCCGAAGCGAACAAAATTCACCAATGGAGCAAAAACCAAATCGAAATCCTCACATGGATGGAAAACGATAATGACGGAAGCAAAAACACCGACGGAAACAGATCCACGACAGTGAGAGGATTTACGTAATATAATTTTGCAAAATATACGTGGGACAGAAGTGATCAAACACGTTCAGAAACGCTACACTAACTGAGAGACAGAAAACAGACACGACCACGCTAACACGCTGTCTTCGTTGGATATACAGGAATATTTAGTTGATGTAATGTTTCTAAATCATAAACAGTTAAATGTTCTTTAGTAATCAGCCACCATAAATTATTATATGCTAGAAATACTCTGAAACTTCATAGACAAAGTGGGAAGTCTTTTGTTTTCGTGTAACTTTTTATACCGTGTTTGATTTTATAGTCTTTCACGAATTGCATATATTTACGATGGTAATAAAATTTAACTTCATGTTTCGGGGTGAGAGGCCTTGTAGGATGACGATAATTTTTTAAAACTGGTACGTGTTCTATTTTATAGGCATTTGTCTTCTGAGTTTCACTCATCTCATTAATCATTCTTTAAAACAAAAATCACATGTTATGTACTTCATCTATTATTGGACGCATGGCACTTAATGTATTTTTTTGCATCAGAGACTAAAGGTTGTACATTTGTCAATACATCTTGGAAATCATTAATGCCTGTTCGGATAACATCTAGAGTATGTTTGAATTCTTAACACATTATTCAGATAATGATCGAGATAGAAATAAAAAGTTTCAGGTATGATCGTTAGTGGCTCAAGTGACTCATTTTCTAAGAAGATCGTTATTTCCTCTATGTTATGACATTTTTTTTAGCAGAAAAGATGATGTTAACAAATGTTGGCGGGTGTGCTTGCAGTCCCAATAATCAAGAATCAGAAATAGAACTAGAAAACTATATCATGAAAACTGGAGACGTTTTGACAGGTCCGTTACATCTTTCTATTCTTCCACAACAAAATACTGAGTTAGCAAATAAAGAATATGTAGATAGACAAATAAATGTCTTGAAAGAAGAACTGACTCCACTAATGAAAGAACCGAAGCTTCTAAAACAGAATGACAAATCATTAACATAAAAATTATCAAAACTTGATAAAAAGGATAAAGAGCTAGAAGTAAAATTGTTACAACTTGATAAAAAAGATAAAGAGCTAGAAGCAACAATATCAATACTTCATAGAAAGCTAGCAGAACAATCAAAGATTTTGAAATTACTTTCTGTAAATTTAAAGTCTGCTATTCTAAAGAATACAAATCAAAATAAACAACTGAAAGAAGAGTTAGAAAAAACTACCAAACAGGATCAAAAATTAATACAACAGTTACATCAGTTACAATCTACATTTCAAAAACTTGTTGATAAATTGAGTAGCAGAATTACACAAGAAGCGAAGTTCATGAATAGTATGAACAATGAAGTGAAGTTAAATGCTCTTAAGACAGCATTAAAGATGAATGAGAAGAAAATGCAAGTTAATAGAAAAGAAATTAAAATACATCACACGCTGCTTGACGCAATAGATAAAGTGCAACAGAAAATTAATAAAGTTATCAAGCGGTTGTTGCCCATTCACACACATAAATCTTAATAGAACCTTGTTCAGAGGCTTTAGCCGATCACAAACGTAAATCTTAATCACAAACTTAAATTTTAGCTTTAAGAATGCCTGTAATTTACAAGCACAATCTTAAACAATTTGCTTCAAAAGCAATGGGCAAAAGACCGTTCCAGGACACCATAAAATTCAAAAAAATAGTATCTTTAAAAACGACATAAATTCATGAATTTGAACCCTTTTTCAGGTTTTTAAGACATAAATACATGAATTTAGTCCATTCAAAAAGTACCATTTTTTCAAAAAATGACATTTTTAAAAACGACATAAATTCATGAATTTGAACCCTTTTTCAGGTTATGAAGACCTAAATTCATGAATTTATGACGTTTTTAAAAATACCCAATTTTTCAAATTTTTCAAAATCTCAAACTTGTGATTATGACATTTTTCATTGCTTAAATCATGACCGTTCCAGGACACCGAAAATCATAAAAGTTAAGAATCTCAAATTTGTGATTATGACATTTTTCATTGCTTAAATCATGACCGTTCCAGGACACCGAAAATCATAAAAGTTAAGAATCTCAAATTTGTGATTATGACATTTTTCATTGCTTAAATCATGACCGTTCCAGGACACCGAAAAAATCATAAAAGTTGAGAATTTTAAATTTGAGAATTACAATTTTTTCTCTCTCTTAAATCATGTCCTATAATTGATGTGCGGGACTCCGATGTATTCAAAAATTCTTCTCATATCCAAGTGTAAGAATATTTTACTTTGTGCTTGCAGATGTATGATTTCCCTTGATAACTTCATAATTCTTCTCCGCTTTGTCTCCAATCGAACAGATCTTTTACGTAGATCCAACCATTGTGATGATAAGATTTAAACTAAGATTGTAATGTGATACGTTTTATGAATTGTGTGTGTGTTTAAATAGTAAGTGAAATTTATGAATGGTGATCTAAGCAAAGCGGCATTGTAAGTGTATGAAGTTTGCTTGACAACATACGGGTATGACGACGCGTATGATTAAATGTACTTGAATGACAATGAGGAAATTGCATTGCATTGTAAATCATTTCATCGGCCAGATCCAAAACCAAACTGCCGACCGAAACCAGAATTGTTGCGGTTTTGGCTCGACAATTGGTCTCGACTATCGATACTGCGATATTGTATTGAATACTTGCTATAACAACAGAATATTACCTCAAAGCAGAGAATGAATTAATAGATTGCTTTTATGCTATTAACGCCATTTATGAATGCACAACCCGTATGATCCCTAAACAATCATGCGGTTTGAGAAATGTGGAAACAGATGTTGCTATTGTCTTAATACAGATAAAACAAACAATATCCTCTTAATGAGAGTTCATAAAAATAAAATGTAACAATGTAACGTTTTCATTTAGATTAAATTAAATCATTTCAAAATCGAATAAGTAGTAAGTAAAGACATCATTAGAGAACAGTTTTAAATCAATACCCCCTCTTCTGACTAAGTAGTAAGGAAAGTCATCATTAGAGAACAGTTTGAAATCAATACCCCTTCCCTTCTGTCTTCTAGGGAACCCTATAAGAAATTTTTTTAATTATAAAATGAGCAATATAAATGAGTTTTTAAAATTATATGGAACGCAAACAACTACAAATTTTGATCTAAAGAAAATTGCAAATCAATTAGGAATAAAGAATTTTCATGTTCTAATGAGAGACGAATTACAATTCCTAAAAAATAAGCCAACAGGAACCTTCAGTTCCCGGAACAAAGTTCCATCAATAACTGTAAATTTCGTAACCAATCTCCATACGTCAGATGAAAAAGGCGTACATTGGTCAGCAGGCGTTAAAAATCATCAGCAGAACTATTATTTTGATTCATACGGTTTGCCCCCTACAAATGAAGTAAAAGAATTACTTGGAACGGGAACATACAATACGTTTCAAATTCAAACACCAGGCACTACCTATTGTGGACAATTATGTTTATACGTTTTGTACAAATTACAAAAAGGAGTACCATTTCTAGATATAATGTTAGAGTTAAACAATCTATAACTCAAGCGAAGCTAAAGCTCTGTTTTCTGTAATTCATTTTGATAAAATCGGCCTCTGATATCTTCATCATCTAAATCTTTGATTTCGTAAGTAATCGGATAACTTTGATTTATTTTAGAAACTTCAAATATTTCTTTAGTCCAGTATCCGCGAAGCCTTTTTCAAATTTATTCTTATATTTAAATATTCTAACTCTATCTCCAATTTTAAATTTCGGCTTAAGTTTCTGCAAATTCGGATTACTCTCATTTGAATAATTATTCTCGAATATTTTTTTCTTATCAAATCACGGTCGTCAGAAGCATTCTTTGGGGTTTCTTCAATACCTGAATGAATCTTATTGTTATACTCTTCTACAACTCCTGGTAATATCTTCAACCATTTCTGATTTCTTTGCTCAGTTAATTTCTTGAATAATTTATTTTTTAACGTCCGATTGAATCTTTCTATCACTACAGCCTTTCCTGCATTTTCAGTTGAATAAACAGTTTCAAATAGTGGCTGAACGTTTCGGTTATAAAATTCCGACCCTTTGTCAACAAACAATTTTTTTGGCTTTCTCTTACTTTCTTTAAAGATTTCTTCAAACGCATATTTAACTGATAGACCACTTTTATTTTTTAAAGGCTTTACCCAAGCGTATCGTGTATATAAATCTATAACGGTCAATGCGTATTTGTAGTCCCTTTCATTCGGCATATGAATAAGATCAGCACTCCAAATATCATCTTTATTAAATACTTTTACTTTCAATAAATATTTAGGCCTTCTGTATTCCCTATGAATTTCAGACGCGTAGGTTCGAGCGTTGCTCTCAGACAGCTTAGCTGTCGTTTCATTTAAACCCTGTCCGAATAATATTTTAGCTTGTAAAGCTTTCTTAACAAACATTCTTTCAATTTTTTCTCTAAATGTAGGATTTTGAATACTATCTAATTCTTGAATCATCTTCTTATCAGCTGCATGTCGAGAACTTAGATCATGATTTCGATAAGCCAACTCATGCCTGTAAGCTGCGGCATCTACTCTATTTATTGGTTCTTCACCTGGTTTCGGATTATTATTCTCATCTAGTCTTATATCTAATCGAGTTCCTGGACCGGTATATGAATGACCAGGAAGATGTTTTTCTTTCGCATATTTACTCCAAATAAAGCCAGGAAAGTTTTCTAATTTTTTTTGTATGTCACCTCCAATATGCTGACAATTTGAGTTTTTATTTTTGTGTAATAGATAATTCAATAAATCTAAATTAGAAATTTTTAATTTAATTAAATTTTCGGAATTTGTAGAATTCATTTTAAAAGATAAAATAAATGTTTTACCTAATAGAACCAAAGCTTCTGAGGCTTTAGCCGATCGGACCAAAGGTCCTGAAGTTATTACCTTATCATACTAGGACTTAGATGTATTCCAGAACCATCTTTAGTTTCTTTAATTTCAATTAAATCATCAACATTGTGGAGAATATTTTTAAGAACTCGTTTTCCTTCATCAACTAATTTTAATTTACTAATAAAATTATCTACTATTCCGTCACCCCTAGCAACTTTCTCTAACTCTCTATTATGTCGTTTTTGTTCTTCTAATGCTGCCTTCTCTGATTTTTTTTTTATTTACTGCTTGGACAATACCAGCTGTCCCACCTGCAACACTTCCTGCTGCTGCTATGCCTCCTATTATTAGTGGAATTAATGGGAGAATTCCACCATTCTTTTCTTCTTGTAATTTAATATTCTCTATCATTGGTTTACTTATGTAATACTTTTTTTTGTTAATCGTAATAGTTTTAGGGGTATTTTTGTCAACAATATTACGTAATTTTAATTCAACAGTTTTATTATTACTTTTCGCTTGCGACATTTTTAATAAAAAAATTTTAAATTAGGAATTTTGATCTATTCTAGTCAAGAATAAATTTTAAGTTAGGAATTTTAAATCTATTCTAGTTACGAAAAATTTTTAAGTAAAGAATTTTTAATCTATTCTAGTTACAAAAAAATTTTATTACTAATTACTAAAAAAAATTTTAAGTTATCAAAAAAATTAATTAACTTATCGGAGCGAAGCTCCTCGAGGCTTCAGCCGATCGGACCAAAGGTCCTCAGGTTACTAACCTATCCTAGCCATCTTTCCATTAAGAATTTCAATAGAATATTTTACATCTTCTAGCAATAAACCATAAGCCATCAATGAAGTTGTGGAATCTTTCTTTTCAATATTAATTGTTACATCACAACCAGTCTTGATAATATCTTCAGATTGTGCACTTAAATCGAAACAGAAAACAGGATATAAATGTCTCCAATCTCCAGGAGTTAATTGTGGTTCAACTCCAAATTCTATACAAAGATTTCGATAAGAATCATATCCTTCCATAAATTGATTATTGGTATCATCGAATCTTAATGGATCAATTGGATACCGGGTTTGATTTAATGAAACTTGTAAACTTCGAATTGTATTAATATGAAAAAGATTGTTGTTCTTATCAAAACTTGGAGAATTATTTCTTTGAAATGTTAGTAATAAATATCTTGGAGTATTATCTGTAATATCTGTAATATAGGGTTATCTGTGTTGGTGTATTATCTATTGGAGTAAATATCTGATTATCAACTTCAAAAATTAAATCACCTCCAGTATTTACTCTACTGGAAGATCCGGGATTCATAGCAATTCTTATATAGTCATTCTTTTTTTGATTATTACTGACGAACGGAGGATCGTCTAATCTAAATTTATTTTCGATAAGCGAAGACATTTTTATAAAGAATAATTTGACTTTTTGTTTACTACTAAACTTGTTACTAAAAAAATTACTAAAAAATTTTATTAAAATATAATTTTAGAATTTTGCTAGACCAGCTCCGCTGCTCACGCCATTACCTCTTATTTCTTCAATTGAACGTTTTATGGCTACGCCTGATTTCTTCTTATGTTTACTATCAGACGGAGCTCCGCTCCTCAAGGTTTCCCCAACAGCAATGTTAGCAATTTTATTTTTTGTTTCCTCTGAAAGTTTTTTTAAATTTTTTAGTTCTTCGGAATCATTCCTAAGTTTACGAATAGCTTCTAGTTGTTTTAATTCGTTTTGAGACTTGACAGCATTTGATATTGCACTAGCTGTTCTACCTATAGCAGCTGCTCCTTTTGCAGCAGATGTAATTAAATCTTTATTATTTTTAATTAAGTTAACGATACTTCCAATACCAGAGAAGATACCAGCCCCTTCTTTTTGGACGGTACCTGCGGTGCCTAGGAACTTTTGTGTTCCGATTGTTTTTACACTGTCATAATGATAAACAGGATTCATACGTGGTTCATGAGCAATTCTTTGATTTGAAGCAAATTGTTTAAGATTGTGTTTATAAATTATAGGCATTTTTTAGGATTAAATTTGACTTTTGGGAAAAAATATTTACGTTAATATTTGCGCTAAGATTTGCGTTTGTGAATGGACAACAACTTCGAGATAACTTTATTAATTGATTGTTGCACTTTATCTATTGCGTCAAGCAGCGTGTGATGTACTTTAATTTCTCTTCTATTAACTTGCATTTTCTGCTGATTAATCTTCAACGCCGTTTTAAGAGCATTTAACTTAATTTTAAGAACATCTAATTGTCTTTTAACAGAATCTAACTGTTCTTTATTTTCTTTAGAGTATTCTTGAAAATTTTTCTTTAATTCATTTTCTAAATTGATTTTAAGAGTTTTCATTTTATCAACTTTTTGATTAAGTGAGTTTACTTCATTTATTATTCTATTCATCTTTTTCATTTGTTGAGTAATTTTAGAACTCAATTCATCAACACTTTTTTGGAATGTAGTTTGTAACTGCTTTAAATTTTTTTTAATTCTTTCAGGTAGTTTTTCTATTTCATCTTCTAATTGTTCTTTTAACATTTTTATCTGATGTTTATTTTTAATGACTGCAGATTTTAAATTTATAGAAAGTAATATTAAAATTTTTGATTGTTCAGAAATCTTTTTAAAAAGTTTTGCTGTATCTGCTTCTAGCTCTCTATCCTTTTTATCAAGTTTTAATAGTTTTTCGTTTAATGATTTGTCATTAAGTTTTAGCAACTTTAATTCATTCATCAGTGGAACCAAAACATCGTTTATATATTTTTCTTTTAAGTCATTGATTTGTGTATCAACATATTGTTTATTTGTTAACTCTGTATTTTGTTGCGGAAGAATAGAAAGATGCAATGGACCAGATAAAACATCTCCAGTTTTCATAATATAATTTTCTATTTCTATTTCTAATTCACGATTATTCGGGATATATGCACCTCCACCAACATTTGGTAACATCATTTTTTAACAATAAAAAAATAAAATTTTTTCTAATAAAAATAAAAAAATGGATAAAGCAAATTTAAAAAAATTATATTCGCCCGCATCATCCTGTTCTTCTTATTCGACGAGATCAACGGGATTTGAAAATAAATGTTTTGTTAATAGTAATAATAATCCATGTATAGATGTTAATCTTTTGTTTGAATTACAAGCCGAAATATTTAGAGAACAGACTAAAGGTTTACCTTCTATAGAAACTAAGTATTGCTTATTTCCGGGGGATCCATTTATTAAATTTATGGATATTGTTAGTAAATATAATGATGTAGCTTATGTGGAATTAAATAAAGAAAATATGGTTATAATAGGTCATAATAATGTTTTCGGTTTTATTAGAGCTGTATTACCAATTAGTAATACTGATTGGATAGAAACTAAAATTATTAATTATATCAATATTAAAGAATTAGTTAAAAAATGAAAATCTTTTTCGAAAGAAAAAATTAGATTATTTGTTGACGATCAAAATCAATACAATATTCATATTGAAAGTAAAAAACATAATGAAGAATTATTATGTCAGGTATATTATAGAGATACAATTTATAAACAAGAAACATTAGAAATGCCGCAAAGATATGATGATGATACTTATATAGGATTATATTCAAACTTGAATATTAATTTATTAAAGTCTTATATTAACGGGTTGGCCCAGCAAGAAAAAATATACATGTGGACCACACCTTATACTATTAACAATGACCATAATCATAATCATAATAAACGAACTGAAGGTTCTAGGGCTTTTCCCGATCTTAAAGAATCTTATGATAATAATTTAGATGATGATAATATAGATGATGATTCTGTAACATCTGAAAAAGGTGTGAATGGTGAAAAAGATTACAAAAATATTAGTAATTATAAAAATTTATCTAAATTTCATTTTCTTACAATTGAAAATAATAATGATGGTATAGTTGAAGATACTGTTAGACAACTATGTGTCGGGTCTACAAAATTTAAATTAGGATTTACATCTAATCAATTTAAAATTTTATCATCTTTAATAAAAACTAAAAGTGATTCAGATTATGGTGGTGTTATTAAATTTTCCAAAAGAGATCAAAGACCAATATTTTTCTCTATTATATTATTATCAGATAAAAGATGTAATTTAGAATTAGATATTCCAATAAGAGAATGGTATCCTATCAGGGAATGGCATCCTATACCAAAAAGTGTAATTTATGATGTTGAAGAAACAATTTATGATGATGATGAAGAATCAATTGATGATGATGATGAAGAATCAATAGTTAGTGAAAATAAATTTAAATTATCTTTTGATAAAACCTTATATGATGAAACTTAATATGATAAAACTTAATGTGATAAAGAAAATAAAATAACTTAAGAATGTGAAATATATAATAATATATGATAACTCTCAAGTCCTTGATATTAGAATGTTTATATCTAAAATTAAAACACAAATTTTTCTTTAAAAAATAAAAAATGGAAAATACCAAGTTTTATTGTGTCTTATGTAAAAAAAATTGCAAACAAAAAGAAGTTATCAATCTCATTTAAATAGTAAATTGCATTTACAAAATGTAGAACGAGTTGATGAAGGAAATATATTAAAATCAAATAGTTATAAAAACTATCTAGAAACATTGCCTACTGATATAAAAGTTAAAAAAATGTTTGATGATTATTCACATTCGGAATATAAAAAAGTTTTTAATAGTGAAGAGGAGACCCTACCAGATGGAAGATATTTATTTAGCGATACTGATGAATTTGATGAAGCTGAACGAACCGATGAAGCGGTAACAGATATAAAATATTTATTTAATGAATCTGTTGAACATAATGAAACCGATGAAACTTTTTATAATGTATTAACAAACTTTTATAATATATTTAAGAAATCTTTCAAATGTTATATGAATGTAGAAGTACTTTATACAAAAAATGGACCTGATGGAATTCCTGAAGAAATAATACAAGGACATTTTACAAATTCACAAGAAATTCATAATGTAAATGATATACAACCCATATTTAAATCGATGATACTTAAATTAGAAAATTGTATAATTGAAGCCCAGTTACGTGAATCTGGTTGGAGATTTGTTAAAATACTATCTAAGAAAATAGTAATTGATAAATATAAAAATAATACTGGTGGTAGTTATGTTCCTTTGCCTTTCAGTTCTCCACAAATAATCAACATACAAAACGAAGATGAACGTTGTTTTCTGTGGAGTGTTATAGCACATTTACATCCTGCAAAATATCACAAAGAAAGACTAAGTCATTACAATAAAGAAGAATACATAAATGAATTTGATCTCTCTGATGGCTTAGATGAATTTCCATATGATTATAATAGGTTAAAAAAGTTTCATAAAAAGAATAAAAATTTAATAGAAGTAAATGTTTTTGAATTAAATGTGAATTATGTTTCTATTGGTAAAATTACTCCACTTTACTCAGATTCAAAGAAATTTTATTTGAATAATAAAAATTTATGTCAATCAGAAATAGTATATAATGATAGAGGAAATTACATGCATCATAATATTTATTACCAAGGAAATATAATATGTACTGAAAAATTTGAAATTATTAAAACACTATCACCAATAATGATTAATCATAATAATTATAAAGGACGTAATTATAATTATGATTATGATTCCGATTATTTATCTTTATCTTTAGAATATCAACAAAAATTACAAAATTTAAATGAAATTTTACAAAAATGTAAAACAGATTATCAACAACAAACAAAAATGTTACTACAAGAATATCACCATAAATATCAAAATAAGATAGAAACGATTCAAAAATTTAATGAAGAAAATAATGAAGAAAATGAAACCAATCAAAAAATAAATGAATCTTTAAAAAAATGTCTACAACAATATAAAGAACAATATGATAAAGAATATGAACAACAGCTACAAATATTAAATCAAAATTTTCATCGAAATACATTTAATCTTGCAAAAGAAATTGATGAAACACATGAAATATATAAAGATAAATTTGAAAAATTAAAACAAACAAAACAACCAGCACAAGCGAATATATTATATTATCAGGGTCATTTTATATTGTGTAAAGATGTTTCTATATTTACAAAAACTTCAGATAATACAAATTTTCCTTGTCTTCAATGTATGACAAGTTTTAGAACTAAAGAAGAAATGAATAGACATTTGGAGAATTGTCAACAAAACGAAGCAGTTGAAAATACTTTTCCTAAAGATGATTATTTAGAATACAATAGATGGTATTTTAAAAATAAAGTACCCTTTACAATATATTGTGATTTCGAAGCATGTAATGTTAATATGACACAAAATCAAACGGAAAGTTCCAGGGCTTCACCCGATTCTGAAAATGATAATTATGAAAAAAGTGCAGCTGAACAAAGTAAAGAAAAATATTTATTTGAACAAAAACCATTATGTTGGGGAATGTACATTCATTCAAATTATCCTGAATTATTTAAATCAGAATATTATCAATATTATGGTGAAGATAGTTCAGAAATGTTTACAAAGAAAGTAGAAGAATTACAAAATTATTTTTCACAATTGCTTGAAACAAATATTCCAATGATGCCATTAACAGAAAAAGAAAAATTAAATTTTATTAATGAAACAAAATGTTATTACTGTGGAAAAGAATTTACAAAAAATTATAAAAATGGCAAAGGTAGATATCTTGATAAGGTAAAAGATCATGATCATCTAAATGGATTATATAGAGGTGCAGCACATAATTCTTGTAATCTTAATGCTAATAAATTTAAATATAACTTTGTTCCTCTATATTTCTATAATGGTTCTAAATATGATTTCCATCTAGTAATGAAAGATTTATTTTCATCTGAAAAATTACAACAACAACAAATAAATGTACTATGTAAAACAGAAGAAGAATATTTTTCAATGCAATTAGGTTGTATTAGAATTTTAGATGCATTTAGATTTTTTACTCCTTATTCATTAGATGTTATGGGAAAAACTTTGAAATCTGAACAATGTAAAATATTAAATAAATATAATTTAAAACCTTTAAAAGGAATATTTCCGTATGAGTACATAACTGGAGATTTTAATTCTGTGAATAAAATTATGGAAGAAGAACAACTTCCTCCAATAAATAAATTTAAATCAACATTAAAACAATCACAATTATCTGACGAAGACTATGCAGAAGCTGAAAAGAATTGGAGAGAGTTAAATTGTAAAACAATGTATGATTATACAATGAAATATCTTCAGATAGATGTATTAATACTAGCTGATCTTTTCGAAAACTTTCGTGACATGTGTTTAGAATATTACGGAATAGATCCATGTTATTGTTATTCTACACCAGGTTTAACATGGCTAGCAGGATTAAAACATACTGGTGTTCAAGCCGATGGCTCTAGGACAAAGTCCGTTAAACTTAAACATTATAAAGAAAATACATATGATAAATTATTATTTTTTGAATCTGGAATTAGAGGTGGAGTTTCATCAGTTTTAGGTAATCGTTATGTACAGTGTTACAATAAAAAAGTAAATCCTGATGATTATGGAATAATGAAACCTTTATCTCCAGAAGAAAGTGATCAGTTTATAAAATTGTTTAATCAAAATATAGAAGGACTTATATCAAATGAAGATAGTCAAGCAGCAGTTGATGAAATCATGAGAGAAAACTATTTGTTATATTATGATTTTAATAGCTTATATTCTTCTTGCATGATACAAGAATTACCAACAGGTGAAATGTCATGGTGTAATATTCTTGATTATCAAAAAACATATGATGGAAATTATAATCATGGTTATATATATGAAGTTGATTTAGTATACCCTGATGAAATAAAAGATAAAACAAAATATTTTCCTTTCTGTCCCGAAAACAAAATTCCTAATATAGAAGATTTTTCAGATTATCAAAAATCTTTAATTCCTAAAAAATACAGACCAACAAAAAAACTTATGTTAACACAAAGCAATAAAGGAAAGTATGTTGTTGAAGGAAGAATGCTGGTTGGTATTTAGATCATGGAATGATTCTCACCAAAATACATCGAAAACTATTTTATCGAAAATCTAGGTGGTTAAAAAATTATATAGAGTTCAATATTGAAAAACGCAAAATAGCTAAAAGAAATAAAGATGATTTTGGAAACGTGTTCTTCAAATTAATGAATAATGCATTTTATGGTAAGACTTTAGAAAATGTGCGTAATAGACAAAATATTGAAATAGTTTATGATAAAGATAGGTTTCAAAATTTAACAAGGAAACCTACATATAAAAGAACTACTAGATTTAGTGATGAACTATGTGCTGTACATTTACGTCGAATTAGCGTAAAACATGATAAGTTTAATTTCATTGGTTTCACTATATTAGAATTAGCTAAACTATTTATGTATAGATTTATATATGATTATTTGGCACCTGCTTATGGCAAAAACTATAAATTACACTTTACAGATACCGATTCTGTTTTCTTAGAATTAACAATACCGTATAATTCTACACTTGATGAAGAAATTAATAAAATAAAAGATATCATTCATCCTTCTGATTTATGTAAAGTAAAAGATGAATTAGAAGGAAATGAAGATTTCATAACAGAAGCTATATTTTTAAAATCTAAATGTTACTGTTATGATACAACTAATAATATTAAAACACATAAAACATTAAAAGGAATTTCAAAGGCATCAGTGGCTAATCAAATAACATTTCAAGATTATAAAAATGCATTATTTAATAATGAAATAAAAACAGCATGTAATTATAGACTTAATTAAAAAAAAACATAAAATGTATTTAAAAGAAGAACATAAATTAGCATTAGATCCATTTGATGATAAAAGAAAAATTTTACCTGATGGAATAACTACTGAACCTTTTTAATTTTCTAATTTCTAAGATAGACAAATTTGATATATACATAAAATAAAAAATAATAAAATATTATAACACTATATTTGTATATTTTTTATCACTCGGTAAACAAATGTTCTATAACTCTATCATGAATTTTTTTATCAATATTAATTGTAATGAAGCCATAATCTTTTGACCAAGCATTGTTACACGATTGTTTAAATTCATCTTTATTTCTTACACATAAATCTCTTAACAAATCACTTAAGTTTCTTGCATTTATTTCAAATAGTATAAATATATTTGCATTCTTTCTAATAACACTTCCGTCTAATGAATACATACTTTGTGTTAAATAAAAAACACTACAGTTATTATGTCTACCTCTTGTGAAATAATTTCTCTGAACTGACTGATTTCTATCATTAACACAATCATCAAAAATTACACAATGTTTCATTGTTTTATCTAGTTTACTAGGATCTTGCATATTACCACTATCATCTATTAATTGTATTTTTATATGCTTATTTTTATTAGATTCTACTAACTGATTATTTTTTGTTGCTTCTTCACACCACGAACTTATTTCTTCTTCATCTTCAGATTTTTCATATTCCTTGAATAATGAAGCAATTGCTGTTTTTTTAAGATTATTTTCAAATCCATATTTTAAAAATTGATAGACGGGTTGTGCTGCCGTTGTTGTATAAATTATAAGATTGTTATAATCCAAAAAATTTGGAGTCGTTAAAATTTTAAATAATAGATACGTTTTTCCACATCCTGATCTTCCACAAATAACTGACAAAACTTTATTAGATAAATTTGGATGATGATTAAATTTGAGTTTTTTTTTATTTAATGGGGGTAGTTCACTCATTTTTTAATAAAAAAATTTTATTTTATTTTTATTTTTTGTTTCTAAAGAAGAAGAAGAAAATTAGACTTCTCTAGCTTCGCGTAGGAGTTTATACCTCTCGAACCAAAAGATCTATCATAATCTCTTCACCTCCAAAATTTATTTCTTGTCCTTTTTCATCAGTGATTCTAATGTTAATGTTGTTAATAGTTTTTCTTGTAATAGGGAAATATATTAATGTTTGTGGAAATACATTTAATCTATAACCAATCGGTACAGTAAAAGCTGGAAAACTGAATATTAAATTTGATAATTTACCATTTATATATCCTCCTTCAATAATGTCACAATGCACAACAATTGAATTTATTTCAGTTATTTTTGGAATCTTCTCACCTAAATGATAACCTTGACTATAGGTTTGTTTATTAAATCCTAATAGCTTTGACAATGATCTATCATGATTATAATCAACTTGATGATTTTCGTTTAAAGTAAGAGAAGATTTATTAACTGCCGGTTCAACTGCAAAATGTAATTGTTTCTTATCTTTAAATGGTATACCTAAATGTCTCTTAATTTCATTTGATATTGATTCAACTTCGTAAGAACCAGGAAGAAAAGTTAGTACTTTCCACGTTTTGCCTTTATCAGTAGAATATCTAAATTGATCATTCACATCTTTGATAACGTTTTGAATAGTGTTAAATGTGGAGAAACTAGTCAATGCAATTTGATAATTTTTATTTTGTTCTAAATGAAGAATGGGTTCTAAATTACAAGTGTGTGATGAAGTAGTTGTTATAATTTTTAACGTCGTACTAAATTTTGATGAACCCAAAATCTCTGTCAAATTTTCTAAATGATTATTAATTTTGTCTAAATCTGCTGAACACATTTTTTAGTTAAAATTTTGAATAAATATTTTTTTATAAAAAAATTAGAAACAACATATTTCAGCTACACTTTTATAATCCTCTTCATTTAGAATCTTCTTTTCTAACAGTCTTTTCAATATAGCATGAATTTCATTGAAACTAGAATTATGTCCTTCTTTTATTGCAGATATTAAAATATTTAATCTATTTAGTACTTCTTGTGGATCATCTGGTAAAAATATGGTTGTTTCTGTTTTCTGTTTTTCAGATAAACCTTTCCCTACTTTAACTCCCGTTGATAATAAATTTTCTAATTGTTTATAACGTCTAAGAGATTTTACTGCACCAACTCTGTCTAACATAGCTTTATATTTTATGAGATCTTCTACAGCATAATTATTTAAATCTGCTCCTCTTAAAAGATTAACAAAATTTCTATCTAAATTAAAAGGAGATTTATCTGGTGAAAAAATTATACCTCGAAAAGATTGTGGAAATATTTCTTTTTGTCCGAGATAAAATCTAGGTATTGTTTTTCCATCTATAAATGAGATAGAATGTTCAAATTGCATAGATTTTGGTAATTTCTTATTAATGTTTGATTCTAGTAATCCATAGTCATCTAATATAGTTTTGTGTTCTGGATCTGTTATATTAATTTGTTTATCATTATTTGTAAGTTCTTTTTCAAGAGTTTTAAATGGTTTCATAGTTTTCTCAAAATCAGTTTTTACTTATTCGGTTTGCTGCATTTTTTCAAATTATATATCAGATTGAATACCAGCTTTTATCATTCTATGTTGAAGATGATTTTCTTTCATAATATTTCTTTGTTTTATTAACTCTTCTAATTGTTTTATTCTTTTAAAATTATCAGCTCTAATTTTATCCATTTTTAAAATGTAATATTTGAATTTTGTGGTAACATTGGAATACAGCAAAAACATTTTACTGAACAAATTATTTTTTTACTGCTTTGTTGTTTGACATCTTTTCGTTTAAAGTTTTCTCGTTTTAAGTTTTGTTTAATAAAGTTTTGTTTAATAAAGTTTTGCTTAAATTTTCGCTTAAAGTTTTTAGCTCTTCTAAAAAAAATTTGTCATTTTCTTCATTAGAAATTTTACCATCACTAGAAATTTTGCCATCCTGTCTATTCTTTTCATCAACTTTTTCGCACTTTAAATGAAATGGCGTTTTATTAGCTTCATTAGCTATTTGATCAAATTTTTCAATCTCATCTAACGTAATAACATTATCATCACATACTCTTTGAAAGTAGTAATGTAGTTTATCATAGACTTCTTTAATATGTAAATGCTTAGTTTTTAATGATTTTCGTTTCTTAGTTATTAAAGATTTATCTAACATTGTAACAAGTGAAGTTGCAAAAACACCCGTACCTGTTAAAGCTGTAGCAACTACTGGAATTACTAAAACACCTGAAGATATAACAATTGTTAAAGCACCTAAACTTAATTTTAAGAATATGCCAATTCCTTGTGTTACATTCTTAACTTTGCTCCATCTCTTTCTTAATTTTTTATAATGCTCTAATCTTAATAATAATTGAGATTCCTTATCTTTCATATAACGTACTCTATCTTTGTGTTTTTCTTTATTCATTTCATATGATAACGAAGGATATATTCTTGCGGTTTCTTCCACTTTTGCTTCTTCCATTTTTAAAGAAATATTTTCAGTCACATGATATATTTTAAAAACCTGAAAAACGGATTTAAAAGACGTTTTTAAAAATACTAACTTTATGATTTTCGGTGTCCTGGAACGGTCATGATTTAAGCAATGAAAAATGTCATAATCACAAATTTGAGATTTTGAAAAATTTGAAAAATTGGGTATTTTTAAAAACGTCATAAATTCATGAATTTAGGTCTTCATAACCTGAAAAAGGGTTCAAATTCATGAATTTATGTCGTTTTTAAAAATGCCATTTTTTGAAAAAATGGTACTTTTTGAATGGACTAAATTCATGTATTTATGTCTTAAAAACCTGAAAAAGGGTTCAAATTCATGAATTTATGTCGTTTTTAAAGATACTATTTTTTTGAATTTTATGGTGTCCTGGAACGGTCCTTTGCCCATTACTTTCAAATCAAAGGATTGCAAACGAGCCACCGATGAAACCTATTTACCATTATGACAGTGTTGAGATAATCCAAAAAGAAGGAGATGGTATATTTTCTGGCATCAGTGATAATATAGAAAGCATTGTTAATGTTATTAAAAATAATAAAGATTTGATTTCATCTGCTGCAAAAGGAGCAGCTGCTTTAGGTAGTGCAGCTAGTGCAATATCGAATGCTGTTAAGTCACAAAACGAACTTAAACAATTAGAAGCTATTCGTAAACTTAGAAATGATGCAAAAGAAATGCAAAAGGACAAAAAGCTCTCAGAGGAAACAAGAAATAAAATTGCCAAATTAGCGAAGATGGAAATTAAACATGATGAAAAATCAATTGAAGAAATGGGAGGAAATGGATTAGCAAAATTCTAGTAGCAAACTGATTTTTTTTCTAATAAAAATATAATGTCGTCTCTAATTGAAAGCAAATTTAGATTAGACGATCTCCCGTTCGTTAGTTATAATCAAAAAAAGAATGACTATATAAGAGTTGCTATGAACCCCGGATCTTCAAGCAGAGTGAATACTGGAGGTGATTTAATTTTTGAAGTTGATAATCAGCAAAGTTATTTTTACCCGATTCATTTTTACACTCTGAATATTCTCTATATTCTGATGCTGATTTTACAACACCATTACCTGCTACGGATAATATTACATTAGAAAACAATTTCTTTCCCAGATTATTTAAACAAATGCGTTTGGATGTTGCAACACAAAATATAGAAACAATAAGTGATTCTCCTGGTATTATTGATTCAATGCTTCGATTTGTTACAATAGGTGAAAATAATAAAATGCATGAAATCGAAGGTTGGTTTCCTGATAACCATACCGGAATACTTAAAGATGATTTAACTCACACTGGAACAGATGCAGCAGGAATTGCGAAAGATGTAGAAAACATAGTGAAACAGTTAAACAGTGCACAAAATAGCTCATATCAGAAAAGACGTAATTTTATTAATAAAAGTAAACAAACTGTTGATTGGTCATCATCTCCGTTATTCGGTTATTTGGATTACACTAAAATATCATAACAATTGAAATTCAAACTCATAGTTCATCGCACTTTAAATAATGAAGCAATATTTTATAGAAAGGCTGGGAAGAAAGCATACCTAAAAATTGACAGACTTGAATGGTGGGTAAAATATATTATTCCTAGTTTAGAGGTTGAAACAACTATTACGAAAAGTTTAAATACGAACAAACCAATTCCAGTAAGTTTTATGAAGCGTACTGCGAGTTCAGTAACTTTTTCGGAACAAAGATTTAACTGGCATTTCACAAGGACATCAAATACTCCAAGATATTTTTTACTCACTTTTCAAAAGAATGAAACACCTAGTTTTGATAAGAACAACAGTCTTTTCCATATTAATTCAATTCGATGTTTACAAATTTCATTAAATCAAACACGTTATCCTATTGATCCATTGAAATTTGATGATACCAATAATCAGTTTATGGAAGGGCATGATGCTTATAGAAATTTGTGTCGAGAATTTGGAGTAGAAGCACAATTAACTCCTGTAGATTGGAAGAATTTATATCCTGTTTTCTGCTTTGATTTAAGTGCACAATCGGAAGATATTATTAAGAATGGTTGTGATGTGACAATTAATATCGAAAATAATAATTCAACAACATCGTTGATGGCTTATGGTTTATTGCTAGAAGACGCCGAATATTCTATTGAAATTCTTAATGGAAAGATGGTTAGGATAGGCTAAAGCCAGAGGAGCTTCGCTCCGATCGGTTAATAACCTGAGGACCTTTGATCCGATCGGCTAAAGCCTCTGAACAAAGTTCTATAGGTTAATTAAAATTTTTGGTAACTTAAAATTTGTTCTTAACTTAAAAATTTTATTAAAATTTTTTATTAAAAACTGGCGCAAGTGAATAATAAAACGGTTGAATTAAAACTACGTAACATCATTGACAAAAATGCACCTAAAACTATTACGGTTGACAAAAAGAAGTATTACATAAGTAAACCAATGATAGAGAATATTAAATTACAAGAAGAAAAGAATGGTGGAATTCTCCCATTAATTCCACTAGTAATAGGAGGTATAGCAGCAGCATGAAGTGTTGCAGGTGGAACAGCTGGTATTGTCCAGGCAGTAAATAAAAATAAATCAGAGAAGGCAGCATTAGAAGAACAAAAACGTCATAATAATCAAGAGTTAGAGAAAGCGGCAAGGGTGAGGGAATGGTAAATAATTTTATTAGTAAATTAAATTTAGCTAATGAAGGGAAACGAGTTCTTAAAAATGTACTAAATAATATTGATGATTTAATTGAAATAAAAGAAACAAAAGATGGTTCTGGAATATATCTAAATCCTACTATGGCACGATAAGATTTAATCTTCAAAAATGAATTCTACAAATTCCGAAAATTTAATTAAATTAAAAATTGCTAATTTAGATTTATTGAATTATCTCTTAAAAGTACATAAACCCCTAAATTGTCAGCATAGCGCAGGTGACATACAAAAACATTAGAAAACTTTCGTGGATTTATTTGGAGTAAATATTCGAAAGAAAAACATCTTCCTGGTCATTCATATACCGGTCCAGGAACTCGATTAGATATAATTCTAGATGAGAATAATAATCCGAAGCCAGGTGAAGAACCAATAAACAGAGTAGATGCAGCAGCTTACAGACATGATTTAGCTTATCGAAATCATGACCTAAGTTCTCGACATGTAGCTGATAAGAAGATGATTCAAGAATTAGATAGTATTCAAAATCCTACATTTAGAGAAAGAATTGAAAGAAAGTTTGTCAAGAAAGCTTTACAAGCTAAAATATTATTCGGCCAGGGGATAGACAAAACTCATAACTCTGAAACCTACGCGTCTGAAATTCACAAGGAATACAGAAGGCCTAAATATTTATTGAAAGTAAAAGTATTAAATAAAGATGATATTTGGAGTGCTGATCTTATTCATATGCCGAATGATTCTGATTATAAATACGCATTGACCGCTATAGATTTATATACACGATACGCTTGGGTGAAGCCTTTAAAAAATAAAAGTGGTCTGTCAGTTAAATATGCGTTTGAAGAAATCTTTAAAGAAACTAATAGAAAGCCAAGGAAATTGTTTGTTGATAAAGGGACTGAGTTTTATAACAGTAATATTCAGGCAATATTTGAAACTGTTTATTCAACTGAAAATGCAGGAAAGGCTGTAGTAATAAAGCGATTTAATAGATCATTTAAAAATAAATTATTTAAGAAATTTACAGAACAAGGAAATCAGAAATGGTTGAAGATATTACCAGGAATTGTAGAAGAGTATAACAATAAGATTCATTCAGGTATTGAAGAAACTCCAAAGAATGCTTCTGTCGATCCTGATTTGATACGAAAAAAATATTCGAAAATAATTATTCGAATGAGAGTAATCCGAATTTGCAGAAACTTAAGCCGAAATTTAAGATTGGAGATAGAGTTAGAATAATTAAGTATAATAATAAATTTGAAAAAGGCTTTGTTGGCTATTGGACTAAAGAAATATTTGAAGTTTGTAAAATAAATCAAACTTATCCGATAACTTATGAAATTAAAGATTTAGATGATTAAGATATCAGTGGCCGATTTTATCAAAATGAATTACAACGAAGTGATTTTCAATTTTTGGAGCTGACATTTTCCGGGAATTAAATTCCCTTATTCAATTCTAACATAATGTCTAGAAATGGTACTCCTTCCTGTAATTTCAATAAAACATAAAGACATAATTGACCACAATAAGTAGTTCCTGGTTTTTGAATTTGAAATGTATTATAAATTCCATTTCCAAGTAATTCTTTGACTTCATTTGTAGGTGGAAGTCCATAAGAGTAAAATCGCAATTATCTCCGTTTTTACTAAAGATACCTGCTGACCAATGTACTCGTTTTTGATCTGACGTGTGGAGATTTGTTACAAAATTTATAGATGGCTTATTTTTTAGGAATTGTAATTCGTGTCTCATCAATATGTGAAAATTCTCTATTCCCAATTGATTTGCGATTTTCTTTAGATCAAAATTCGTTGCTGTTTGCGTTCCATATAATTTTAAGATTTCATTTATGTTGCTCATTTTAAATGGAATAAAATGTATTGTTTCTATTATATTCCCGTAAATGTGAAATTAAAAACAACACATGGATATTTCAATTTGGGTGGTATATTTCCAAAATGCATTTGCACAAGTCGGCAAATATTTGACGAATATGTATATTACGAATTTTCGTTGTACAGTAAAATGAAATAAAATCAGCTACTGCTATCTAACTTCTTACAACAATCGTCTACTAACTATAATATTACAAATTGCATGAACGATATGTCCACGCGTGGACAAGGTTTGATTGGATGAGAGAAAAATGACGTCATATAACAACATAATGAAAATGATTGATAACAGAAGGGTTGAATAATCAATTATTCCAAAAACACTCATCTTGTGAAAGACATTGCTCCAAGATTGAAAGATTAGTTTTTAACAGTCGCATAGGAAGCGAGACTCTACAAAGAGCATGAAATTTATCTGCCAGTTTTGCCAATTTCATTGCGAAGCTCAATTCAGTTCGTGAATAGTTAATATTGTTATGTTTTAGGAGATATGTGAAATCTCCTTTATTATTCTCACACAAGGATAATAAATGATTGGCGTGTTTTCCAATAAACATTTTACATGTGACACTCAAAAGATGGCTTTGGTTTTCGTAATATAAGTGTTGTTTCAAAGAATTCAATGACGTTGAAATGTCCCCCGCCGGTTCTTTAAAATAATCCAATGAATCGATGAATGTATGACGCGGAACAACACTTTCTTTCAACTGTTTTGTAAATGTTTCGATTCTGAAAGGAAGTGCTGCTTCCTTCTTTGCTTTGGTTGCGATTTTCTGTTGTTCTTTGTATGCTTTTCGAGCAGAACGTATAACGTCAGGATTGAAGAGTAGAGGCGCCTTCTTCACTTCCTTATCTATATATGAAAAGTATTCAGAATGTTTCTCCAGTGGAATGAACGACTCCGCAATATTTTTGAAGAACTGTGGAAGTACCGTTGCTATGTTAGCTTGTTGTTTAACGACTACTTGACTCATGATTGACGGAGAAATTAGTACAAATCACTATGTTCAAAATATAAGAATAACGTAATTAAAGATAGTGGAACGATGAGAGCAAGCAGATGATAAGTGTTGATTAAAATAATATCACAACAATCTGAGCACACGATACAATGACAGAAGAGAGAGAAATGAACTTTAGTAGCAACTTTGTCACTGTTGTCATAACAATCTTCAACCAGATGACAGTTTGCAGTTGTTTTGTCGTCATGTCAGTGCGCTGGCAAGAATTAAAACAACTTGCCTAACGTACAATTAAAATCTCATTGTTTCACAGAGCTGTAGCAACAACAGGAATTGCAAGAACGCCAGATGAAATGACAATAGTGAGAGCGCCTAAAGAAAATGTTAACAATACTCCAACGCCTTGTGTCACATTCTTGACTATCGTCCATCTCTTTCTTAATTTATCATAATGTTCTAGTCTAAGTAATAATTGGGATACTTTATCTTTCATGTATCTGACTCTATCTGCACACTTTGCTCTGGGGGCTTCGCTCCTTAGGCCAGGGGCCATATCTATTTGTTCCAATATCGGATATAAAGGGGCTGATGGTTCTTTTGTTTTTTCATTTTCATCTTCCATTTTTAAGCAAATATTTTACTACAATGATACAGGATTACTACAATTACCCCATTGGCATTCAAGCACATTTAATCATACCCCGTCACATAATGTTGACAAGGTAACTTCATTCACCTACAATGCTGCTTTGCTTAGATCACCATTAATAATTTTCACTTACTATTTAAACACACACAATTCATAAAACGTGACACATTACAATCTTAGTTTGAATTTTATCGTCACAATGGTTGGATCTACTGAAAGATCTGTTCGATTGGAGACAAAGCGCAGAAGAATTCAGAAGTTAACAAGGGAAATCATACATCTGCAAGCACGAAGTAAAATATTCTTACACTTGGATATGGGAGTAATGGTGATATGACTGTTCCAGGAGACATTAAAAAAACGAAAAATGACATACCTGTAAAGGGATGTCATTTTTCGTTTTTTTTTTTTTAATGTGTCCTGGGACAGTCATATCAACATCACTTTCGGCCCCTCTACCTGAACGCTCAAGCCCAGGCGGGCGGGGCCCCGCATAAACTTATATGCGGCTGGCACTCTAAAATTAATGCAGTAATGATATGTGTAGAGAAAGTGATATGGTAGAGAAAGTGAAGAGAAAATGATCACAGTCTGCATGCGAAATTGACGTCATCTCAGTGGTGATGCATTGGAAAGTTCTCAGTGTTTAGGGAATGTTGATGGGAGAAGCGAGTGGCGAACTTTGATATAATTGGTGGCGAGAGAAGTTTCCCTTGTTCATCACTTTCCACGTTTCCGCCTGCACGATCGGCACTTGAAAGAGAAGTTTCATAAGTGTCGCAAATGTGTCGGGACCACCAAGTTTCGCCGACAGGAGAGACAAGTGATTACACGCTTTCATCTTCCGACAATATCCCAACCCAACAACTCTCTGTCGGGCAGATATTGACCCAGCATCATATTATCAAAATTTGTCCACTGGTTTGATTCTGCTTTTTTGGTCAGGTTGCTTGTGATATAATCACGCCTAAGATGATTCTCTTGAGGTTCAGCATGAAAGAAATAACAGGTCAATGAGTTGCTAATTTAAAAAACAATACCTCTCCAAGGCTGTCATGACACGGAGGATCTGTAAAATAATATCATTTCCTTCAGCATTACACTATCATGATCACTCAATTCCGTTGTAATTTCTTCAGAACTGGCATAAATGTGCATATCTCACATTTGCATCCCCCTCGAGTTCATTTAATAAACCCGAAAGTGCATACACATGGGAAATCTAGTAAATGCTGAGTTGCCACTCTACCTAATATACTTACTCTATGCTTGTAGCTAGGAAATAAGTATATTTTACTCAAGAAATTGCTTAACCATAGAGTAGGGACATATAGGCAGAGTGTCGACTCAAAAAAGTATCTGTTTACAGTGAAATTGTAATGATTAGGCAATGTTGCAATTATGAGGCTGAAACTCAACGATAGATACTGTATGAAAATTGTACGCACCGTATTGAAAAAGTGTACTCGCCTACAACAAGATACATGGATGAAGAGGTGGAAGAATTCTACGATCAGCTATTCAATGTACTTATGCCAAAGGAACACTTCATAGTAATAATGGGAGATTTGAACGCGACGGTGGGCAAAAGACAACACCCACAAGAAACCAACATCGGAAACTTCAACATCGACACAAGAAACGAGAGGGGAGAAACACTCATTGAATGGACAAAGGCAAGCAACATGTTCATCATGAACGGCTTCTACCAAAAACCTAATCACACAGACGATGGACATGGCGTAGTCCAAACGGAGAAACACTTAACGAAATCGACTACATAATTGCTAACATTCCGTATATATTTCAAAACGTAGCAGCATTGAACAAGCTAAACATTAGAAGCGACCATAGCCCTGTGAGAATAACAATGAAGATCGATCTAAGGCGATAGGAAAAGACTTCTGAGAAGTTACACAAGGAAGGTGGACCTAAACACGTTGAAAGAGAGGGGGGAAGAATTTCAATTAAAGCTGAAAACCGCTTTGACCGTCTGCAGGATGACATCGACCTAAATGAATACGCGGAAGAGATGACAAAGATAATTGGAGAATGTGCACAAGAAATAGCATATGCAGCACGCCAAAAAGAAAGCGCAATCGGGAATGAAACCAGAGAGTTAATGAAAAAGAGAAGAGAAATGAAGAGAGCCGGAGCTGGAAGGAGAAGCATCATTGAATATGCAGAATCAGGTAAAACTATCAGGAAGAACATCAGAGAAGAAAAAAGAAAGGAAAATGTGGAGTACATAAGAAAAACTATCGAGCAAGGAAAAAGTTTAAAGAAAACGAAAAGATCGTTCAAAACCGGACAAGAAACAATAACGGCATTATAAATGACCAAGAAGGAAACGAATTAACTGACAAGGACAGAATACTCAAAAGAATTGAAGAATTTTACGGTGAACTTTACAAAAGCATCAATAAGCAAAAATCACGGAAGTTGAAGTTGAAGCAGCTCTCAAAAGCATGAAAAAAGGGAATGTCGCAGAAAGCGATAACATCTTAATTGAAACACTACAAGAAGGCAAAGAAGTTATAATACAAAGTTTAACAAAATTATTTAACAAGTGTCTGCAACAACGAGAGATCCATCAAGCTGGAAGAACGCTAATGGTTGGTATTGCTGTTTAAAAAAGGAAACAGAAAAGAATTGAAGAACTACCGTACAATCTGTCTGCTATTAAATATAAATTAATCACGAAAATCGTATCCAACAGAATTCAGAAGACTTTGGATACACAACAACCATGGGAACAGGCGGGCTTCAGACGTGGATGCTCAACAGTCGACCAGCACATGCATGCCCTAAACATGCTGAAGCAGAAATCAAACGAATACAGCTTACCTTTGTGTCTGGCATTCATCGACTATGAAAAAGCATTCGACTCCATTGTATACCATGTATATAAGACTGATATCTTTGATAATGCCCAGAAATTCATTAACGGCCCGGAAAATTCATGGCCTGGAAATGAAACCATAGAAATATTTCGCAACATGGCATACAATGATTATGACATCTACATTTTTCGGGCTGTCATCATATCATTGAAACGCAATCAACGTTAGCTGCTCTACAACTACAAGGATTTCAAGACAATTATGCAGAACTACCAAGGAACATCTATACAGATAGCTCTGTATGGGTAACGTTACACAAAGAAAGAAAAATGATCATATAATCAAAGGATCGAGTCAGACAAGGCGATACCATCTCTCCAATGCTCTTCATGGCAGCGCTCGAGCAGATTTTCCGAAAGATTAACTGAGAAGAAGAGGCGTAAGCATTGAATGAGAAAGATAGTCACATCTAAGATTCGCGGACGACATTGTCATCATTGCGCAGTCAGCCAACGAGGTGAAAATAATGATGGAGGAGTTAATAAACGAAAGTGAAATACACAGTCTGAGAATAAACACCACAACAACAAAGTGCATGTTTATATAACAACTTACGTAGACGATCGAAAAATAAAAGGGAAAGAGATCGAAGAAACCGAGCACTACATACATCTCGGACAGCGATTCAGCCTCAATGAAAAGAAACAAGAGAAGGAAATATCGAGGAGGATAGGTATAGCGTGGGACGCTTTCAACAAACATCGAGACATTTTCACCAACAGTCTGCCTATTTCTCTAAGGCGGAAGGTACCGGAGTCATCAGCATTAATCTACGGCGCCGAAACTTGCACATTGACGAAGAAGATCAGAGCTACACACATGAAGATGGAGAGAAGAATTTTGAAGATAACATTCATAGACATGAAAACGAACCAATGGGTGCGAAGAATGACAAAGGCCAGGGACGGACTACAAATGGTGAAGGCAAGAAAGCGACAGTGGGCAGGACACATTGCCCGAATGGAAGACAGTAAATGGACCCAAAGATTAATAACATGGAGACCATGGGAAGAAAAGCGAAGAGGAGGAAGACCGCCAAGAAAGTGGCATGAAGAAGTTGTGCTGTTCTGCAACACAAATTAACCCATTTAAGGCCGCCTATATGAATATCGGCAAATTTTCTATAAAAATGGTGGTAAGTATTTCACAATGTTATAATTAAGAATAATATGTGATGACCAGTTCATTACAATAACCATTTCTTAGAAATAAAAGCCGTAACGATTTAGTTACGATGGCGTCATATGATGTCAAATTATACAAAAGCATGCTTTTTCAAATGTAGTCTATGAATTGCTAGTGATGAAAATTTTCCGGAAAATTTTAAATCAAAATTTTCCATGGAAAATTTTGGAAAATTTTGAAAGTTCTGATTTTTTGTGATAGGCCCTATGCTTTGACCGCTTCCGCAGCCGAGGCAGCTACACACCAATAGAATGGGTCTAAAACTGGTGATTTTGATCATTATTTTGAATAAAACGATTTTGAAAAATGAAAAAATTTGAATTTTTGTGATATAATTTTTACGTTTTCCATCATAGCAGAGGCATAGACACATCAATAGAATTGTTATAAAACTCTTGCTTTCATCATATCATTTCGATTAAAACAATCGCACTCTTTGCAATCGCAGCAATACGAATCCCGTCCGTGGATTTTTGAGCATTCCTTTGCCACCAGTGGCTTGTGGCAATTTGTTGCCATTTTTAATGTTATAACACAGACATCTTTTGGACAACGAGAATTTTTTTCCTTTACAATGGGGATATAATTTCATGCATTGTGAAAGATCTGGAGCAAAAATAATGCACTTTATCTGGGAGTTTGTTTATGGCTTGAAAGTTAAGCTTTCAATTATGCAGCCTTGATTGCAATGATACAAATTCTCCATATGTTGATGAACATGTGAAACACAAGTACACAGTCCAACACACCATTATACATGAGCGACCATATATGAGCGATATATAAGGACTGTAAACTCGTGAGATATTTGGAAACTAAAGATATCTGTGATGAGTGGAAGAATATCTATATGATAGCTTCTAGCGTATTGTCCGATATCTTCGTGGAGGACAAACTACACATTCGATATCCATTTCTAGCTGGTTCAGATAGTTCCCAATCGATTTCAGATCTACTTAAATGAATTTCAGACATTTCCAGATGAATTGGAGATTCTCCAGTTGAATCTAAGATCCTTTCAAAGTTGAGTTTCTGACAGATATCTGAAATTCAATTAGAGAAATCTGAAATCCATTTAATGTCTGATATTCAGTTGGATCTGAAATAGACATAGAGGGTGCGGTTGGTTCCAAAAGTCAACATGCAGGGATGATAGAGAAGTTTTCGGTCTTTGAATATTACATAGTCTTTTCAAACGACTGCAACAAGCCTCCAAAACAATGGCAAAAACGTCAATCACCGAAAAAAAATTTCAAAATTTTCCATTGGAAAATTTTCCGGAAAATTTTGAAAAAATTGGAAAATTTTACGGAAAATTTTCTGGAAAATTTTCCATTTGCATCACTATGAATTGCTCGAAGCAATTCCTGCCGAAGTAATGAGTCATAGCTTCATCATAAAAGCTCTCCATCATTTTTCAGAGGTATCTGTCGAATCTGTGAATTAGCACATTTAATCAAATGCCTGCTTTATGCTCCTTTTCGTTGCTGTTTGGTGTGAAATCGTTATCGTTGAAATGAGAACAAGTTTTTATATTTCGAAATTCATGTCCAGAAATTGATTCTCTCACTGCGTCGACTGCAAAGTCATGGTAGAGTTGAGACGCCTCGGTAATTCGCAATGTCCACATAGATAAAGAGCACCAAGACATGAACGCATTTGTGATTGTTTAGCATTATGTAGGCCTAAACAATTATTTTGTCGCGGGTATTCATTGTCTTCCGTTACTAAGAGACTGATAAGACCATCAGTATGCGTATCAAGCATCTCATAAAGATTCTTGCCTTGAAATGCATCCAGAGAATGTTTGTCCTATCTGCGAAGATGAAAATTACCGATATTTGCCATTTTATTGACTGCTTTTTCTGTTTACTGAAATGATCATTCTAGTCATCTTTTGTTGGAATCTCATACTGCCCTGCGATGATGAGACATCGTTTGACAGACAAACAGCTTAAACACATAAACTCATCATCGTCTCATAACTCTGATCAAGCATTACAGTCATGTACCGTCATCGTAGGCATTAGGCCTATTGCATATTTCAGTAACTTCTTCATCCATAGTTAGCAACATTTTGGGTATTGTCTTCAGATACTTACACAGGTTGATATAATCAACTTTAGCCTTTATAGATATTTTAAACCAGTTTGGGCCATCTCGAGCCGCTGGCGTGCCCTTGTAGGGAGAGACGCATCATCTACGGCCGAAGAAGTTTTGTATTGAAATTGCTCGAGTCGGAGGACATCTTTGTATTCTATGCTTGCATTCTATCTTTGCATTCCATTCTTTGTATTCTGCATTGTTAATGATTACACAATAAGAGGAAATGCTTGAGATTTGATCTCTCTTTGACTTACTTCCGTACATGAGCTAACAAGTCTAATATTGAGGAAAATACTACGGCAATGGACTTCGGTTGGTTTTGTGACGGGAAATCCATAGACTATAAATAGCCACAGGCATTACACTCTCATAGAATACACTAAGAGTGGAATATTCCAATGAAATCGTTCGTTGTCAGTATTCAACAAACATAAGTTTTGAAGAAAATTGATAGTACTCACCACCCACCACCATTTACTTCATTTACATTGTTGTTGTATTTAACATTTGTATATCATATTACGCCAGTGTAACTAAAACGTTACGGTTTCAAAAAATTACATGCAATGTCATGAATGAATATCCGAGGAAGTATTGATTGCTATTTTCGGAATTTGATGGACAATGAGAACACGCAAATCATATGGGAAGTAAATTACATGTGAAAGTTCATACACTGAGTCTTTCAGTATATAAGCAGATTTTAAGCCCATTTTTGTCTAATTTCGTGATAAAATAAATGCACTAAAAAGTGCTAATTTTTGAATTGGCGATTGTTTACCTGAAAATATGTGATAAATCATGCATGGTAATCAAAATATTGTATCATATGTAGTGATGAAAATTTTCCGGAAAATTTTGAATCAAAATTTTCCAAGGAAAATTTTGGAAAATATTGGAAAATTTGAAAGTTCCGATTTTTTGTGATAGCGCTAGGCCCTATATGCTTTGACCGCTTCCACAGCCGAGGCAGCTACACACCAATAGAATGGGTCTATAAAACTGGAGATTTTGATCATTATTTTGAATAAAACGATTTTGAGAAATGAAAAAATTTGAATTTTGTGATTTAATTTTTACGTTTTCTATCACAGCCGAGGCATAGACACATCATTGTTCTAAAACTCTTGATTTCATCATATCATCTCGATTAAAACAATCGTAGCAATACGAATCCCGTCCGCGGATTTTTGAGCATTCCTTTGCCACCGTGGCTTGCAACAAATTGTTGCCATTTTTAATATTATAACACAGACATCTTTTGGGACAACGTGAATTTTTTCCTTTACAATAGGGGTATAATTTCATGCATTGTGAAAGATCTGGAGCAAAAATAATGCACTTTATTTGGGAGTTTTTAATGGCTTGAAAGTTAAGCTTTATTATGCAGCCTTGATTGCAATGATACAAATTCTTCATGTGTTGATGAACATGTGAAGTACAAGCACACAGTCCAACACAGCATTATACATGAGCGACCATTGGAAGACTGTATATAAAGACTGTAAACTCGTGAGATATTTGGAAACTAAAGATATCTGTGATGAGTAGAAGAATATCTATGCGATAGCTTCTAACTTCTGGCGTATTGTCCGATATCTTCGTGGAGGACAAACCACACATCTTCCATTTCTATCTCATATGGTTCAGATAGTTCCAAATCGATTTCAGATCTACTTAAATGAATTTCAGACATTTCCAGATGAATTGGAGATTCTCCAGTTGAATCTAAGATCCTTTCAAAGTTGAGTTTCTGACAGATATCTGAAATTCAATTAGAGAAATCTGAAATCCATTTAATGTCTGATATTCAGTTGGAAAGATCTGAAATAGACATGGAGGGTGCAGTTGGTTCCAAAAGTTAACATGCAGGGATGATAGAAAAGTTTTCGGTCTTTGAATATTACATAGTCTTTTCAAACGACTGCAACAAGTCTCCAAAACAATGGCAAAAACGTCAATCACCGAAAAAAATTTCAAAATTTTCCATTGGAAAATTTTCCGGAAAATGTTCTATTTGCATCACTAATCATATGTCGCAAGCTGGAGAAGACAGCAGATTCCGAAAAGTGATGTAACGAAAACGTTACACTGGCGCTAGATGGGTTAAGTGGCCGCAATTAGCCGGAGAGAGAAGGTGGTGGAAGTGACATGCTGAGGCCTTCGCCCTGCAGTTGGGCAGATATAGGTTGATGATGATGATGATATACAGTGAAAATTTTTATATGAAAAGATTCAAGTTTTTGGGGAGATTACGCTCCCGTTTGAAAAAAGTCAAAATTTGCCAATTAATATACTACCGGCCGAGATGACTGTCCTATGTAAGTACCATGAAACAAGTTGGATATCAAAAGGAATATTTGTTAATAATCATCCTAACTAAGCGGAAATCAAGCTGTACTGATTATCAATGGAATTTCATGCTCCGTATTACAATGGAAGTCTTCATGAAAAAGTCGTGATAATCCGTGCTTTCTTGGCTGAAATGTCGTTTTTAATTCATTTTTCACAGGCTTGACCTTATGATTTACTAAATGCAATTTTTATTTCATGGATCTGAATTGATGTGGACCCATTTACATCCTTCAAAAGTAATTGAAATAATTGTCTTTGATTATGTGATTTTGCTCTGCCAGTGGCAGCTGTTGCCTGATCACGCTTATTCTCTTGAAGTTCAGCAGGAAAGCAATAGGGAAGGTCATCGAGTTGCCAGTTTATCCAACATTACCTAGCCAAGGCTGTCATGACACGGAGGATCTGTAAAATGCTATCATTTCCTTCTGTTTTATGCTATCATGATCAGTCAATTCCGTTGAAATTTCTTCAAAACTGCATAAATGTGCATATCTCACATTTGGAAACAATTCCGACTGTATCTCCTTTGAGTTCATTTAATATAATCGAAAGTCTATACACATTGGGGATTTAATAAATACGGAGTTACCAATCTACCTAGTATACCTACTCTATGTACTGAACTTCTAAAAATGCATAGAAGACGTTATTTGTATAATAATTATTAATGTATTATTTATTATATTATGTATATGACAAGAGGTTGTAATTTTCTACGCTTATGTAAATTTGCAGCGATGATCTATCACGTGTGGCGCATATGCTGTCTATCTCTGTTTAGCTGAGTGCCTCTCAACGAGGATTCCTGCTGAATCCTCCACATGCTGAAGCACCTACATGCTGAAGTCTCCTCTTACTTAGATTTTTGCAGACTTATTGACAATTTTAATCATTGTCATTAAGCAGCAGCACGAACCAAGGTTCATTGTTTGTGACCCTCCACCATGTCCGATATCATTCACAGCAGTTTGCACTCGTCTGCTTAGATGTGGTTTGCCAGCATTCTAGTTTCATTAACTTCAGCAATCAGCAATACAAAATTCCGTTTTTTTCAATTTTGTTAAAATCTATCATAACAATACTTCTAAAATGTATTATCTGTTTCGAATCTTCGAAATGTTGCGTTTCTCTATTCGGTGATGCTGTTTATGAGAAAATTTTTCTTTATTGCCTCTAGTGTAATATAGAAAATCTTGTTTCATGAACTAATTTTATGATTAACGAATAGAGTCTGACAGACGACGGTCGTGCCAAAATTAATGCACACACAATTTTTTTTCAGGGGATTTTTTCCTTCATTAGCTTAGCTGCATGTTATGTTGTGCAGACATGGGGAGTGTGTCTGCAGTAGACCCAGTGAGCAGAAGTTTTCTGCTTGTGCGTTCGTGTACTAGATCAGGGGCTCCATCCTTCCTGCGGTTTTTGCGATTTGTTCAACTAGGACTCCACTGCCATGGTTTTCATTGAGAGGTGTACAGAATATCAATGTCAATAAGTCAATAAATGTTTATTTCCAAATACTTTGGGAAACATGGAAAAATATGGGGAACATGTGTGTGAACAAAAAACATTCGTGTTTCAAACACAACTATTGAAACTCAGACATCAAAAGTACATTTCAAGCGTGCGGTCAATTTCAACAATAAAAGAAATCGTATTCAGGAAGGAGAGGAGAAAAATTTGCTTCTAAGTGTCATTCAGTTTGTGTTCTCTGTAGTAGATTGTCGCAACTCTTTAGCTTTTTGAAGAAATTTAGCAATGCATTTAAGATTATCTAGAATATGCGTGTTCATCAATTTGTAGAACTCAGTTGTACTTTTGCAGTGGCATAATATCGGTGCTAGTTCCTGTCGTAATTTCTGATATCTTGAACATTCAATCATAAAATGATGCAAATTTTCTACCCGTGAATCACTGCATTGCTCACATCGACGTTCTTCATACCTCAAACGATTTCCATAAATGCCGGTGATAACTTCTAAGTTGTGGTTTAATGCTCTATACTTCACTATGATATTGATATAGTTATAATCGATATCAACATTTAGATATGACTTAATAGTATCGTCAAACAGACATAACTCCAAATAATTTAGCCCAGAATGGCTGTTTTTTGCTGAAGACATCCACTGCTCCCTATGATAATCAGCTAATCGACCTTTTGTAATCCTTAAATAGAATTGTTTATCAACAATGAACTGTGTATCCCATAATTCAGATAGGCTGAGTTTTGTAAGCAATTGCTTTATTCGCCAGCACCATGTGTATCTACTATCGTGTCCGTTTGAAATAATATTTGAATAAATCGCCTTGTATGCTTCCTTTTTGATGCTTCTGTCATCGCTTGTAATGATTCTTATCCAATAACATATTGCTGATTTATAAAAATGAAAACTCATTGGATGTATTCCAAATTCACCTATGAGACAATAATTTGGAGTATTCCGCTTTAAATGATGATACCTTTTATAAAATTGAAATTGCAGTTGATCTAAACTTTTTAAATTATTAAAGAAACAAAATTCTGCACAGTATTTTATCTTCGATAAAGTCAGCATTTCAAATGTATTTTTTAGAATATCTCCACTAACTTGGCCAAATTCTTTAAGCTGTTTAGCTGTTAAATATGCAGCTTGTTTACCTTTAGCTGTTAATTGTTCCAAATGGCATTTATTATTTTTTGATATCCACATTCCTAAGTATCTGTATTTGTCAACAACTTCAATGGACACCTTTCTGTTATTAAGATTGATATCTAATTTACTCAATTTAGCGCTGATATTATGAGTCATAATCTTAGTCTTGTCATAATTGATGCTGAGTCCATTTTCTGAACAAAACTTGTGAAGCGCTACAATTTGATTACTCAAGCCACGTTTGCTCTTACTCATTAACAGTATATCATCAGCATATATGAGTGATGATACCTCGATGATATCATCGCTACGAAGCGAATTCATCGATCTGCCTTATTGTTCTTCGTGCTTCATTACAAACGAAATATGTTCCCTTTTTCTAGATCCATAATGTCTTATGAAACGAATGTAATTTGGCGCTGTAGCATAATTTTTGATGCCATTATGCAAACTGAATTCAATTGAAACGAATATCATTGTGTTCCTGCGTTTCAAGGCCTCATGATTAAATGGCCATTGCTTCGATGTAGAAATTATCATATATTCACAGAAATGTACTTTGTCAATGAATGTCGACTATTCGATGGCCTAGGTTACCGTGACATTGCCCATACATATGGTCTAAATTGAATAGGCCTACAGAACATTCAAAAGTTGCGAAAAACGATTTTGAGAATTTTGCAGTTGAGATGTGTGTTTTTCATGGATGCATATATAGCCAAAATTGATGATGAAGAGGATAATTTACGCTAGGGTGTGCCGATTAGTGATTTTGATAATCGGCCGATTATCGATTCATTTGCGAAAGGTAGCCGATTGATCGGACCGATTATTTCTTTTATATTCATCTAAAATCGACGTTTTCCAGGTACTGAAAAACGGACAGAAAGTACGGATTTGGGCAAAGGAAACTTAATAATAGTAAAGTACACCAAATGAAAGGTAAAACATGTCCTGAATGTTCCATGCAAAAAGCTTTTCGATGATAGTATAGTCCTACATAGAGTTAAATAATTTTGGATTTTTATCTATTGCTTTTCATTAAATTCTAGTAGGCTAATTGTTGCTCGTAGAAGTAATGTTGTTGACCGAAATATGCAGCAAGAAGTCTATTTCATGTGATTGCACAAGCGTTTCATTCCAAGCTAAATCCCGTCGACAATCAGCATCACTAAAATAATAGAGACGCTGATGAACCAAAACATTTTCTAACAAATGATGGCATGAAAGGACAGAACTCACCCTTGCTATTATGTCGAAAGGTTCTGAAGTGACGTAATTACTTGCTATACTATAGGACTCCACTTTGATAGATGATAATTTCATCCGTTGTTTATGAAAGTAAATACATCATATAGGCCGATATTCGGCGCTGGAATTCGAAACCAAGTATTCCAGTTACACTAGTGAGTCCTCCATCACAAGGCTACAATAGCAGCTGATCAGCTGCAAAGCGAATGGTTGCATGTCTCAGTCAACCAGAGACGAGATCGTGACATGGCCAAGGACTAGGCTACTTAGAGTTTGAAAAGCACGAAAAAGATGAAATCACTGCTTCCAGAGTGGAAACCAAAACCTGGCCTGAATTTTTAGAAACACAACCGGTCTCCTGTTATCAAGGTTATTATCCTTGCCGTCTTCTAGAAATTGATATTTCTATATGCAGTACATGTATTGAGTTGATGTGCAATCGAGTATAATTTGTGCTGTTTACAATCATATCTGTCATGGCGAGCATTGAATACTCGTATGCCTTTTTTCTGAACAAGAAGACATTTGAGTGAATCTTGATAATGCAAAATATTGTGTTTGAAATAAAATCTGCAACGGGACCAAAGAGATGGCTGACGGGCCCGGACCGAAACCCCATTCTGGGCTCTTTTACCCAGGCTCGGTGAAAAAATAATTAGTATACATACTTATGATAATCTGCGAGAATATCTCTTTTATCAGCATTCATAATCATTATGAGGATCCAGTCTATGGGAGAATTCAGTTGTTTTCAATCATTGGAATGATAATTGAATTAAGCAATTTGATAGGCCTAAGTCATTTGAATTTGGATAAGTAGGTCAATGCACAGTGTGCATGTGGAGTGAAGTTTATCTAAATATTTGAAATCTTGTCTTTCGATCAATCACCAAATTTGAATGAAAAGCAACAAAAATCTTCAAAAGTCCATTAATCGGCAAATAATCGGCCGATTACCGAATATCACTCTGCGGTGTCAATAATCGGCCGATTTATCCGAGCACCTCTAATTTACGCAACTGCGAGTACCGGTATGCCTACAATTTCATGCTTATTACAATCATCATAGAGGATAAAGTTATAAATTCAAGGGATATCAAAGTATGAATTAAGGAATGACCGTGGTCTTTCATGGCATAGAGTTCTGTTTAAAAGTAATTTGATGATTGATATTATGATTTTACATGTACGTCTTTGCGTGCAAGTAGATAAGTGAATTTACATTTCTTGTTTAGTAGGTTTTCCTTTTCTGGTGGGGATGCAATATTATTTTAAGGAGGCTGAGGTTGCAACGTCTTGTTCTACATTTGTATGGGGTTGGTTTGGTCCATTGTCTCCCATTTTTTTGTAATTTCTGCTTCTCTCATTTGACAGTCATATAGATTTTGACAGGACAGTTTCGTTCTCATGACTTGGATTGAAAAACAGAAGTCTTGTGATTCCTATACCACACATTATGCAAGTCATTTGTTTTGTAGTAGACACTGTTGCTCATTTCTGCATTGACTTTTGTTAGATTCTGTGATTTTGTCATTATTGCATTTGCCTGATAATTTAGAGTTGTGCTTCTTGATCACATTCTTCATGTTTGTCATGTAACTGTAACTAACCTTGATAGTATTTCTGTTGAACAAGCGTCTGTATTTGTGGTTTACAGGAAAGTATTCGTTTATTAATGCAGCATTTTCACGTTTTGCTGAAAAAAATGATTAAGACAAATAATGTTACTCCTCCGTCTTTGTATTTTTCTGGCCGTTTAATCTCCTGTTTGCATACAACTATTTGACAAATTGATACTTTTCAGTTGTTAAATCAAGGTGGACGTCCAGAAAATCCGCAATATCAGTTTCAATAATTGTCATTAAGTTCTTGATGATACCCTTCATTGCTTCGTCTGATTTCGGTCCTGAAGCCTCGTTAAAGGTGTACTTATGAGATACGTTGAGTTGGCTCTTTCGTTTCCACCTCGAGGCGCAGTTCCCTCTACACCTGTCGAACAATTCTCGGTGATGACGTTGGTCGGGACACGTTGACGAAACGGAAAGGTAACCAATATACAGCGCTGGCTGCAGACCTGGGGTGCTTCCGTTGTAAGTAAAGTCAAGCACGAGATTGCCTCGTGTCCTCGAAGTTACATCTTCATCAGGAAGAGCGATGGTCCAGTAATAAATGTATAATTGCCGAAATTCTATCAATTAATCTAACAGGGTTGCCACCCTTCCGGAATTCCAGGATTCGTGAACTCTTTCGGGATTATTGGATATGTCCGGGATTTAGGGGATATTGAGAATTATTCCGGATATGAGATTTATTCAATTTTTCAAATTTAAATGGTTGAATACTTTCTTAAAAGGAAGTAATAATTGTCATGACAATATAATATTGATTACATTTCATCGTTCAAGTGAAAAATTTGATTAGATATTGGTGGTTTTGCTATCCAGACACTGTCTAGGAATGCCTAGACCCTTCTGTAATGATAACAAAGAACCGTGACAGTCTGGAACATAAGATACGGCATTTGCCTCGAATTTTCATCACTAATCGTGTAATGCCAGTGGAAAAGGGCAACAATGTACCGCGCGAATTCAGGAAATTCCATGCGATGCCTCCGTCTTGTCTGAATTGACAATAGCCGCACAGTTATCGGACAACGAGAAGGACTTCGACACACTGTTTTACAGACTTCTGTCGGGTGATGTTGATTATTCTAACTTGTGGTTTGTTGTTAAGCGATTTCTTCTACTGAACCATGGCCAGGCGAGCGTCGCACGAAGCATTTCGTTGAACTAAGTTACGTCGAAGGTGAACCTGCTCCAGAATATGATCTCTAGTCGGATTATCAAATATATTATTTTGTCCGTTGAAGGTGTCCAAAATTTTCTTAGAGATTGAGATTATGAATTTAAGACTCCGGGATATCCGAGGGGATTTGGAATTTGGAACTGGGTGGCAACCCTGATCTAAGCTTGAAAGTGTGTCATTATTTCCTTTTTTTAAAGGCTTTAAAAATAAATTGACTGAGCAGATTATCAAGCCATCAAAGTGTAGTGTCACTTGATGTGAGAGTCTCACCGATTACAGCAGACATCAAACAGGAAGTGCGATCTGCTCTAAGAATTATGTAAAATGATGCAACCACAGTACTACTTAAAAGAGCTTTTCTGATTCTTACGAGGCTTCATTTCTGCATTGAACATCATAGGAAAAAATCGTATATGGATATCGCGGTTATGTTCTCAGTCAGTGTTTTTGATAATATTCGTTTGATATATCATACAGAATATTAGTCCTGTCGATAAATACTATGACATTGTTAGAATTCTGCACAGTAAGTGGCGTGCTTGTTTCATATCCTAAATTCTCTGTTTCACCTTCTGTGTTCCTAAGTCACGTATGCATACATATCATTATAATGCATGTATGTATACATAGAGCCATACAGTAAATCACAATTTTTTCCACAGCCTTATCTTTTTTCGCAATATTGGTTCATTAGGTTCGTCCCGGTTGGGATTGAGCGTGTCTTAAATGACTGCGGGTAAGATGTTATCGGGAGGCCGCTTGCTGTGTGTTGATCGTTGCACAAGTTTTGTATTCTATTGAATTCAATTACATCTGCAGTTCAAAATTTAAAACCTTTTCTGAAGTAGTAACTCTATACGCAAAGATTCTTGTTGTTTAGTTATTTGTTGCTATATTCTCAGAACCTATTTGCCAATCATTGCAGTTGGTTAATGCATCATATTCAAACCAGTCCTAATTTGTCGAAGCCATATGTATGACAGTGCTTGTTTTATGATTTGCTTCATAATGCTATTCTAACAAGGATAGCATGTCCCTCATATACTTGAAGTGCACACTTGCTATATTACCTGACCATTTATTTACCTTTCTTTGTACTCATCCGTGTCCCACCCAAAGAGGTGGTGGTAGTATTCATGCATTCGCAACTCTCACCAGGTTGAGGTTAGCAACATCTGGTGAGAGCGCTGGCACCTCCCGAGGCAGACCTACTCGAACTCTGGATCCTCTCTGCACTTCCGTACCGAAGTGCAGCCTTCATCCAACTGAGATATCCTACCACCTTACTTCCTCGTTTTACGTCTCTTCTTCTCTGTTTTGAGGCATGATGAAGCTACGATGTCCCACTTCCACTTCAATCGATCGAGAGGAGAGTCTTCGGATACTTCAAGCGTCTCTAAGTCTTCGATACAGGCTTGTTAAGTTTTCCTAAGTCTTCCTAGTGGTTGGCGACCATCGATTGACAAATAGGTACACTTCACCGATGATCTCCCCTGTGACCCACTTGACCAAGCCAGCGTAGACGTCGTTCCTGTAGACGAGCCTGAAGCTCGGGCAAGCCACAATGCCTTTCCGCTTCCTTGCATGAAACTTCAGCCAAACATTTGAAATAGGCTGTGCCAGCACTTCTCAGTTAAAGGTTTTCTACGCCATAGACGAAGTTTGATTTTATATACATCTCATGCACAAGGACTTCATGCAGGGTAATCCATTCACCGAGAGAAGATCGCTATCAGTCGAGAGCGTGAAACATTGGTGCACTTGGGCCAGCAAAGATTCATAACTCCTTGAAAGGATCGCAATCGGGAGCACTGTTTTCATTTTTACCACGATGATAAACCACCCATAAATTCTTCCGATCTCCCCACTACTTGCGTCTTTTCCATGCTAACTCGCATTTCATATTTTTTTAGCTGCTCCATTTATTTTGTCCATCGTTTTTTCTGCAAGCTATATCGCCTTCCGAACTATCAAACATCGCCTGATGGTGCACAAGCGTCAACGCAGTGACCCATCTCCCTTCGATCTTAATTCGGAATTCTTCACCGTCAAATGCTGCTTTCATCATCCACATCCCTGTCTCGCAACTCTCCCAACTACGCTTGGTTCTGTATCATCTGTAGTTAGGCTTCTTTTCCTCCAATCCTTTTATAGTGACGGATTTTGTTCTGGTTTGGTGGTGATATTTTGTTCAGATATAGATTACTATCGGACCGCGAAAAATTTTAAGTCACGTTTGACATGATGTTGGAAAGAATCAGGAATGCATTGATGTTAAACGATTATAATTATATACAACATTTTTCGGTCAGCATCCACAGACCATCTTCAGGTAAAAAGAATTCAGGGTTTCTAGTGCTATGTGAGCAATTCAAACATGTAACATAGTTTAACTTTATTCGAGTAGGGGCTGGCAAGAAAGGATAGGCAAAATGATTGACATCAATGAAATATTAAGATGAATGATGATGATGATGATATGCGACAGGTAGTACTGAGCTACAATTTACCAATAGCAATAGAAATTGACCTGACTGGTAGTTTAGGTAAGAGTACAAAAATATAAAAGGAATAAAGGAGGTAACTGCATAAAAAATGTTAGTAGAAAAGGAAGTTTCGATAACTGTCGAGCTCATTTTTATTGTTAATAGAGGGCTGTAATTTGTTGATGAAAAATGATTCACGTAAACGGATATCCGTATTGTCATTATCACAGGCAAGAATTGAGCACGTAGGATTAAAGTTGTTGATGTGACAGTTTTGAATACGCTTATAAACTGAGGATGTTTTTGTTGTTAAATGTTCCTTGTAGCGATGGTGAAAAGATCCGATGGTACTAGCGATGCAAATTTTTTTACATTTGTTGCATGTGATTTGGTGGATGATATTTTTCTGATTGCACAAATCGCTTTTATTCAAGGGACAGTTGGTGAGAGTACAGTTGCTTGATGAAGAAACGTTTTTCTGCTTCAAATATTGCCGAATGGTATTATTTTTTCTTGTTAAACGGACATTTATGTTTTTTTTCGAAAAATTACTTTTATTCTTTTGTCCATTTTGTCCGATATATATGGAAAAGGAAAGTATAGAGGTTGTTTGTTGAGCCACTTCGGATCGTTCTTTCGTTTTCTTTTCAAGTTGTTGACTGTTGAAATATGAATGATTTCGTCATTGTATCCACTTCTTCTGAGACGAAATCACTACTAACCCTTTAATGAATTTCCTTTTTTCCTGAAGATGGTCTGTGGATGCTGACCGAAAAAATTTGCATATAGTTATAATCGTTTAACATCAATACATTCCTGATTCTTTCCAACATCATATCAAACAACATGACTAATCAGGACCTTTTAACTTAAGTCGCGTATATCACACGATCACACTGTACATCAAAAATGTTGGATTTGTAATATCAGCACAACGGTGGTTTGATGCTAAGTAAGAACGATTACTTTTACTGTCGGTGTTGTAAAATATCCAACTTGTCCCGAAATTGAAGACTTTTTAAAATAAGCAGTAATTGTATCATTCATTACTTTGTGGAATTTGGGGATCGAGATTTTGAAATTGTGGCAGCCAGTGAACCTTTTGTTACTTGAACACGTTGCGCACGAATTGGGATGGCTTGCGGTAATTGCGATAAAGTACGATAACATATAAATAGAAAAACCTTAGACCTTTCATTTTGCATCTATATATATCGACTTCGATAGCCATTCGCCAATATATTTTGTTTCGCAAGATAATTGCAAACTGTTGATGTGGATGTGGCTTTTCAATAACGATAAGGTAGTTTTTGAAAATTGGGATTGATTTGATTTACTGTGCAACAAATTTTACTTGCAGTCACGTGAAGCAAGCTAGAATCAGCTATTTTGCGATGTTTTATCAAGTTCATCCACTTGTTTCGATATAATACTTCTTCTTGATCGATTTTGGTAGTGTAATCAAGTCCGGGGTAAATGCAACATGGGTCATCGGGGCAATTGCGACAAAGTTCAAAAGTTTTTTTAATAGCAAAGTTAAAAATTAGCAACTTAATTTTTGCCGCTTAAACTATACACTGTAGTTTGTTTCATGCTGTTTTTGCACGTCCTTGCATTATATGTCGATAAAATCGCCACTAGCATGCTTGAAATCACAGTTGAACTGTGCGAGTACATTGCAAAATATCAATAAATCGATGTCAATAAGTAGCAATGGAGAAATCTGATAAAAGTGACATAAAATTACTATTTGAAATTTTATGAACGGGTTCTTGAAACGAACTGTTCGTGCAGAAGGCGCATAAGGACTAGATACCAGGCGAGTAAATGTGTTGACTGTGATGAACAATGGTCGAAGAAGATAATCGTCATTTTAGAAATTTCAGAGAACAGTCTTCCTCCTGACGTAGTCAAAGCATTCGTAAGGTCATCATCCGGTATATCCGCACCAATTATCCGAAGGACTCGTCGCTCAACCTCTGAAAATGTAGGAATAGAATGTCGTGAGCATACTTAATGAGTGTAGTATTGCAACACACAGGACTTAGGTCGTCATCAGTGGGAACAAAGTGCACTGGTCCGAGGACACTACTTTGGGGAACTCCACTGGGAATACTACTCCATCTGTTGGATTACAGTGCTGAAGATCATAGCTGGGATCGAGTTCGAGGATTTCGATCGATAAGCGAAAAGATGCTTTCAGGTCAGTCAAAGGAAATGTTCGAGAAACCTATACGATAGGTAGGACCTAGATTTGATAATCCGTTCTCTATCGTAATTTGTGAAATATGCCAGGTTTTTGACACAGATTGGCTTCAGCACAGGGTCTATCTGTAGCCTACTTAAAGAATAGGCATATTCAACATCAAAACAGACCTATTCTTATCATAGGCTTATCATATAAAAACTTATCCAATTTCTTGTGTTATATTTAATTATTGCATTGTAATTCGCCTCAGCTATTTGGAAACGCACTTAGTCGCAATTGCCTTCAGGTCATGTCGGAAACACTCCAATTACGGTGTAGTATTGCATTGAAAGTCACTCACTTCAACGGCCAGAATTACAGAGACCTATTATTGTATAACCGAAACTGCGCGCACTTCGCACATGAAATCCTTAAGCCTTAAAAATACAATCATGAAATTATCGTTTAATTTCAATCAATGATGACAGCAGGGATCGCAATTTTCCGTTTTTCCTTCTCCGTTTTTTATGAAATATGTCTAATGTGAATATTTCAAATTTATGCATTCAAACCCCGGTTTTTCCCTATCTTCCGTTTTCTTCTTGGGTGGATTGCGATCCCTGGATGACAGCACAGTTTTGCATCTATTTATTTTTACAACCCCATTTTCCCTAAAAAGGGGTTGGGGGAAATGTCATGCACATCAAATTGCACGATATTCACAGTCAAAAGCGCAGTCAGCGGTCACTTCATGTCTTCTCCATCACACCCTTTGACGCGTCCTTAACAATTTGTCGCCATTTCAATCTGTCATTCGCCTTCTCCTTCTAAGTCCTCCAGTCTTCTTTTGTGGTTTCCAAGTCTCCTTTGATACAGTCCTTCCAGCGAGTCCTTGGCCGTCCCCTTCTTGTCATGATGTCATCCATCTCTTCCACTTGTTTCACTACCTTGTAGTCTCCCTTCCTTACCACTAGCCCTGCCCATCTCAGTCTTTTTTCCACCACTTTCTGTGTCACTGTTTTCTTCAATCCCATTTCCTCCCTCAGCTCCGACATTCTTCGTTTCTCCACCAACCTTACACCACAGATGCGCCTTATCCAGCTATTATCACACACTTGCTACAATCATCAAATTAGTTTTCATTAACAATCAACGACCTAAGTTAATAATAAAAATGATAATAGTCTAATATAATGATAGATAGCATACGTCATATATTTTTGCATGAACTGACTATCTCTGAAAGATAAAACAAAGTTATAGCCAGGATTGGTTAAATTAGATAAAGATCTCCCGCACTGGCTAAATATAAATTAGCCTAGCCTGCAACCAGTCTACTACGAGGCTACATTAAATAAGACCACATGAGTGATGATGACATACCTAATTAGCCGTCACAGGGGCCGAATAGTAGTATAAGCTTTCTAACAAAGCTTGAACATGAAACTGGATAGCGTATGCCTCTAAATAGCATATAAGGCCTGTATCTACTCGAACATGGAAAGGGTATAGGTTATATAGCCAAATATACCGTATCAATAAAGATATCAATTGCTTTATTGAATATTAAAGTGTATATAGGCTAGCTTAGGTTTTTATTGCTATTTGTCATTGCCTTTATCCAATAGTCTGTTGGTCCATGAATAATATGATCGGTGGGTAGCCAACGACTCATCATCTGTAGAAATTGTAATTTAGATAGTCTCATTGCAGTGTAGGCTAGAAATGTACAATTGAAAATTATACTTAAAAAAATTAAAAATATCTAATTTAGGACGAGTTTTGTAATTCTATGCAGCATACTTAATAAGTTAAGACTTAACTTACATTATGTTAATTTCGTATTTTTCATTATGGCGTAATGAAAATGGCATTGCAGGGTGCAATGCATAATAAAAATTTGACTGCGAGCACCGAGCAGAAATCCCATCTACTTTGCTAGCTTTCGAATGCGCGTGCGGTTTAAAGTCATAGACAATAGAAAAGGGAGGTCAAAAGGCGCTTTTATGGAGAGCGTCTCAGTCTCTTTTTATTGTTTACATATAAGTCAACATGATATCAGCATAAAGTGTTGACAGACGGAAAAATAATAATGAAAATTCTTGAAATCCACAGGTCTATGACATTTGGGGAGATATTATTACACAATACGGCTCTTGTGCAATCCTCCCCCCCCATTTTTTCTCTGGTCAAAAGATGCAGCACCATTGGATGCCCGCTTCAACATCACCGGTTTGAGTGAAGCATTCCGTGCTGTTGTAAAAAAAATCTACGTGGGTAATTGCGATGTCATAGTCGCAAACTTCGTCAACAAGTCAACATTGCAATTTGCCTTCGGGTTTTTCGCATTGAAATATACCCTTTGAATTTTGAAGTCAAAGGAAATTCATTGTGAATGAGATACCTTTAGAATAATAAGGCGCTACTAGAAGTGGCTGGGTCGCTTATTGCTATAGCCATGCGAGGACTTGTAGTCAGGTCATTCGTGTGAGTGTGAAGAGTCATCCCTCCAATCAAAATTAATCAAATTGAATAATCGATTGTTTTGAAAATGTACATGTAGGTGGGGGGACTGCACAAGAGCCTACAATACAATCTAAGGAAATTGGCATTGTCACAGATGCCAGTAGCTTCTGCCAGTAGCCATACCGATAGATGGTAACCTACATAGAAGCCGTATTAGATTTAAGACATTGCGCAAGAAATGTAGCTATATTATCTTTGCTGACTGAACTGGAAATGTGTACATAAATGACTGGCGACTTGTCTCTAGGAATCTACAATCATCTAGTTAGCATGCATATAACAAGTCTTCAAATTAATGGATTTTGGAGAATACGTTGTCACTAAAAGCTATGGAAATTAGTCTTACGAAACACATGTAATAAAAAATATTACACATGTGTGTAAATATAATACATGAAATACAAAAGAAGGCGGCAACTGCAAAGAAAGATATCGTGGAGGACAGATCATTGGTATACTTAAAAGACATATCTTCAGATTTCAAATGATTTAATTTTTTTATGATGCCAATTAATACCTTTCAAAATTCTAGATTTATATCAAAGCTCAAACTATCGGAGCCGGAGCCGGAGCCTTTGTGATAAATCGGCTCCGGCTCCGACCAAAACCATTGGCTCCTTAAGGCTCCTGCTCGGCTCCGGCTCCACAGCCCTGGTTTAATCATCCAACTGACTAAAATTCACATTAGAAAAATATGTAGCTTACTCACCTCGATGCACTTAGTTAAGTTACATATATTGATTGAAGTAGGCCTAAACTAAGTGAAGTGAACACTAGCATCTACATGGATGTACGTAGATGACTGGATTTTTGCAATCAAAATAAACATACTTTGGCTGTCGGAAACATTTTGGAGGATTTCCGCCAAAAGGTGAAAGGCTCAAAGACCAAAAAGCCCTGCCTGTAGTTCTCATTGGTCCATGCTTCCATAGTTCGTTTGTTCTACCGGCTAGAAACAGTACAATTGTACTGAGTACAATTGGATTTACCACAAACTCGCATCCTGCGCGCTCTATATAACTGCAAGTAAAAGAACAGTGACAGTGTACAAAAGTAACATATCATAAAGACATGCATGCGCGCAGGTAATGCAAATAGACTTGACTGACACTGCAACTATCCATACCTTTTAAATCATTCATCGGTCCCTCCAATCTAATCGAATCTTTTCAGAATCTTCACTCCATCCCACATCACTCAGCTGAACGCTTTCTCATAATCTGCAAAGCATAGCCTATTTAGGCTATTATACTGTAATTCTAGATTTTTCCCGGAATGGGCACAAATCTTTTTAGCGACTTAATGCAGATTTCTCTCGCCAAGCAGGCGCACAATTACAATTGCGTCTCTTCATCCTGTTGCGTAGAATGTTAAGAATAACTTTGGATGCAAAGCAATTGACGAAATCGTTCAATGTTCCGCACACTTCGTTGTATGTGACTTTTTTTTGAGTGCCACTAATACACCTTTCACGAAATCTGCCGGCCACTCTCCTCTTGTGCACATATCCTGATATAGTTTTATTTTTTTAGTTGAACTATTTAAACTAATTCTGCTTCTTCTTATTCTCCTAGTGTCATCAGCGTTTTCGATGGAATACCATCACACCCCCCTCTTTTGTCGGTCTTCAGTTCACTCGATGTTTTGATAACTTCGCTTTTTATGAGATGCAAGTAAGGGCAACCGTGAAATTACCTTTGTATTGAAAGCTACTGTGAACTTCAGAAGAATCCATACTAAATCACATGAATTCATTACGAAAAACACAATGCAGAATGAACCGCAAAATGATTTTGTAGAACGCACATGAATCTTATCTTCTATGCACAAGCGCTCTGTATTATCATGTTATGTGGAGCCAAGGAAGTCATCCATCTGCAACGTAATGAAACAAATGAAAATGATTGAAATATGTATGATACATGACATTTCGTGATTTTCCATATCATGAATTTCTCAAATATTAAAGTGAATTATTTGATTTGACATTGATAACATCAATTAAGAATTTTACATGAAAATGCAGACATGCCTAATATACATGAGTTTAGCCATTTGATCTATCACCTAAATAATAAAATCAGTTATATTTATAAGTTGCCTTTGGGCTTGGTCAATTAAGTCATGGAATATAAGAGAAATTTAATAAAAATGAGGAAATGTAGATGTTTTTCGTACTGGTGCAGTCTATTTGTAGTCATAATCAAGGAAGTCGCGTCTTTGCAAAACCACACAGACATGGGAGCAGATAGCAGGTTGCATGGTTGTAACTGTTGGAAATAGATCATGCAGATAAAGCATATGCATATTATGCACGAAGAACGTCGCGTTTCCAATTGAGTGAGATCATCTCGTCTGCTCATAATAAATAATCCTTGCATGATGTTTATCGCCATTTCCTTTCCCAATACTCTTCTCAAAGCTGTGGCACTGATAGGTTTATCAATGCCACTGAAAATGATTCTATGTCAAGGCCAATTATGTTCAACATAGTCAAGTCAGTTGAAAAAAAATAAAGAGGCCATGATGAATAAGGGCACAATTAATTAGAATAAAGGCATCGAACTACCGTGGGCAGCGCCGAGAGGCCGCCCTAAGAAGACGTGGCGTGAAACTGTACTTGCTGATTATATGGAGCTTGGCTTGAAGGAGAGTGATGCTTCCAACTGTGATTTGTGGAGAAAATCCATTGGGAAAACCGTCCTCCCATACGAAGAATGGATAATGGACGTAAAACGAAAAAGTGAAGTCAGTAAGTAAGTATAATGAAGCGGTTTTGTACACTAAAGGCAGTGTCCCGAACTTCAATATCGCAGTAACTCATGAGTTCGAAATTAGTGTTGTTGAGTGTCAGACCACCTTGCGCAATCGGTTATAATGACTATCTCACTTTCTGAGTGTTTTTATCCGCTAATATTTGCAATTTGATCACAGATCTTGTGGGCCCTACATTTGTTTTTCCCGTTTCAGGACTTCGAATAAATACAAAAAGGAGAAAGTCCAAATGAAGAATCTGCACAAATCAAAATGGTTGATAATTTACAAAATCATCTTTTAAATGTCGTGCGCGGAGATATTCATGACAGCAAAATCAATAATTTAGAGCATTCTACAAGTATGTATACTCAACTGTTGGAATCAGATGGAAATCTCCCATGTGTGAAAAGAAATGATGATCTCACTATTTCTTGTGTGGTTGGAAATGGAAGTCCAATGTGTATTACTAATCACTTCGAAGGTGAAAATGCTGTTCCCTCAGTGGGAATGAACAATGTATCATTGCAGTCTAGTGTAGCATCTGATAGAAACGATGTGAATGATATAGAATATGGAAGACAAAACATTAATGATTCAAACGCATTCTTCAAATCCTCGATTAGTACCATGAAATCTCAAGATACCGGACAGTTCTTGAATACTTCTAATGAATATTCTGAAAATTCTCAGTCGTTTTCGCATGTAATGTTACAATCTGATCAAACCCACATCGGGTCTGTTGAAGAACCAACGTTTCAACGACAGGGAGATGTTAGTAAAACAACCCAATCGAATAACTCTCCAATAAACTCCAAAAGTCACAAAAATCGCAGAACTCGAGGCCGCCCTGACTTGGAGCTGCAGATTATCTTGAGCAACCCAGATTGTTCTTCGTCTGAAAAGTTATCGAGTGCTTGGTGTTTCAACTGTCTCTGCGGTCACCCGACTCCTACTTGTCCTGATCTTGGTCCAGCAAGCTTTGTTGAAGATAGTCCATTGCCTAGTATGGCATTCTCAACGTGCCCTCCTTGTTTGCGCATTGGTGTAGTCCCAACCGGAATCCCAATGAAAGGTGTTTTTGCTAAGAAGCAGATTCCTTCAAGAACTTGGTTGGGTCCTTTTCGAGCAGAAACGTGTCTCAAGGAATTGGACTCACCAATGTATCCCGGAGATCCAGGACTAGGTTCTACCAGATTTCTTCTTCCTGTTACTATTTCTTCAGAGAATGGAACGCAAAACATGTGTCACCTTCTTCGAACTAATGAATTCTATTGCAGTTGGATGATGTTTGTAAGACCAGCAGAATGTATAGGGGAGCAGAATTGTGTTGCGATTGAGTTTCAGGGTGGAATCTACTATTGTACGGTGATACCAATGAATCGTGGAGATGAACTTCGTGTGTGGTATTCCCCATCGTATGCAAGAATTTGGAATTTCCCTTTATTAAATCCACCTCCAGGTATGCCACAACTAGAAGCCGTACCAGTGAATCGCGAAGTGCCTTCTGTCCAATCTGCCAGTGATGAGTGTACTCAGGATGGCTCAGCAAGTGTTCAGACAAATAAGTGTAAATCTGATATCGTTATAACTCCAGAAAGTCTGCCACCTACACCACATTTGACGCCTTCTCGACCAGGTAAATGATATCTAGGGCTGCGAAATTTTAAATAGTTTATGTATCTATTTAGTTATATTTCTCTATCATTCCCTACTTTTCTTTCTTCCATTTTCTGATTCTTTGCCTTTAAACTTCTGCTGAGGGACTCCGATGTCATATAGGCTCGTTCTCTTCCCTCAAGACTTTGATTTAAAAGAAAGAAATATCATTCTAAGTATAGATGAACAGAGATATTTTACAGTCCGTTTCATAAAAAGTGGATCATCCTAAAATTTGACTAAATAGAACATAAGTATGATACAGACAGCATTTTTCATGTTATTTCATGTCCCTAATATATTTAAATGTCCTTATATAATCTGATAAGCTATGATACAGTAACGGTTCTTAAGAAGCTAACATTTTGTGGCCCTACCCTTATTGTCAATGACATTACCAATTCGTCTAGGCATTGATTCGATGATATCGTTGATTGTCGACTGATCTAACTTTCTCCACTCTCTTTTTAACAGTGACGTAAGTTGTGATACGCCATCTGTAGGTAGCAGTGAACGACGAACGTTACGTTTTAGAATACTCCATACATTTTCTATGGGATTCAGCTCAGGAGAACGAGCTGGCCAAGATAATGTCCTAAGCCCTAATTGAGACTTGCATAAGTTGACTCTACTACTCCTGTGACACGTAGCATTATCATCCATAAATAACCAAGTCGATGGATCACCAAGTTGATCTGTCATTTGGCCAATGTTCATTCGGAAAACATTCACATAGCGTTCAGAATTCATGGTTCCTTGCTGTATGTGAAGTTCAGAGCGGCCATTGGTCCAAATGCCAGCCCAAATCAGTAGAGTCGCACCACCTTGTACCCGGGGACGATGTAAATGTCTCGGAATTTCCTGATCAGATTTTATCCATAATCTCAATCGACCATCACTATCCTTCAGACGGACTGATGCCTCATCAGACCAGACAACCCGATCCCATTGATTTTGCCAGTGACAATGACTCATTGTCCATCTGAGACGTCTTTTTGTATGCTGATCTGATAATTCGACCTGAGAGGGCCTCTTACAGCTCTTGAAATTCAACTCAATAAGTCTTCTACGAATAGTGGACTTAGAAATAGACGAGACTAGTGCAGCCATCTCAGTTAACGAGAGACTTGGATCAACCTTAACAATCTCAAAATTAGGCGGTCTCTACGTTTGGATGTTTTGCGTGGACGGCCAGAGCCCTCTTTACGACAGAGTCGAAAATCATCATTATGCCATCGATGCACATTTGTGTAAGGGACATTTAGTCGCTTGCTTGTAGCTCGCAAAGAAAACCCTAGTTCTAGCAAGGCTGACACTTTGCCTTTTGTGAATGCGATCTCGTTATTGTTCATTTGTGCTTTGTATTGTTTTCAACCGGTAAGAGATAGATTTCTAGCTGAAAGCAATCAGGAGTGCTGCCAACACCACCGCAACGAAGTCAGGAAGGTATGGAACATGAAGTTCAGTTAATCACATGTAGCAGTTACATTATTGTTGATGAATAATGGTGCTATACTGCCTCTGATTGACCGATTTTCTTTATTTTTGTTTTGCTTGATAGCTTTTGGCTTGTAGAACAACATATTACATAACAAAGGAAACAAATGTAATTTTATAAGAGTGAGGTATGATTTTGTGTAACATTGCTAAATGAAGATCAAATTATCTACTACTTTTTTATCTATAACAGGAAAACAACTCAATATTCATGCTTGAAATTTCCAACAATGATATTAGTAAGCACAAATGACATATCTTCCAAATTTCAGAGAAATTCGTTCAATTTTGGCGGAGTTAGACAAAGTTGAAGTTAAGGCGATGTTTAAGGGTGATCCATTTTTTATGAAACAATCTGTGTATTTTAGCGAAAATTACAATTTTGTCGATGTCAAGTTTCGAGTCTAAATTATTATCTTAAAGGGTTCTACTTTTTCGCACCGCAATCCTAAATTTTGCTCTAGTTTCTGATATGCTAAATATTTGACACTACGTTTCACAGCAGCTTATCTTACGCGCATTTTTGATCAGGTTTTGAAATATTTTTGAATTTCGCCCACGGCAAGTTCAAGTAAACGGCATTGATTCAAAAGTAAATCCCAAAAATATTTAATATTTTTGTATTCCAGTATATAACATGTTGGTATTGGCTAATATTATTTTATTTCAAATGAAACATCGATGATATAAACTCGTGCCAATGATCTAAGACAGACAATTGTCTGAATTGCGCACACTTTACTCAAACTAATAATAAATGTGCTGGTAGTAATTCAAGTATGCGAAAAAGTAATTCTACCTTTTTTCGAAATGAATATGCTACCTTGCTTCTCAAGTTGCTCCGAGTTCTATGCATCTTCTAACTCATTTTATGAGCTCGAAACTCATCATATAGTGAACTGAAATTGTGTTTTGATGTTTTGATAAATTCAATAAATTGTCTTTTTGATGTTATTTTTGCAGTAATCAAAAGCGACAATGAATTTTTCAACGCTCCGCTCAAATTCTGTTGAGCATTATCAAGATACATGCGACTAGGATCTTGGTGTATCGTATGTATCTTGATAATGCTCAATAGAATATGAGCGGAGCGTTGAAAAATTCATTGTCGCTATTATTTATTTGATAAATTCGCCAAAGTTTAGTGAATCTTTCTGTGATTTTTTGAGTGATGTGCAGATAGTATTCTTTAGGTTTACATGAATGTATCAGAATAATATATTTCTTGTCAAAACTGGTAGCCCTATACTTTTTTCTGCTAATTTTTTTGTATATAGTCATAGAAACGAGAATAATCCCAAAAGATAAATTCAATTTTTTTAAAAAATTCTGTTTATAGAATGAGGATCTGTGACTACGAAAAAAGTGATATCACCATTGACCTTCTCGTGTGCGAAATACATATTGCACTTATTCCGAATTGGTTCCTTTGTTTAGTGTCAGAGATCTTGATGGGTGGAGAGGCGATAGCCCCCCCCCCACTAATGGGGCGCGTTCGTAAAGTACCCCAACGGGACGAGGGTTAAAATTGACGAAAGAAAACGCTCATTCAGGTTTTGTTTTTTTTTGAGCCAGCGAAATCCACATTAATGGTTCCCAATCCATCTTTGAATGTAAAATTGTCGGACAACACTTCCTAACACACTTGCTTTCTATTACAGCATCGGCCATTTCAACACCAAGCAAATGTCCAAACTCTCAAACTGAGACCAGTAACTCTTTGCGGCGAAGTAAACGCAAGCGACCTGGGCAGACTCTAAACAATTATTCTGAAGCAGATGTAGTCAAAAGAGATAACGACGGATGCCATCATTTAAGGCGCTCAGGGCGATCGACACCGATGCAGCGAAGAGAGCAGTCGTCAGTAACTGTTGCTCGTAAGAAGTTGCGGACCGCTGTGAAACATCATAGAAATCGCAAGATTAGAAAGATAACGCTGCCTGCGAATCGTATCAAAGATGAAATGCACTGTTTCGAATGCGGTTTGACATTTAGCAATGAGAACGTATTTCAAATTCATAAATGGATGCATCGGGGAATTATCGAGGAAGAGAAATCCACTGGTTGTTTGTGTGATGTTTGCCGAATGCGTCTCCCTACATTGTTGGATTATGCGGATCATGTTCATGAACACAGGATCAATCCCGTAGTATTTGGCCATTCACAGCTGATGAATCCGCATATGGGTGAATACGCCTGTGGAAGGTGTCACAAGCGTGCTCTCTCTTACAGGGAGCTGTGTGTACATAAGGAGCGAATTCACTTTGCTGAAAGTGTGGCAGCCGAAGACATAAGTATTCCACAAGTAGACATTGATGCTAGCACCGATGTGCAAATGGGAGCACCATTAACTGCAGAAGAGGTAAGTAGATGTAAAAATTATGATTCAAGCTTCTAGAATGTCTTATCCATTTTTCACTCTTGAAATCATTTTGTATTCTCACAATATTTGTAGTCTATCGATATTTTTTGTCGATAACCGTGTGATATATTTCAGACGGACACCAAGGGTATTGATCAAGCTAATGACCAAACGGACTCATTGATGCAACTCGACAAATACCACCAAATGAAAAATATGTTTTTCAGCACGAGTGAACAGCTAACGGGCTATGGTTTCCTATTTATTTCAGTTTTTTTTCTATGGAAAGTTGCCCTGTAGGCATATGTATTACATCATGAAGTGAACTTGCTATGGCTTAGATAACATCTAAGGTAGCTACATGAGCACATTTTGTTGCAGCAAAGTAGAAAAGTAGACAAAAACTAGCAAGAATTGAGGTGGTGTCAAAGTACTGTATTCATCATTTGATTCATTTCATATCGACACTATGATGCAAAGATCCTGGCAACTCCAACAATCCGAAACTACAGAAAAATGACCAAATATATGACTAAATATGATGAGACAGACAATATGACAGCATTACCTTACCCTAAAAATATGACATGTCATAAAAAATTGCCCTAGCTGTTTCTGGTAGGTGGAGACAGAGGCAACCATGGTATGTTCAATATTAACCTGTATCTAGCACACAAGAAGGATAGGCATCAGCTGGGAAAGTTTATCTCGTATTCAGCGAGAAAGTTGGGACAAAAAATTAACATGAACGTCAACTAGAGCCTAATAGGATGCATTAGGTTTTTAATGCAATTTTTCGATGACAAAATTTGCGATCCATTTTTTCCCCGAAGGTTTGTTATGCACCCTGTGCATGGCCTATGGAATCAATATTGAGAAAAAACAGTCATATGCCAATGTCTGAATGTAATTTGTCAAATGCGAAATGTCGTCTGCCCAGTCGAATAATGAATAGATGTTGGTTGGATGCAGGTAATTGTTGAGGGACTCCAGCACATTAAATGATTAATGTTCAATATTTATATGCAAATGGCTATATTATTGTGCGTATTATACTATATTATTGATGAAATGCTGCCTCCCTTTTAGCGAGGAGTTCAATCGGGTCATGTATGTGAAGAATGCGGTGAAACTTTTCAGTCAATTGCAGCCTTTTCTACCCACACAAAGACACATAAGAAACATGGTAAAAACTACTTCACTTGCAACGTGTGTCGGACGGATATGCCATCGCGTAAAGAATATCTGGAACATGGAAAAACGGTTAGTACTTTTGTCATAGATTGATTCTTCACATTTTCTTGTCTCGGTCCCAGGCCTCCCTACGCTACCGTTTTTCCAATATTTCCTTTTTTCTGATGAAATTCCTGTATTCCTTAATTTCTAGGGTATAAGTGATCATCCGATTGTTTTGGGAGATTCACAAACTTCGCTGGCGTTAGAGAGCGCGCCATCAGCATTGACAGACCAACCTAGTCGTACTAAACTGATTTCAATTTGCCTTTCGAGATCTCATCGAACTGTAAATGACGAATTTATAGGCAATGAAAGTCGCCCATTGTAGTCATGCCCATTGTAGTTTTGTATCTTGCGATGATGTGAAATACATTTTGAAGCTATGTCTCCGGATGAAGCAGAAATTCTTTCTATGTGCTCATTTGAATTGTCATAACTGATCTTGCGAGACTGCATGACCTCACTTTCATTACAAAAGGATCAGCGGAATTAAGAAATCGAATGGAGACGGTGAGACATCAAATGCAACAAGCAATGGGAGATTTTTGTCAGAAGACAAGAATGAAGCTGTTAATCATCTTTTGAGAACTTTTCGAAGGGGCAAATTGTGATGATCGTACAGATCAGATTTTCCGTGCAATCGAAAAATCAAGGCTGCAGTTATCTGGGGCATGAAAGATGCATGCAATTAAGGTCTCACAGATATTGAATCCAGTGTTCTTCACAAATTTTACAATGTGTTTTCAAAAGGACCACAAAAGTTGGGTCCATAGCTGCCACAGCCTGTGGACTTTTTGCAAAACCTGTGGATTTGCGGAGGATTTTTAATCGTGTTTCTTTTCAAAAAATAATTTCGAAACATGTCATTGAAGTTATTATATCATGTATGTATCAAAAAAAAATTTCGACCCGCAATTATAGCGGAATAAGAAAAATAATCGAAAGTTATTATGCAGGAAAATCATTTCGCTGGTCTGGCCGCTTCAGGTGTATCATTTACAAAGACAAATTCAAAGGTATGATAATAATATCAAAGTCAGATTGTATTTCATGGCCAAGATATCTCTCTCACATAAGTTAGAAGTATGTCATGTAGTTAGAAGTAGAAAGCTTGTAGGCTGGAATTTACTGTGATATCGCAAATCCAGGCAAATTCAGTGAATGAAATTCTTGCTTCGTGTTACTTAATTTTTCATTGTTTGCGTTTCGTTGCTTCGTTTCTTTACAATGTTTCCACAAGACTGAGTTATCATCTTTCTGTTGTAATTGTTGCATATGTTCTTTCCCTCTAATCTTGCCATTTTTTAGGTCTCATCAATGTATGCTGAGTCACATTCTTCACATTTGATTTCATAAGACACTCCACTTATTGTTGCAAGGACCCTTGCCTCCTTTGAGAGAGATATCTTGGCCATGAAATACGATTTGACTTTGATATTATGGTCACATCTTTGAATTTATCTTTGTAAATGATACACCTGAAGCGGCCAGACCAGCGAAATGATTATTCTGTTTAAATAACTTTCGATTATTTTTCTTATTCCTTTATAATCGTGCTTCGAATTGTTCTGTAGATACGAGTACTTATATAGTATAATAATTTCAATGATAAGATTTCCAAACAATTCTTTGAGAAAAGTATTTATTTAACACGTAATTTTGAAACATCGATCAGAAATTGAATAATAATGATGGTAGATAAAATTTGAAGCACGGGTGTATTTCATCTTCTCAGCATATTCCTACATTGCATTTTCTTCTATTCGAGGTCAGCATCGTTCGTTTTGGTATTTCGGTCTTCCAGTGGTTAATCGATTGATTGAGCAGTTACCTGCGTTAAAAAGGACTTCTTCGACTGTTGCCGAAAGAAAAACCGGATGAATTAGTGAATTCAAGAGTTATTGAAATACGCACTTCGTTAGAAAATGTGGAAGTAGAGTCAGACTTGCATTTTCTTTAACCGTTTCTTCCATGTCTGAGTCGCTTCGAGCGCATTTATAAAATGAAAGCTGTTTTGATTCAGAAAATGTACCATGACGTGAGAGATTTCTTCCGAGTTCGGTTGGAATTCCTCTTAAAGAGAGATTATGTAGCATCCGCTACAAAGCTGAAAACAGTTACTTTCGAATCCGAGAAGTGGCGTACTAATGACAAGTTATTTGTGGGTGAGAACTTTGAAATTCTTTTGTAGGAGGGAAGAGTCACCGACAAATTTAGAAAATACTTCTTCAACAAATGCCGATATTTTATTCAGGGTTGCCACAAACCGGGAAAACCGGGAAAAAACTTTCAAACCGGGATTCTTTATATATCGTTATTCAAGTAAATATTCCACAAATATTGGAAAATTATCATGTTTATCAATCTAATTTTCTAATCCAGCTACAAAATCCTTTGCTTTGGTCAAGGCCTGGTGTGAAGATGAGCTAGCATTAGCTAAGTTGTATTTCATTGTCTCTATTGGTGGTCCCATTGAATCCTTTTTGAAAATGTACCAAACTGATGCGCCAATGCTGCCATACATGTGTAATGATCTTGAAGTATTGTTGCGTAGCATTATGCAAAGATTCATCAAAACAACTGTTCTTGACAACGCATGTACAGTAAGAAAATTATTGTCCATTGACGTGACGGAGAAATCTAATCAAAAATCAATTGAGAAAATTCATCTTGGCTTCGAGGTAAGCAACGAATTAAAAGAAATAAAGGAGAGCTCATCATCCGTTGACTCGACTGCATTCAAACGTGATTGCAGGAACTTCTTGGAAACGTTTGTAAAAAAATAATGGAAAAAACGCCTATGGATAACCGCCTCATAAAACATTTGAAATGTTTGAATCCAGAAGTTATGCTGACGGAAGACTATGACACACTAACCAACGACTTCAAATTGGTACTTGACTGCATGATTCCATCCAAATTCGTCCTTTTGAAAGATTGCGACGAAATTTTGACTCAATTTCAAACATTTCTTCGAAATGCTCGACGAAATGAGAAAATCAGAATTCAACCGAAAATTCAACCGAAAATCGGATAGATTGGACAAATTGTTTCATAGTGTTCTGCATGATTCTGAGGATGCCAAACTATTGTGGAATACTGTACGAATAGTCTTGACATTGTCGCATGGTCAAGCAAGTGTAGAGCGCGGATTTTCAATCAACAAGGAAGCATCCGTGGTTAATTTGGGCCAACATAACCTCATTGCCAAGCGAGTGATCAAAGACTATGTACAACATATAGGTGTGGAAAATATTGTTGTTTCAGAATCTTTACTGAAATCCGCCAAACAGGCAAGACAGAAATATGAAATTCATTTGAAAGAAAATCAATCCGAAGAAAAGTCAAAGGCAAATAATGGTAAAAAGGGGGCCATCCAGAGTCAACTAATTCTCCTGAAACAGAGGAAGAAAGCGATCGAACGAGAGGTCGAAATAATGGACAGTGATGCTCCCATGTTTTACGATCGAGCTGAAAAAGAACATGATTTTGCACGCTTGTCTGAAGCAAATGCTTTGTCCAGATCAGCAAAAGATAAGCGTTTGCAGCTTAGCATCTTAGAAAAAGAACAGTCAAATCTTTCAGAAGAGCTCACCAGATGTTCGTAGTGAAATTTTGTTGAATTTATTGTCTCTACTGGGAAAACGGAAATAACACATGATGAAGCATGAACGTAATATATGCATCAGAAATATTCAAAATATCTTGAGTGTACCAAATGCATTAAAGTTCATATCTTTAAAATTACCTTTGCCCATCATCGGAAGTGATAGGTTGTACTATGAAGTGGCTTCCGCTTGCTGGTTTTATCATATTGAAATATATGTAATTATAATTTTGGGCAAAGTACAATCAGGCAATAATACTCAATCGACTGAATAGATTAATTGACTCGTTTGATTTGATTTGCGTCGCCTGATACTTTCTATTTTCCCTCTATTTGCATACCAGCAATACATTCAAAAGGACTTGTAAAAACAGCTATCTCAATTCTCTCCCTTAGATAAACAAAGACAAATGATAGAAGAAAAATGTCCCGTTATTCCGTTTTGCCATCCGTTTGTTAAACGTTTGTTTTATATTACTACGATCTATCAGAACTTGCATTTACAGTTTTAGATTGATTACCATGCCGGTATTTCTTCTTGTTTGTGATCATATTGAGATATTGTTTTTATTCGTGAGATTATTCAGATGATATATTTGAATATAGAAACCTTGTGATTTTGTATATTTTCTTGTGTAATTTTTATAGTGTTATCATGTATTCTACTCAAATTTATGGCGTTTTACTACCTTGTTTGTATTTCAATATATGCATTCATGACCTAAAAAATGTTTTCTTTTTTATTGGAGAATGGGAAATACAGGGTTAAAGCTACTTAGAATCTTAGTTATGAGGCTATTTTTAACATCAGATAAGTCCAAGCTACATTGAAATTATTCATAAGAGTATCAAGGAATTTCATTGAAAAACCGTGAAGAAACCGGGAAATTCATCTGAGAAAATTTGTGGCAACCCTGTTTATTTGGAGTTAGCAAGACAATAGCAAAACCTTCCTCTTGCTGATTCTCTGCTCTTACACATGAGATTTCTTAATTTTTCACATAAACGCGCTGACGATAAAGCTGTTTGCGTCATCGCTTGAAGGATGAGCTTAATTGTGCTGCAGAAATAACGACATTACAAACTGAATGGCTCGCACATGGCTTGTCAGAACGAAGTGAAGATGACGGCTTGTTTGCGGAGAACTGGACATCGATTCTCGAGTCTGAAAGGTATCCAACCTTGTCAAAAATTGTGTATGCTTCAATGAGCGCACGGCATGGCAATGCGGTTGTTGAAAGGGGTTTCAGCTCATTATCAGACACTTTGACCAGAAAGCGCAACTCCCTAGGGGAAGTCCATCGATTCTTGTTTACCTCTTAGTGGATATCTATTGTCCTCAGGTTATACCTGCATGTATTATCCTGCAAATGACAAACTAGTAGAGCTAGGATTCTTCGCGCGAGCCTCGTACACACAGACAATGAAGAAAAAGGAAAATAGAAGAATAGTTGATAGTATAGAAAGAGAAATGTCAACGTTATCGTAAACTGAAGGAAAAAGATAAGAAGATCGAGAATTCTATGGAATCGCTGGAAAAAGATGAGGTGACTGCAACAGCGATGTTAGAAGAATATTCTAAGAAAGTGGCGACAATCCAGAAAGAGCGAATTCGCTGTCAAAGAGAGGAACCTCGACTGAAGGAGGAAAATAACGCAACGAAAAGACTTCGCTCAACAAAGTCATTGTTAAGGCAGCTTGTGATAATTCGTAACTGTGATATACCGGTTACTCTAAGCTCAACAATGTTTCTAGATTATCTATCATATCACACAAAGATTACCTGTGTAATTTTATGTATTTCGTTTTGTATTTTTATTTTATTTCACTTTTCAATTGAAATTGTTATTGAATTTCGACGTTTTCACGCGAAGAGTTTTACATGTAATTGAACTCTAAAAAATTTCATTTAACATTTGAACAAATTAATTTTTTAAGAAATTTATATCTTATTGTATCATACTTTCAAAGAATTTGACTAGTTTTTTTATCAATATTTGATTAAGCCTATACAAAAAAATTACGCTATTATTAATTATTTTGTCCTTTTACATGTATAAGTCTTATCGCAGTTTAGACCTACTTCCTAAACTGTGGGAAAAAATCGGGCTGCGGAGGATTTTTCAAAACTCGCTGTGGCAGCAGTGGTTCGGTCCAACCGATGCCGACTTGAACAACAAAATGGTCTCAATGATCGAATGATTGAATTTCTTCTCAAATTGATTGATAGAATAACGAACAGAACCCCATCACAAAGGAGTTTATTTGGAAGCAAGTTGATCGGAATTACAAATTGAGTTTGGAAGAAGCTCCAGGTCGCTTATGGAGGAAAGAAACGAGAATCGTCGGAAAGAGAAGGAAGTGCGAGAAAATGCCAGTTTGCCTGCGACTTCAAAAAATTTAAGACGCTAAAAGAGAAGGAAGCTGGATTGGAGACCGAAGAGGCTTCCAAGCACAGAATTTGATTCATCTGCGCGCACTTCGGTTTCCTAGAAAGGAAGGGTTATACAGTATGTAACCTTAATATCGAAATGGCACCTCACAGAATTAGACAACTTGCTCCTTCTCGAATGGATAATTCGTGCATCGCTTGCTATTGGAAATGGCAAACAACAAGCTGTCAGCAGAGGGCACCAGAGCCAGTGAGGGATGCGTGCGTGCTGTGATATCACTTCGCACACACCAAAACACACATCTTGGCTAACATTCGATTCAGTGTATGCACTATACAGTGAGAAATGCCGATGAGAGGATGTGAAAACATCAAGTGAACTAATTTTCGTGCGCCTGCTACTTTTTTTAATAATGATCGGAAGGGCCAACATTATGGAGGAAACTTGTGCGCAATGATCTGAATTCTTCGAATCTGAAGGAATTTTGGCAATCGAAGCACTTTGCTGGAACTCACATTAATCCGCAAGCGACGCACGACTTTTTTCCTATCTCTGTAAGGTATTAGGAATTCCTCTTTGCCCACTTAATAGGTTCCTCGATGTGTCGTCCGTTTCGTATTAATCACACTTCTAGCAAACCGAAGCAGATAAACAAAATATTTAATTCTGTGGTTCCAAGGCTTCCGTGGCAGTCACGGACCGACAGACAATAAAAGACCAACGGAACCTCTGAGAGTCAATAATTACGAAATGTATGAAAATTTTTAGAGTATAAAGACGAATCTGCCAAATTACTGTCTGCTACAGAACGCCACATGTTGCGGAGAGCTTCTCCATCCTCTGGGGGATAATAAATTATGCAACTTTATTATTCGCCTGAATATGGAGCAGGTCTCCGCAACATGTCGCGTACTGTAATACGAGGGGCGTTCCAAAAGTTCTCCACAAAGCAATTTTATTCCAAATTCAAAACTTATATTAGGCTAACAAAGTGTCATTTATGAAGCAAATAGCTTCCTTAAAAATATTAAAGTATCAGAAGACAATACGCAGAAATTTACTTTTCTACATGGTCAACTTGCAAATCAATGCATTTTTCCAGCGTTTTTCAACTTTTTCATGCCAGAGCTTCGGGAAGTTGTCTAATGATTTCTTGACAGCAGCCCGAACTTCTTTTTCGTTTTCAAACTTAATACCCTTTAAAGGATGTTTCATCGCTCCCAATAAATGAAAGTCACTTGGCACAAGGTCAGGAGAATATGCAGGATGCGGCAAAAGTTCCCATTTCAGCTCCTGGACTTTTTCCATTGAGATTTCGGCGGTATGCACTCTGGCATTGTCTTGAAGGAACAGTGGTCGCATTTTCAGCTTTCCTGGGCGAAGTTATGGGAGTTCATTGTGCACAACTTCGAGTAGATCACTATAATATTCAGCGTTGATTGTTTGGCGAGGTGGACAGTAGTCAACGTACATGACACAATCCCATCGAAATCCCAAAGCACGGACCTGAAACTTCCTTATGGATGGAGCAGATCGAGCGTGAACGGGACGAGGTTCTCCAGGCATAAGCCACTGCATTGATTGGTGTTCTATTTCAGGCATGAAGTGTGGGAGAGGAGTTTCATCCGCTGTGATGCGTCGCCAAAAGCGATCTCCCTCCTGCTCCAAAATTTGCAGAGATCCAGTTGACATTTGGACTGTCGCAGCCCTCCACTTATTTTTCGTGAATTCTGTCATGATCAAAATGTTAACTGTACTGTAAGGCTGACAGCTATCTTATGAATCAGCGTAGATGCACACCGAGTGAATTCTCATCACTAGACAATGTGTGCTGTCGTCATGAAGAGTCAAATTGATCTACAACAGATTAATCGATCTGATATTGACATAGATATCTGTGCTGAACTTTTGGAACGCCCCTCGTAGACTGACTTAACTGATTGGTCCTCTCACTCTAAAAATCTTTTGATTAAATTACGTCTGTCTGCTTACGCCCTCTCCGCTCCTACGAATCGAGTACGGAGGGAATAGATGCGTTTAATACACGCGTATCAATAATTAACTTGTAGAAGCACAGAATTAGATTGTTTAATCGTATCACTTTGCTAGAAGTGCAAACTGATTCAAGCAGATGGCACATGCAGGAACTTAATAAGTGGACAAAAAGAAATTTTTGATACCTTGAAGAGATAGGAAAAATGTCGTGCGTCGCTTGCAGATTGCTCTGAATTCCTTCAAAATTCTCCGATTGCCACGACTCCTTCAGATTCGAGGAATTCAGATCATTGCGCAAAAGTTTTCTCGATAATGTTGGGCCCTCCGATCATTTTTTAAAAAGTTAGCAGGCGCATGAAAAAACGTTCAAACTTCTCTGTAGAACTTGACATCGTCTGTCTCTTTGCTGTGTGATCCAGTTGATAAGTCACTGAAACTTTGCACAATTTGGCGTGTTCAATGTTGGAATGGCTGCTCATTGTTCGATTGCCATGGTATTATATCAGCAGATTGTGCCATTTCATTTACGTTTCATGTTCCAATGCTTCCCTTCTAGTCAAACCATAGAAATTGACAACAATAAAACCTCTAGAATGGAAATTAAGCTTCATGCAATGCACAATAACGGCACATAAATCGCACGCATTTTCACTTAGATGCACCTGCCAACGTCTGTATCATTGGGTTAGAATCAGTCACATGAGTAAATCTAAGGTTTTAATTGGTTCTTCATGCCCCAACTTAGTTCCCCCGGATGTGCCGCGACCTTGAGTCAATTTCCATTCTAGCGAACTTTAGATAAACAGTTTATTTCTATGAATCAAACGGAAGAAGAGACGACCTGTCTAATTCTGTGTGTAGAAGTGTATTGTCTTGAAAGACAATTTCATCGAGAAAGAACAGATAACGTCCCTCTTTGTAGAAATTGCGCAATGAAGGTTGTGAGACGGTCAACCTGTGTCATTGTAGACAATGAATTGCAAGGTTAGAGAATCCTGGCTATGATCGATAGCAGACATTAGAGTCTAAGATGTGACTTTACGCAACGTGAAAAGGGAAATCTGGATTTTCATGCTATTCATGTGCAGCTTTTCATCCCACGCTATGTACGACGCTATGACGAGATCAAATTCAAGATGAAAGGATAACTAAACGAGAGTTCAGTTGTCGCACGCTGCGGTCCCCTTTTCGTAGAATAGGATGAATTTTCGAAAATGTGGGTGACGCAACGTGCGTGAAGTTGTGAAAAATGAGTTGACAATGCTGGAAGCATTCATCCAGAAGAATAAGCGAACTTTTAATAAGTCATATTCCCCGAATTTTGCTCTATTATTCATGCTTTTTATCTTATCTACTGCATTTCTCGGATTGAGGCGTGATATTTTATATTGTTTTGTTATTTGGGCTCTGTTATAAGTAAAAATTCCTATCAAATAGATTTATGTTTCATATTCGCATACATTAATGCGTTCATTACTGTTTTAGCAAAGACTTAATCGAGGCCATGTACGTTTAAACTGCATTTAATTCAGTTGAAAGACTGACAGTCATTTAGAAACATGTCATACATGAAGGTTTTATTCTTTTTTCATTTTTGATGCCATAGGCTACATGTTATTTTTTCCTCCTATTATTTTCCTACTTGTTTTAAGAAAAATTCCTATTTTTTCATGGACGAGGGCAACTGGGAATTCTGCTTGGTCCGTTGGAGATTGTAATTATTGAAAATGACAACGGAGGGGTGGTAAAATGATGAGATTCCTTATCTGAATAGACACTCCTTCGATTTAGGCCTTTTTTGAGAAGCATTCTTCGGTATCAAGTGAGCCGCGTTAGTAATATTGTTTTGGATGTCATGTAGATTTGTGAGAATTATCTTTGTGTCCACATCTACATGTATTTGTGGCATCTGTTGGAACTACTAGGAAGTCTGTCTGTCTTCGTTTTCGAAAAGATGTACGGGCAAGTATTTTAAATTAAATAATTTAATTTGAAATGTCTTTACGTGTGATTAAGAATGTATTTTTTCTTCAAATATGCGACATCTATTGATTTCTTATTCGGCAAAGGTGAAATTCATCGCTTATTCAAACGTGTTTTATTGCATAACCAGAATCCTTTCCTTTTAGGTCGCAAGAGGGTAAATTTTGAATTTCAAATGTTTGGATTCGATTTTTGAATTTGGGTTTTAGGGCACAATTTAGCTTGCCTTGCCTGTTGACTTCAGCTTTGTTTGCACAAGCCACAAATACTGCGGTCTATATCAACTTTGATGAAAAAATGAAGAGTTCTGCAATCCCCTGTATCTCTCATCCCATGGTAAAGCTCTCTCACCAACATGAGAAGTTTCACACATTCATTAAAACTTATTTATCTCTTTCAAAGTAAATAATTATAGATCAATAATTAATATGTTAATGTTCCTTTGTGAATCAAGTATTTGATTTGATTGGTATGTGGGTCTACCTGAGTATTTAACAGGATGGAGTGTGCACATGGGCATATTAATCTATATTCCGCCGGGGAGAGAAATTGTGCCCTTATCCGAAGTGTGTATTTATTTTACGTGTGTACTTATGCGGGCGGCATCGATTGTAGCATCACTGATAAGGTATTCATGTTTATGCATTTTCTTTTTCAGAAACCACTTAACGCTTTGATATGTTCTACCCATCCATTAGGTCCATTCCACGGAAATTGGAAAATAATTTTCGTTAAACAGAAACTTTTGACTTGAGTACCTTCTCAGGGATTATCAGTAATTGATTGTGATTTAAATGCTCTTCTCAATCAATTTGTCGAAGCGGAATTCCACAGCAATTAATTGAAAAGCAGTCAAACAAAAAGTTTCCAAAATTATCAAATTTCTTGCTCACTCTTTTCATTTTTCATGATCTAATAGAATGTAGTATGTACAGTTGCACAGAATTCTCAGCCGTTGGCCTTCTCTTGGTGCGGGAATGGAAATGAAGGTCAAACCTCTGTACATTCCTTTTGCACGAGTAGCAAGACTATTACTTCATCAAAGATGAATCATTATGGCAACATAAAGCTGGACAATAACAGTTTCCGTAATCAAGGATGATAATTCAATTCATTCATGGTTTCTGCTTATTAACAGTTCTTGCACGCTACTAACTTTATCTACTAACTTTCTTCAATAGTATCATCACAGTGCTCATATTTTTTTGAAAGAATCTGAATATTAAAATCCAATTCTTCGATGCAACTGACAAACGTTTCGGTGTGTGAATTGTTCAGAGCAGCATCTAGCAGCATCATTAAGCACAAAAACATGATCAGTACCTTAACCCAGCAGATATCTAAACATTTGGTCAGCTACATCGAAGAATTAGAATTTTATAATCAGATTCTTTCGAAAAAATGAAGACTAGTGATGTTACTTTTGAAGAGAGTAAGCACGTATATTAGAGTGCAAAGACAGGAAATAGGTGTATGATATATTGCTAATACCTGGCTTTACACCAGGGGTGCATAACTTGTTTATTTCGGGGGCCAATTCTTTCGAGTAAAATAATGGCGGTCCACTTTTATTTTTCTTTTTAGATTTATGCCATTTTCAGGTAGTGTTTATGCTTTACAATGCAATTTTCGCTAATCTTAGCTTCAATTTCAGTCATAAAATGTTGCAAATAAATTAAGTGGAGGATAGAATAGTGAAAAGTGAGTGCGAAGAATGCAAGTTTGCGTTTAGGTCTATCAACACATACAATAATCATGGAACGGAATCCTTTTATAATTATGCATCCCATGACTCATGCTGTTTTTATATAAAAATAATTTGCTGCACAATGGAAATTTTCAAATTTCGCAGTTGTATGACAGCATTAAGATTTAAACAGCATTTGTGACAGCATTAGATGAAAACACATCACCGGCATTATAGTCCCCATAATATATCGAGACGTCCATGATCATAAGGCTCCTGGAAACTCCTGGAAAAACGAAACCGCGGAAACCCTGAAATTAAACTCGGGCTGTACATCAAAGAAATATAAATGAAATGTCAAGTTTGAGAGTACATCAAGAAATATAAGAATTGTCATAATGATCGGCGGTCCGGTCGTGCTTCCATTTATTGGGCCCGGGTACTTACGGGTCATCTCACCCCTCACATTTTCAAAATTGTCTAAAATCTGCAAAAATGTGTCAATCGTCACAAAACTTCATGTCTGCAGCTTGAACTGATTTCGTCTGTTAAACGCATTATTGTTTCTCGTGCGTGCAATGTTCTCTCTCCCTCTTCGTCTCATCTACTGCTATTTGAAATTTTCCCACGACCACTACCCTAACATACTTTCTTAAGTTGTCCTGGTCATTATCACTTCACGAGTTGTCGCGAAATCACTTCGTTAACCTAGTTTCGTCTGTTCAGATGTCGAGGTCACTGACAAGTCAGATCAAAATGCTTACATCGCTGACACTTATTCGTCTCTAATTTAAAAAGTACTTTCTCGATTTTCGTGTGCTACTTTTAGCTTGATACTTTCTCACATATGTGTGCCTACAGTTTTGTGACGATCGATTCACTTTTACGGATTTTAGACAAATTTGAAAACTTGGAGGGGGGCATAGGTACCCATAAGTACCCCGGCCCGGTTCCTATTCTTATCTTGTATGAATTTTGAGCATCGGTTACTTATCGATTGCAATGATTACTATTTTAGAAAATGAAATGCACGTCTCAACAAATATTTGTCTAATTTCAGCATCGCAAAAATGGTGTGTTTCCCTGTCCTTACTGCGCAGATGAGACCCCAAAGAACTCCGGAAATCGACTTGGCTCTTACTCCTCATTCGTACGACTCACCGCTCACATACGACAAACGCATTCGGCAAGGAAGCACGTCTGTCCTCACTGTGATCGTACTTTCGTTCTACGGACCAAACTTCTTCAGCATATGACTGTGCATTTCAATTTCCCTCAATTTACGTGCGAGTATTGTAACAAATCTTATAAACGGAAGGAGAAATACATGAATCATCTTCGCTCTCGACACGATGTGTTACCTGATGGGACGTTGTCGAACCTTAACTCCGTTCCATGTCCGCGTCCGAACTGTAACGCTATCTTGAATGGAAAACCATCTCTTGAGCGACACATGCGAAGGAAGCATAAGAAAACACAGCAAGAGAAACGTATTGAAAGGCGAAGAAGGACAGGACAAGTGAATATGGCTGAAGAGGCGCCGACATTTGCATGTAAATTTTGCACAAAAGTTTATATTCGAGAAGCAGCCTTCGCGCGACATTGTAAGACTGTGCACGATATCTCTAACCCAGAGCCAGCAACACCAGCGTTGGATAAACCAATTCCTCTTTCTCCTGAGCCTGATCCTAGTCTAGCTTGTGTCTCTATGATGGACGATCAGGTGGAACGAGAATACCCACCGGTTTCCAACTGCATTATTATTCCTAACTACGTGAGCCAAGGCATCGATGATGTCGGCACAAGTAGTCTTTCTGAGCTGATGATGGCTCCTTCGCATACTTTCCTGCAGACGGTGGGGAGTGGTCCGGGACACGAGATACTTGGAATGGAAGGTGCACACTACACAACTGCGCATCAAGAAATACCGTTGGTGTTGAATAACGTTGAACAACTTGCTTGTCATCAGAATCTTCAGTCGATGAATGCAGATGGGCAAACGCATTTCTACATGATGATACCGGACCGATCACAACCTGAAACTCATCTCTTAGAGGACTCAGGAGGGACCTACGAAGGCGGATACATCATGAACGACGCAGAACCACCGGACGAGCGTCATTTATCACTTCATGATCATCCAGCATCTCCAAACTTGTTGGAAGAATTAGGACATTTGGCACCACCGGACCAACCTCACCAGTCTTCTCAGCAGCAATTGTTACACGACGTTTTGCCGGCACAAACGATGCATTTGACAAATAATCTTGAACAAGAATTGCTGTCACCGGAGCCTGAACATCAACTTCTGTCAGAACATCCGCCAGGGTCATGGATATTATGAGTGAGGGCAAATGTATATCTATTGAAAATGTCAGTATTTCTTTTGGACAGATGCAACGAGTTGTTGTATTTCAAAACAAGATCAAAATCAAATAATGTTGAACAGCAATAAAAGTTGATCACTACAGTGGCAACAATGGACTGTCACATTTGTCCTCTTTAAGTAGTTTCCAGTTGTTTTTTCCGATTATTGTGCCGTTATCTTGTAGCGCTGTCTCCTGTTCGTCATCGCAGCCCGTGAAGAAATTGGTTAACGCTACGAGATAGCGGAATTAGAATCTGTAATAAGCAACTAGATGCTGCTTAACGCTGACAAATGGAGAAGTTCGCTGTCACAATATTCACACTAACAATGTACTATAAGGATGCTATCTTTCCCATGTTCAAGGATTTCTTTAGGCACTACAATGTTTTTTGACTTATTATTTGATCTAGGTGTGATGTGTGAATGAATTTTTAACGTCACTACTCCCCATTATTGGGGGCTTGGACGGTGTTGACATAGTCAGACTTTCATCTGGAGCGTTGTGATCTTTTAGCCCGGATGCCCTTCCTGACAACTTCCAATGACACTTTCGGGGCTCGACCTCTGCACCAGAAGATCGCTAGGCCAAGCACTTAACCACTGTGCTACGGAGATATAAAAAACATTTATCAGATAACCACTTCTATATGCACTGAGAACTGTGGGAGCGAAACGGAGACGAGCCCATTCTCAACGTGCATCAGAGGTAGTTACCTGATCTACATATTCTACTGCAAAGAAATTAGTACTTAACTAATAGAAACAGCGGTAGATTGTTTCACGTATTATTGCTAATTTACCGTAGATAATACCGCTAGAGTATAGCTATGGTATGATACAGGTTTCTAAGGAACAGTTGGATTTATACAGGAGTAAACATAAGGGCTTCATGCAGATAGCCATCGATTGTGCGACCACCTTAGGTTTTCCTGCCATGACAATGCCTTCAAAGAGGACATAAGCGAAGAAAAGTGAACTGTACTTTTTTCGTTTTTAGTTTCTCGTATACATGAGCCCTCTTGCTCATTTCTACTCTGATACTCAACGTCTACTCCATCGGCATCCGTCTGAATAATTTGCGGCCTAAATACTTTCAGATACGTCCAGCTCATAATTTTTTGTCGCATAGGAAGATTTGGGCTCATGGACAAGAAGCATTGGAAATGTGGAGAGTAAGCGCCCCAGTTTCTCAGTTTTACCTCTCGTGTGCGATATTTCTCAGGAATCAATCACAGGAATCCAGGAATAAGTTACAAAGATAGACAGCATTTGATTTTTTGGATGAATCCTGGCCATTAAGAAAGTACATTACAAGCAGTAGTTTAAGAAAGTTTGTCACAAACGAACGGAGACAAGAAAGTAGTATTTCTGTTTTCAATCAATTTGTGGAGCCACAGGAAATCCAGAGGTTCTGATAAAAAAAATTTTATCATTGTCTCGGGTTAGTTCGCTTATCCCCAGTAAGCATCGTTTTGTTTCGAATTCACAAAATCTCTGCACACTTGAAGCTCGCTCATGAATCGTAGTCTGTTATAGACAGTAGCCAAAGACAGTTCGAAAGATGATAGCTTGAAGAGGTATTAATGTATCACTATCCAGAAGTTAGAGAAAAGTGAAAATGGCACGAAAAGGTACAAAAGGATCGAAAAAGGTACGAATAATGACCACCGCTATTGTTTATTGATGTCTAAGCCTCGTACAGTTGACTGCACTATGCTTTTAGAGATAAGAAACATGACTTACCGCTGTTTTGGATGAGTGATGCTTCGAGGTAAGAATCGAGCATTAGGCCTCAACCACACTGTGAGCGTTTCCGAGCACAGAGTTGTGCAGCAAATATATAGTCATCATTTCAGCAATTGTAGACTACACATGGAGCAGATTTTATCAGAACAGGTAGTGAAGTGTTCCCTGAAAGTTATTTAAAATATGACGCATTAAACAATTGTAAAATTGTCGGTCTCTATATCAAATAAACCTTGACAGCAGTTTCAAATTGATAATGAAAAATCCATCTTAGATCAAATGTATTGACTAAATCTTGATAACACATGTGGTATCGTAAGGCATGTCTCATCTGTATCGTTTTATGTCCACTTGTGATTTTAAGGTATTCAAGTCGTTGCTTTTGTCAAATTCAACTGATTAGGTAGCTAATATAAATAAGTACATCGTTGCTTTGTACCATAATTTGCGAGACCATCTATTTTTCGAATTCCATTCACGTTGGTTATGAAGCGCTGTCCTTTTTACTTAAGTTTATGATAAAGACAACGAAATGTTAGAACTTGTATGGAAATGGAGTTATTCACGGACGTACAAAATGTGCAACTTAAATTGAAGTGTTATCTAAAAGTGATTTTTCAACTCTCAATATGATCTCGAGCTACTGCTTCGTATAAAAATCAGTTCCAGTGTTCCTCCTCTCGTTGCATTTGTTACTTTAATGAAAGTGTAATGTTATGTGTAGCCTGTACTCTCCATGCGATGTGTCATATGTCAGGCAGACAGTATGACATTTGTATAATCTTTGTTACAATCAATGAAATGAAGACATTTATTTGCACACTTTTTTGTACAAGATCATCACGGGGTTCCATATCTAAAATTCTGTATCTCGGTGGTCATGATTCCCTTGTGTAGATGTCGCTCTTTGTAATTATGCATGCATTTATCACATATCTTTCAAGATAAATTGAATGTTGAATTCGTGTACTTTTATCCATTCCAAAATCAATGTGAGAAACTTCAAGGCATTGATTGCCTATTTTGTGATCTCTTGAATATAATTGTTATTCAAATTGTGTTTTTACTTATGGGATGATTTTGAGTGCGCTTCAGTGCATTCTGAAGTGTTTATAATCACTTTAAAAGTGTGAAAGTTGAATGGCCTGTTATGGGTCAGAAGTTTGGTGAATTGAATATTGACAAAAAATCAGGATATTTTCATAACTTTTAAGGAACAATTCAAAGTCGCCCGCAATGATCTATGACTTTCATCAGGATCTTTTTTCATCGAATCCACACAAAGCCTCTGAGCCAGTGACGTGCGGTGCCTACTTAGTTCGGGTAGGCTGAAATATTTTGCCTGATTTGCTTCGTCATAATCATGTGTATAGCTGATTTAATTATACTACTCTGACTGTATATATCATGTTCAGTGATTGCATCAATTGTCCTGATCTCGAACTAGTTAATTTCCCAATGTTTTCAAATGTAATCTACCATATTCATTTATACATGTGCCCATTATCACCCTTACATATACAATGATAAAACAAATATAATTCAGTCGTAAATGCAATAAGCCTTCTATTTAAAAAAATCAAGCTTGGTCACTTTCAAAACACAATGGCTTCAATTTAGACAGCCTAATGCTGAATCAGACATATCGTGAGAAAAAGTCAATTATAAGAATGATGATAACAAAAAATACCGGTACTTCACTTGTAAATAAAGTCCATTCGCCTGTCTTTTTTCAAAAATTCATCACTAAAGATCATAAAAGTCTGGTCGCCTTTGTAAATTACCTAAACGCTCTTTTTCTAAAGCAATTAATAATGCCTAAATCAGACAGATCGTTCGCTTGAAGTCCGATTTCGTGAAAACGACTTAACACGTTTCAAAGCAGAAAATGATCTTTCCACGTGAACAGAGGTAGCGGGAATTGTCATACAGAGACTCAAAAGTTTATATACTTCAGGCAGAGCATCCATTACACCGATTTTGTGAAAGAATGAAAACAATTCACAGATAGATTTGTCATGAAACCAATCAGTAGTATTGTACAACCCATAAGATCAGACTTCATCCGATCAAAATCAAACTTCGTTGGATGCAAAAGCACGGAGCTTGTTAAATAAATCGCTGTCAAAAGAATCACAATATTCTCGAAATATTGTTCCATCGAGAAGACGAAAGAAGTCCATATGGTGAATGTCCTGTTAACGGCGTTTCAAATGTTCTTTTATGTTATCAAACACTTCAAAGTATAGAAAACGCAATGAGTCATTAGATTGTGTTCTACTGGGCACAAGATCGACGTCAATTATTTTGCATTTGTCAACGAAGCTCAAATAAAACGTATCAAAATCACTTCTCTTCGAGTCCAAAAATATCGCACAGTCTTCGATTCGCTTTATACAAAAAGGAATGTTCATTGTTTGCGTTTGCAAGATGCTGTACAGTGAGTCAATTTCACGAAATATTAAGCGAAAGTAACAACAAAAACACATTCACATTAGTCTGTAAAAATTTCAAGAAACCCAAAGCCATTACAATGGTGTCTTTGTCCCAGTTTGAGGGTGAATTTATAATTGTTTTCAAGTAGTCTATCAAAAGTTCAAGATTATTCTCTACTACAGTCACAACTTTAGAATGAGATGTCCACCTGGTTTTTACAGATCTAGGAAACCGTCGCTGAAGCATCTCATCTAGTAAGTGAGTCCTCTTCACAGAAAACAGCCTAAAAAACCACTTAGGCTGTCCAGAGTAGAAAAAGATATATTGCACCTGTCAATACGTCTAGTCGACTGCAACAAAACTAAGTTCAATTTGTGTGCAATAAATGAACAAATATGGACTCCGGGATCATGATTTGCACTCCTTTTTCAGCAGATGACATTGCAGAACAACCGTCGTACGCTTGATTAATAACTTCGTTAGTGCATTCATATTCGGACAACTTTTCCATAATAACATCTGCCATTGATTTTGCTGATCTGTCAGCACTGATATTACGGAAAACAATAGAAAACTGAGCTTTTCTGCTAATGTCAGTTGTTTCATCAGCCTCTATGGATACGAACATAGTCTCGCTTACCTCTTTCGCGATGTTTTTCCGAATAACTGTTGCAATGGATGAAATAAGGTCGTTTTGAATCCGATTTGATGTACCTTTGAAAACAGTTGATGATTCTAAGCAAGACGATAATCATCTTCGGACAAAACATTTATAAGCTTAAGATAGTTACCCTTGTTCACCGAAGGATCACTTTCTCTAAATGCTAATTCTTGTTTGGCCAAATAACACGCCGCTTTGATGAATGATCGCAGTATTTCTCTATTTTCTTTCACTTTTTGATTATGCGCACTCACTGCCTCCTTCAACTGGTGGTCAATTAATGTGTCTATCCGTGTAGATCCGAAAGATCGTAGAGCTACAATTGATTGGATATGCGTTTTTGAGCGTTCATGGCGCTGAATTGCATTTGGCAAATGCTTCAAATCGTCGTAGCCTTCTTTATTTCATGCAGTCTTTGTCTTGTTGAACAACAAGCAGGGAAAGCAGAACAAAATTTATCTTTTTGTGGACAACCACAGAGCCAGACTTTTCTATTGTAAATTTCAGAATGAAACTTCCGTTCGTACTTCTCCCTTGATGACATTTTCAAGGTGGGGCAATGTCTTCCAAGATTAATTATTTCCATCTTTTCATTGAAGGGAAGCGAAGAAAATTTGATGTTAAGCAACTTTTTCACTTCCATGTTCCACTGAACTCGACACTCGACGTCAGACGTGAAAGACAATGATGATCTCAATACCGTTTAGCGCAATCCTACATCCCCCTGCGCAACAGACCACAGCTGTATGCACTGTTTACATCTCGCTGCGTCATCACCTTGGAGCAGTGGGCGGAAAAGCGAACAGCCCCAACAAGTGGTAACATAGCGCGCTGAACACAATGCATACTCGGCATACAAACAACGAACGAACATTCATGACAAGATCTTTGTTATTGCTGCTGCACAGGCGAAAAGCGTTTGTAATTTCTTCCGCCCAACTTCTAAAAATAAAGATCGCTCACCGCTCTCATGCGCTGAATACACAGATATGTGGTTGAATATAAGCGCATGCCATGCTATTATTACGAAATGACGCCAATAAGAAGCTGATTTTGACATAAACTATCGTTATTTATCAGTGGATTCATTCCATTCGCTTCCAAAATATACTGATGCGTATTTCAGCGAATCGTATGAGTAGTATGTGCCCACTCAGCCTACCCTGAATGCACGTCACTGCTCTGAACTAAATTCTTATGATAACTATGCAAATGCTTGTAATGAACATTTGGTTTTGATAACTTAGTACCGGCGAAGGCGTGCGGTGATTGAAGCATATTGTCCGTGGACACAAAAGCATTTTTTCTTGACCTTCAAAACATCTGTGTGTGCGGTCCCGATTAACATAAAGACCTACTAGAATTTCTGAAATGGTGTTCAATGTGATGTCAAACTTCATGAAGTGAAATTTACGGTAGGCCCTATCCTAATCGCACACTCATGAAATGCTAACTCGAAGAATGCTAGAACAGTGCGAAGTGGAAAATTGTCCGTCCTTCATAATTGAATACTATTTAAAATCCACTAGTGTTTAACGGTTGGAGGACAACCTGGGTGTAATACACCCAGGTGAAAAACTCAATTTCGTCTCATTTCTAAACTATTGCGATTTAAGAGTTGAAACTTCATGACTTTGTGCGTCTAGGTGAGAGCAAGTTATGACTAAAAGATCAAGCAAAACCAATAAATACTTTAGGCGCAATTGATAGACAATAGTTAAAGGACAACCTGGGTGTAATACACCAGGTGTAATACACCCAGGTGTGATTATTGCATTCCACTGAGCAACGGCTGATGCGAATTTTGACTTCAACGTCTAAAGTACAGTGATTCAAGCGCTACTGTTGACTTCGCTTCTCCCTTATAGCTATTCATTGATGCTCTATTCTATCACATGGCTCTAAGTCTATCACATGGAGGTAGGCAGCCTCAGCACAACGTGCGTCACGGCGAGCCGTTCGCGATTGTGAAGCCTTCTACATGTTTACTGACTTTATTATTGATGACATGGTAATGTAAACAAATCTTCAAGCACAACGCCAAGTTCGCGAATACAATCGGGTCAATAATACAGTACTAAGAAGGTATGGAAAGTGACTGATCGGACTGAAATGGATTCATTTGTTGGATGGTTGATTTTGGGAGGCGTTTTCAAAGCGCACTACAGCAGCACGATGGACTTGTGGTCCATTCGTGATGGCCAACCGGTGTTTCGTGCCACCATGTCACGAGATAGATTCAAGGAAATCATGAAGTTCCTGAGATTTGACGACGTAGCTCGACGCAATCGAGATGACACCCTGGCTCCGTGTCGCTATTTGTTGGAAATGTTCAATAAGAAGATACAGGAATATGTAACTGCGCCGCTGTACCTGACCGTCGACGAACAACTACAGATTGTTTCATAAAAAATGGATCACCCTTAAACATCGCCTTAACTTCAACTTTGTCTAACTCCGCCAAACTTGAACGAATTTCTCTGAAATTTGGAAGATATGTCAGTTGTGCTTACTAATGTCATTGTTGGAAATTTCAAGTATGAATATTGAGTTGTTTTCCTGTTATAGATAAAAAAGTAGTAGATAATTTGATCTTCATTTAGCAATGTTACACAAAATCATACCTCACTCTTATAAAATTACATTTGTTTCCTTTGTTATGTAATATGTTGTTCTACAAGCCAAAAGCTATATCAAGCAAAACAAAAATAAAGAAAATTGGTCAATCAGAGCCAGTATAGCACCATTATTCATCAACAAAATGTAACTGCTACATGTGATTAACTGGACTTCATGTTCCATAGCTTCCTGACTTCGTTGCGGTGGTGTTGGCAGCATTCCTGATTGCTTTCAGCTAGAAATCTATCTCTTACCGGTTGAAAACAATACAAAGCACAAATGAACAATAACGAGATCGCATTCACAAAAGGCAAAGTGTCAGCCTTGCTAGACTCTGTCGTAAAGAGGGCTCTGGCCGTCCACGCAAAACATCCAAACGTAGAGACCGCCTAATTTTGGGATTTGTTAAAGTTGATCCAAGTCTCTCGTTAACTGAGATGGCTGCACTAGACTCGTCTATTTCTAAGTCCACTATTCGTAGAAGACTTATTGAGTCGAATTTCAAGAGCTGTAAGAGGCCCTCTCAGATCGAATTATCAGATCAGCATACAAAAAGACGTCTCAGATGGGCAATGAGTCATTATCACTGGCGAAATCAATGGGATCGGGTTGTCTGGTCTGATGAGGCATCAGTCCGTCTGAAGGATAGTGATGGTCGATTGAGATTATGGATAAAATCTGATCAGGAAATTCCGAGACATTTACATCGTCCCCGGGTACAAGGTGGTGCGACTCTACTGATTTGGACTGGCATTTGGACCAATGGCCGCTCTGAACTTCACATACAGCAAGGAACCATGAATTCTGAACGCTATGTGAATGTTTTACGAATGAACATTGGCCAAATGACAGATCAACTTGGTGATCCATCGACTTGGTTATCTATGGATGATAATGCTACGTGTCACAGGAGTAGTAGAGTCAACTTATGCAAGTCTCAATTAGGGCTTAGGACATTATCTTGGCCAGCTCGTTCTCCTGATCTGAATCCCATAGAAAATGTATGGAGTATTCTAAAACGTAACGTTCGTCGTTCACTGCTACCTACAGATGGCGTATCACAACTTACGTCACTGTTAAAAAGAGAGTGGAGAAAGTTAGATCAGTCGACAATCAACGATATCATCGAATCAATGCCTAGACGACTTGGTAATGTCATTGACAATAAGGGTAGGGCCACAAAATATTAGCTTCTTAAGAACCGTTACTGTATCATAGCTTATCAGATTATATAAGGACATTTAAATATATTAGGGACATGAAATAACATGAAAAATGCCTTCTGCATCATACTTATGTTTTATTTAGTCAAATTTTAGGATGATCCACTTTTTATGAAACGGACCTTGAATTCCACGGCCGCGTTAGATTTAGACAATACATCGCAAGCAAGCCAGGCAAGTTTGGAATTAAAATCTTCTGGCTCACCAGTTCAGGAGGCGAATATGTCTTCTCTGGAATTGTCTACATCGGTGCAAACAGCTTGAAGGAGGAAGTTGTGCAAATCTGCTCTTCTCAGGCCGAGGCAATCGTGATCCAGCTTACACAGCCATTCCTCAATAATGGCCGCAACATAATCTGTTGACAACTGGTTTACGTCCGAGGAATTAGCAGACAATTTGCTACAGAACAATACGACATTGGTTGGCACTCTACGTCAAAATCGCCGCTGCATCCCGCCTACCGCAAAGGTCACGGAAGGTCGAAGTCGAGGCGATCATCACTACTATGTATCTGGAGAAAAACTTCTGTGCAGTTTTTGGGACAAAGGCAGTAAGCCCGTGCTTCTCCTCGATACATGTACACGGGAGACTGCTGCCGCCGCGGCAAGTGACAGTGAGAAGCCACCTACAGTCGACTTCTACAATCAAACGAAAAGCGGAGTGGACCTCGTGGACAAGAAGGTACGAGGGTTTTCGGCAAAGCGAAAATGCAGACGCTGGCCAGTCGGTGCTATTTGCAACCTATTCGATGTCGCGGGTATCAATGCACAGTTCATTCATGAGCGGACCGGCGACGTCTACATGAGCCGCGTTGAATTCTTGAAAAGCGTGGGTTACGAACTGGTTGACCAGAAAATACGCCAAAGGATTGCAAATGCCCAAAGTCTGCAACAGCATGTTCGAAGTACCATTGAAATGCTAGGTTATACAATTCCTAACAATCGCAACCTGAATCGTGAGTCTTGCAACCTGAACCGTGAGTCTCGCAGCCTGAATCGCGAGTGATAAAATCGCGAGCCTGAATCGAGCGCTGTGAGAAAGTGATTTGCATAGACCACATGTACAAGCTTTGCCCTGGATGTTTTGGACTACCTGTCGAGTGTTTTCCGAGTGATGTCGAGTGATTCTTTGCATTCCAACAATTAGTTCCATGTGTTCCTTTTTTACTTCAACATAATGTGGGTTATAGCTGATAGCTAGATATCGATAAGTACTACAGTTGAATTGATTTAATCATTATTCATGTACGTATAATGTTTGCAAATTGAAATCTTGACTATTTCGGAACACAAGTGATCGTTTTTACTTTCTCGTTTTTTATGTTTAGGGCATTATGTTTCACATGAATAGTTGTAAGTGAATAAAAGCTATGTAATAAAGTTAGTTTTTGATATCAACACTGAAAGTGCGATTTATAGGTACTGTACTTAAATAAAGCACTTTTTCATACCAATGTGGTGTAGTACCTGAATTGATATTGACAAAGCAAATCATATACCTATTTATAGCCTACCATCACATAGAAAGAAACAATTAATGTAGGCCTACAAAAGAAATATTTTTGTTTAGATAGAGGCCTACTCGCACATGCATGTGTTAGTGCGAAATAAAAGAGAGTTAACATAATAATTTAGGCCAAGATGAGAATACTGTTTATGAGCATAAACATGAGTTCCGCAAGGAAATAAGAGTAGGCCCTATTTACCGGTAGAGCTCGTAAAACTACAAGAGTGATGTCAAAACAGAGGGAAATGCTGACCAAGAAAATGAGATCATGAACACTAAAATCGATGAAAATGATAGTTCATTTGGGGGGGGGGCAACAGAGAAGGAGTACGGCGCTGATCAGCAGGTCCGAATTGTGTAAGAAAATGAAATAAGATTTTCCAAACTAGCTTCACATTGGAAAAATCGTTACATGTACATGTACAAGAACATGTAAAATTTCATAGTGAATGAAATCGAATTTCTCAAATCTGACTGCATATTCTAATTTCGCAGGGTCGAATTGTTATAAGGCACTAATAAATCTCGACAGGCGATGCTTCAATGGCAAATATCGGACAATAGCTTCCTGGGTGTATTACACCCAGGTTGTCCTTTAGACCTTCGAGATTTCGACGTCCTCTAACCGTTAAAACAACAGTCTGATTTAAGAAGTTTCTAACGCGTATAATTCTTTATTAGAGCAATAATAATTAGGCCTATAGGCTCACGCACTGGATTTGCGACCGATGTTTCGGCTTCTAGCTTCTATCATTGTTCAACATCTGCACATGGTAGGTTCATCGTACCGACAAAATGACGATGGAAATAAAACGGATAGGCTAATTTAATTATGGCCTACGACAAAGACAATGGAAATATAGTTAGATACCGGTACTGCATGAAATCTTCAGAAGGAAAACTTAAATGTAGGAAGAGCCATCCCTGTGGGAACGAATCTGGCGAAAAGCTGGCAGATTATCAGCTACATATTATCATGCAATAGTTCAGTAATAATTTTTAGCATATTCGCTGGCGAAGTTCGCCGGCGACACTTCGTGCTCTGTATGCCACCTTTTATTTTTTTTGACTTTCTCTCTTATTTTCTTTAGTAATCCGCCTCTACAGCCGAGGCTCTATTTTCTCCCTCACCTCCTCACCATCACCCACATATCGCTAATCTATCTAAGAAATAAGTGCAGACTATCATTCTTCGATAATGATAATTAAGAATATACTGAATCCGCTCATATCAAATTTCATAACATCTCTTGACATTCAATAATTTACAACAATGACAAATATTTGAATAATATAATAGTATTTACTGCGATATATATGGAAGATAAATAGTTTTTTAGTTTAAGCCATCGTGAATTAAAAAAGATCCCTTTTTATCAGATCAGACTGAGTATACAATATATTTTCATTTGAAGGTAATATTCGAACATTACTACTTACCACTAATTAGTTGCTACAATTTCCACGATTTGTCCACGAATCAGCTCGCATTAGTAAACAAATATCTACCAACTAATTACAGCAACTTTTTCGCCAACTGTCGTTTTTTTAATTTTACACATGTTTTTGGATAGATGATGACCATTTTCACATGCGGAGATAGTTTTTACACGAAAATGAACATTTAAAAAAAATGTCCACAAAATCGCTACCTCGCCAGATAATCTGTTGATATTAGCAAGATACGTTCCCACAGGGATATAGCCTAGCTGTAATAAAATAATTATTTAGGCCTTCCATATAGCAGTCTGAAAGCAACCAAACTTGTTTGAAATCAGCTCGCATGTACCAGTATTTATGCGTAGTCCATCCGATGACAAGTGATAAATTGCTGCTGAAAAAGATCGATGCGCGACAACATACTTAAATTTAGACAGCACAGCGGTGCCGAATTGCGTGGTTTCATCACGCTGTGATATGGAACAGCACTTTGATCAAACATTATAAAATCAGCTCCATAACGCTTCAATTTATTCGTCTTATCAATACTTTTGCTCAATCTGAAGCACTGCTGTCGATAGAGCGCTTTAAGTTAGTGTCTTCATAGCGCATTCCTTCATGAAATGACCTGACATGAATTAGATTGAGTTTTACAGCAAACGAGTTTTTTGGGCATTTTGGGAAGATCATGGATCGGCCAAGCGTCCCACACTGTAGACTCTAGGGCACGAAATTTCGCTTGAATTAGGCACGAAATTTAGGCATCAATTCTAACCAACACAAGGCACGAAGTTCATAGTGCCGATGTCGTGCCATTGATTTTTCCTTCGATTTCATTGGATAAGCAAACATTTGGTTTGGTGCTTTTTAGTGCCTAGTAGCGCCTACTGGTGCCTCGAGGAACTAGAAAGGCGCTAACTGGCACGAAATTTCGGCTTCGTGTCTAAATTAGTGCCCTACAGTTTACAATGCAAGTTCGGTCTCTCAGCTTTTCGACAAGCTCACATGGATTCTTTCTGATAAGCGGTCAGACAACTCACCAAGACGGTAGCAACAGATTTGTAAACTTAACATAAGAAATATAACCGCTCATTGAAACGGGATTCAGAAAAGCAGAATTATTGCTATTTTTGAGGTCATCCGTGGACTACAGGACCTCATGAGGTGAAAGTCAAAGGTAAAAAAACGCCAATTTTTAACAAATTTCCATTAATTCATTATTTGAAATGGAAAATGATGATATGATGATTATTTATCATTATGAAATCACATCATTGTCATTAGATGAGGTAAAATATCGATCATTCAAACTCTTTGTTAAACTCAAATCGCACCAAAATCAACATTTTAGTATTTCGTTTCTGCAGATCATCGAGAAACCGAGGCTAATAGCATCATCATTCTGAAAATTTTCAATAATTGCTGATTAGATGCAGAGCTAAGAAGTAGAACTGCAGTGCCAAATTTATTTTCCGTCTGTCAAAATTTGCATATTAGTCCTTCGTAGAAAGTAAGCTAATAAATCTGGTGGCTACCTTGCTTGATTAAAAATTTATTAGAGGAGAATATACAAGTGAATTCTTTACAGTTACGCTCAATATTTCTCTAAATCAACTTTATCTTGTCACTAGTTTGCTTTTATCTTATTGATAACTTTCGATAAATTTATAGATCGCATTGACATCTAAATGAGAATTTTAATTACAAGTGATTTTCACTAAATGATTAAAGCTGATTTAGTGCCATCATAGTGTGCTAAAAGTGAAACTGAATGCGCTTTGGAGAGTCATCATATAAACAATTAATATTTGCAAGACGTAGAGAAAGCAATATGTTTATAAATATACATAAACCTTCTAGCGGGCAAAGTGCATCGATTTTTGCTATCATGAATGTTGCTGTTATTAAAATTATATTTACCTGAAAACCTATTGCCGCATGAAAAATGAAACCAACATCCTTATCCCTACTTTTTGCATTTGCTTTATAAAATATTTTAAACAACTTCTCTTGTTGTTTGTCTGTTTCCTATAATTGTCCTTTAAGCCTGTTATACTTCGTTGATACTTGCATTTTGTCTTACTGCACAAGTTCAAATATTGATTTACCGACAAGCGTGAGGCCTATGAAATGCGAAAATGTTGTTAAACTTTGCTCAGTGGCAAGCAAATAGCGGATGCAATGATTCATCCTTAATACACTGAAACAATTACACGTTTAAGAAATTAAAAAGTGGCAAAGATAGCATAATGCCGCCTTCTGCGTGAAAGCGCGCATGTCATTTGTGGTGTAGTTCAAGACATTTTTCAAGCATCTGTCCGAGAAAGACACTTTCCTGCCGCGTGGAAGATTACAAAGACAGTACCGTTGCCCAAAGTGAAGAATCCCTCATCCTACGATTTCCGTCCGATCTCAATCCTTCCAGCTATCGGAAAGATAATGGAGAGACTCTTATTATTACGCATGAAAGATGAATTGATCAAATTGTATGGCCCACACCAACATGCTTACAGGCCACTGGGGTCCACCACTAGCGCCTTAATCGATGTTCACAACACAATCACGGAGTATCTCGACCGAGACGACACTGCATCAGTGAGAATAACATGTTTGGACCTCAGAAAAGTTTTCGATAAGATTCAACACCATCGACTTGTGAATTACCTGCAGCTCAATAATTTGAACTCAGGTTTCTTGCTGTGGCTTCTGTCTTATTTGAAAAACCGCTTTATGATGGTAAGCTATCAATACAACTGTGGACCACTAATTCCTGTGGTGTCTGGTGTGCCCCAAGGCTCAATTTTATGGCCCTTTCTGTGCGCATCGTTTTCAGGATCAGTGCTTCTACAGTCTCAGTGTGCTCGACTAATCAAGTATGCAGACGACATGACGGTTATTGAAAGAATAGATAAGAATTCGGACAGCAACTTTCATGTCGACGACATTCTCCGTCAATTACGATTCAAGAAGATGCTCGTCAACTGCAACAAATCTAAGCAAATGGTTATCAGCAGATCTCATAATGCCAGAATCATTCTGCATCCTGACTTTGCCTTTGTCGATTCAATTTTGATTCTTGGTGTCATTTTGAACAATAACTTGTCTTGGGATGCTCACTTTGACAACGTCTGCCTTTCTGCATCCCGTCGACTTTACGCTCTAAAGCGATTGAGACATGTACATACCAGAAAGCAACTGTTGCAAGTTTTTGTGATGTACGTTCAGGCAATGCTCTTGTACGCCTCTCCTCTTTTTTGTGAACTCTCTTATCACACCAAGAAAAACATAAATTGTATTCATAAGCGCGCCCATAGGATCATTTGTAATGTTGATTGTAAGTGTGATGTTATTCCTGCATTTGAGGATCAACGTCTGAAAAAATCAATGTCTTTTTTACTGAAATGTGAATATGATGCAGCAAGATGGCACCTAAAGTATCAGGCAAATCTGCGAAAAAGTCTAGCAAGGCTAAGGCCCCGAAGACCGACAAGAAACGCAAGCGCAAGCGTAAGGAGAGCTATGCCATCTACATCTACAAAGTGCTCCGACAGGTGCACCCCGATACTGGCATCTCCAGCAAGGCCATGTCCATCATGAACAGCTTCGTGAACGACATCTTCGAGCGAATTGCCAACGAGAGCAGCCGACTTGCTCACTACAACAAGAAGTCGACCGTCTCCAGTCGGGAAATTCAAACCGCTGTTCGCCTTTTGTTGCCTGGTGAACTGGCCAAGCACGCCGTCAGTGAAGGCACCAAGGCCGTCACCAAGTACACTGGCTCCAAGTAAATACCGTTGCTTCTGTGAACGCTCAATGTGTCCTTTGAATTACTGTGTGCCCCGTCGTCTCTTTTACACGAATCATTTTTGCTTGCCTACAACAAGAACAGCTAGAAGAGGTAACTCTTTTTTCTCATGGGTGTGTGCTCTGTATAATAGATGTATGTTTTAAAAAAAACTGATTTTATGTTGTACTGTGTTGGACGAAGTTTTTGTCTGTCTACCAAAGCAGTGTCTTAACTTGTAATGACTTGTCTAAAAACCTATTTTGAAATTGTATCGTGTAAAATTGCTTGTACGATTTCTATTTTGATGAAGACAAATATACGCTCTCTCTCTCATAATCATTTAACGACTTCTGTCCATGCATCAAATGAACTGACAATAATCCATCAAATCAAATTACGTTAGAATTGGTCTTTAAGTGATCCTTTTGTTTTACACGATTGAATTTTATATTTTCATAGATTCCTTTTTCTGTTATGATACCGCATTTTTATCCTTGATACTTCTGAGTTCATCTATAAAAACTAATTTTTTGATGGATGCTTCATTGTAATTTCACAATTATTTAATTGACTGCATTAAACTTCTATAACATTACTGACATGACTTTTTAAATTACAAATAACAACTTCAGTTCGGTTTCATGAATTGGGAGATATTATTCAAAAAATTAGATTTCGTGTCCAACACCTGTCTAATTACTAATTAGGCTACAAGTCTAATTTTGCATTTTGTGATATTTCATACATCCTTGAAAATCATACGAATTGCGAAGAAGGCTGCTAAAATGGCCCCATTTCCATATTTTAGACACCGTCAAACAACGAAATCGTATGGAGTGCAAAGTGGTGAAGTGACTGACATCAAAATCTGCAAAGTGAATCAATCAGGCTAGCTAATGTGTCAACAACTTCGAATAAGTTTGCTGACTTATGAATATTTGACTGTTTTATTTTCCCCGATCAGTAAAACAATTGGCTTACACAACTACAAGTAATTCGGTTGCCCGGGAATCCAAAAATCAAAGTATTTCATTTACCAATTTCTCTTAGCTGTTGTCATAATCCGCATAACTTAATGTCAAAAGAGAAATTATATCTGAAGCGTCAGCATGACGTAGAATCGGTGAATTTATGATGTCATAAACTATTTGCGCGAATTCTCATCTACACGACAAAAATCCAAAAATCAATAATTTAACTATAATGAAAGGGAAATCCTTAAAATGACATAATTTTCTTTCAAAAATATTATGGGATAAGATATAATGTGGGCTACTTTGTACATGCATCTGATTATTCAAAGAATGCATGATAAATCCTTATTAATCCTTCAAGATAAATGCATTTTTATTATCCTTTTGAGCCCCAAAGCCAAATCTGCTACAAATCTGCTACACTGCTCCAACTGCCATAACGTGCAGTGCACGTCATTTGCTCATAACTGCAACTTCCTAAATGTTGAATGAAAAATACAGCAATGACGTGCACTGCAGTAGCTGGGGCAGTATTGTCAGCTGCTACCCGGCCAACAAAAAACCTGACTGCTACGTAGCAGCAAGGTAGCGCCCCTACCTATTGATTCGTAGCAGATACGTGGCATTTGGCGCACCCAGCTACGTATATGCTACGTAGCAAAATTACCGTATGGCAACCTATCTGCTACCTTTGCTACCTTGCAGCTATACTTCAATGTTACCTTCGCTACCTTGCAGCTACTTTAATCTATATCTACCACGTTGAAATAGAGGTAGAGGGCTTAAGAACATCAGAGAAGTGATCGAGGGAGAGGACAGGAGCCTCAACCAGTATATATGGAATACTAAAGACGATCCACTGCTGGCGGTGGTGAAATCAGATGATCAGAACAAGCACGGGCCCGAAAAATTCCAAACATGGAAAGCAGCACAAGTGGACGACAGACGAAGGAAGTGGCATGAGAAGCCTCTGCATGGACAATATTTCAGACAAACCAAGGACATTGCAACAAAAGAAACACAGTGCAATTGGCTTATACCAACTGTCAAATTAAAGATTAAGACCGAATCAGTGCTAACAGCCGCACAAGATCAGGCTCTGAACACGAAGGCACATAAAGCACATATCCTAAAGATTTCAACAGACCCGAAATGCAGACTTTTGTAAAGCAACTGACAAAACTGTCTCTCACATCCTGACTGGCTTTTCAGGAACGGAATACCTCCGAAGACATAGCGAAGCTGCCAAGTCTATCCATAGAGCGATTTGCAAGGACAAAGGGATTGATGTGGTGGATCATGGAAGCACGAACGTCAATCAGTGATCAAAAGTAATGGTACAAAGATCTTGTGGGACTTCGAAGTGCGGGCTGACCACTACTTACAAGCAAGAAGATTAGACATCATCGTGGTTGATAAGATCCAAAGGAAGACTCTGATAATAGATGTCCCCGACGACAAAAACATACAAGAGAAAGAGAAGATCACAAAGTATCAAGACCTACGCATAGAAATAAAGAAGTTGTGGAACACAAATGTTGAAGTTGTCCCGGTTGTTGTCGGCGCCGTGGGTGCCTACACATCAAGGTTGAAGGCCTACTTCAACAAGATTCCTGGGGCACACCACATACCGGAATTGACGAAAGCAGCACTCCTTGGCAGTGCTCATATCCTGCATCGAACTATGATATACTTGAGACTTGGTAAGTCTCCGAGGTCTTGAGACACTGACCGATCTGAATGTGTGAGATCGTGTCAAAAAAATTGAATTTTTATGATGTAATTGTAATTGAAGAAATATGTCGGTCAACTACACAATTACTTCTGTCTTTTCGGTTAGACGAAGCACAAAATCCAAAGATTGCTATATTGAAAATTGAAGTATTCAGTACATCTATGAGATAGCTAGTAGAGCAGTCAGCAATCAGCATAGGCCTGGCATCAATGTTAATGACGTGATGATCCACAGGCTAGAAGTTGTTAAGTGTTGATACAGGCCTATAAATACCCATGTAGCCTACAATCCCTACATGCACAAGTATAGCCTACATACAGGTCTGATTCTGTGCCGCGTTTTACCGAATAATTGGAATAAGCCTCTACAACAAAACTCACAAAATTAAAAATGTCATATTAGGAACATTTTCGAATTTATACATTAATATTTCCTCTAATAATTTATGCCAATCTCTAGTGAACGCCGTAGGTGAGAGGTCAACGTATTAATAAACATGAGACCTAGCTTTGATATAAAAGAATGTACATGGAGGAAATGACTTTGCATGGGTATGGGACGATCCTTATAGGAGGAGATGGCACAACCTATTTTATGGGCGTTAAGACCGCTTTTAGAAATAGGCCTACCTGTAGCATCTTATACTAAAAATCAAATGTACAAAGACTTAAAAGCGTTTTGGACAACCAACTCATAATTGACCAACATTGTTCGGAAAATCGATGTAATTGTAATTGTGTAATTAATTTCAACTTTTGAAGTAATTGTAATTGTAATTGCAAAGTCACACATGCAATTGTAATTGAATAATAGTCGTGCATTTGCAATTGTAATTGAAGATCTTGATTTCAGAGTTATAATTATAATTGCAAAAGCACAACTGTAATTGTAATAGTGATGGAAAAAAATGTGTAATTGTTCCAACCCTGTGTGATATCAATATAAAATTCGACACAGAAAGCAGATTTTATTGCTTAATGTGAAACAACTTCGTAATAACACATTTCAACTGACTTTTTGTAAGATAAGCATAATAGACCTATAGATACAGGGTTAGTCAAAAGTAACACGACAACTTAGAATTGAAAATTCTGATGATAGTCACGCTAACTGAACAAATGAACATGAAGATGCGACACATGATCGGATTTGCATTAGCAGTTTCTTTAGCGGTTGTCCTGCCCTCGAAAAAAAATTTGCTTAATCTTTCAACCAGCAAGGTCTCTCTGATCCTATTACTCCAATGTACAGTATTATTGTTACTTTTTGATGTAGACCGACTTATTTAGGCCTGTAGGAATAAGCATTTATTCAAATATAGACACCTGTGGCAGATCACCGTGCGTAAAAATTAGATAATAGCATGCAAAAAAGACATTGATTAAATCACAGATCTGCGTCCCTTTAGTCAAATGCCTCAGTATATGAAACTGGAATATCCTGAGAAAAAAAATAGTCACAGTTGTCACACCATTACCAATACGAACCTGGACTTTATTTTATCTTCTATCAGGACTATCCTTTCTGAATGTATGATAACGATTGACGATAATTGATTCATTGATAATGTCGCTTTCTAGCCAAGGCGGAGATGCAAGAGGAAAATCCTCAGAGAAAAAGGCAGAGAAGAGGACACAATCCTTCCGAAATTCATACAGGATAGAGGAGGATTCTAGAAACTGCATCACTGATAAAGTGGAGTTTGAACTATAACATGTATAAGTTGCCAGTAATCATTTTTTAACTGTTTAAGGAACGGTTCGTAATAATCATGTCATAAAACATACGTGTGGATACTTTCAAATTATGTTACATTTGCATGCTCTTAATGTTGTAATGATTAACTAAGCAATATATTCTAGAGTGAATGTCAACAACGGTCGACGTGGGTCTAATTAAATTAAACGGCTGGCGTTACTAAAATCGGTCGGCCGGTTCCAACCCTGTCTGTAGCATACTATTCATGACTTTTTGGTTTTTGCATTTTCTATTGAACTAAAGGTCAGATTTTAATAAGTCGTGATCCCTGAATAGTTGACACACAGTAGTTGCTCAAAACATCGAAATTGGTGATACTTGAGCAACCAATTTATTGTTATCGGCTTGAAGTCCCGTTACGCACGTACTTTTATTTTCGTTACGAACGTACGAATTTGTCTTAATTGTTTTACTTAGTAATTAGAGACTAAATAACTAACCTAGACACTCCACGTAAGTGTATTGAGCTTCCTATGACTTATTACACTAAATAAAAGTATTGCTTCACCTGACAGGATTTTATAAGTAGTGCGTAATTGATTAATGTAAGTAGTCTGTAAAGTAACATGTAATTTTTCTGATATTTCTTACTGTAAAATGAAAAATGTCAAATTTATCCAGGATAGGCAGGTATATTGAGTCAAAGCAATGGATTACAATCGAAAATGAACCGTCCACGATGGTCTAATGATGGCTGTTCATGACACATACAGACGTCAGTGATTGTCTCGGTAGACATGCCTCGATTTCAGGGAAGACGTATGCATTGCGGCCGATGCTTTTCAAATATTTCACCTGTACCTGGCCATTCTCTGGTGGGGAAAGGATCATAGCCAGGAATTGCCTTTGATGGCCGGTAGTGGTGGCCAACTTCACTTTAGCCTGCAAGCCAGGAGTGAGGTTTTCGATTGTGCAATCATTTACAGACAAGGGATCTGCGATTCGGCTACGTTCAACTCCGTCATGCTCATCACTACACGCCCAGTGATGATCGGAGAAAATTCCTGAAAATCAAGGATCCCTATTAGAACACGCAGATTTTCTAGATTCAGGATATTATGAAACAGACTATTTGAAGATATTCTGATTATAAAGCGAATTCATGGTTATGCATATTCGAGTTAAGTCATATTAAAATCAGTCAATCATTTAGGCAACTGTACTATCGCGAAAGAGGTATGAATTTATACCAACATACTTAATATATCTACATTTAAACAGTCAATTCTTACAGTAAAACGCTTACAGAAGTAAAATTGCTCAAGGAATGCATTACCAACTTACGTAAATTATGTGATTTTCAAATGCCTAAGTTAATGTGTGAGATGCTTACTAAATAGCGTAAAAACTGTTTCATTCTTCGTTGATTTGACAACAATTATCCTATTACAAGGCTGAAGAGGACACACGTTGTGCCTCCCAATTCTATCGCTCCTAATCTCTGTTACGTAATGACATTTGGTGTGGTATTTTCATTCACGAGGAATTTAATCCTATACAGGTGGATCCCATTACAGAGTGAGACAGTTTGAAGAAGAAAGATGAAATTAAAGATACCGATGAATCCTGAGAAGGACTGATTGTTGCGTTCTCTACAGAAATAAAGTTTAATATTTTCAATTACCAGAAAATGTCCAACAATAAACATGTAAACGAGGAAATGCAGACTATCGAAATAGTGAACGAATAATTGCAGTCAAACGAAATATCTGGGTAGCCGTCAACAAGATGCCATGAAGCCCCGGACCTTATCTTCCCTACGTTGGAAGCCGGGCAGGAAAGTTGCTTCAAGGCATGAGAACATTTTATAGTGTAACGGTACTTGTATCCAAGGAAACTCGTTAGGAAACAAAGTGTGACATAGTAGATTATAGGGCTTTCTGAAGGTTAATAGACTACAAGAAATATAAGAGAATAAATTTCATAATACGTCAGATTATTTTATTCGATAACGGAAAGAAAGAATTGATTTGCTAGCAATATGAAAAATGTTTGCTTAATTGATGTTATCAGTTTCACGATCTTTGCAATTCCTACAAGTAAGCGATGTAAAAACATGAGAAATTAGGAACATAAACGAAAACAATAAGAACTATTGGGATTACTTTTTCAATCTTACCAGTGAACCAGAAGAGACAGACAATGGATGACATGAAATAAATCAAATTACAGATACTGAAATGAAGTGAAATAAATGCGCCTCCAAAGTGACGTATTATAATTGTGTTATCCGAAGTTGCTAGCTCGAGTCGCGTCATTCGAAACACACCTTACATTGACATTTGACCATGAGCATCATGTTTCAACGGTTCTCCTCCACCAAGGTAGCATGGTTGACAGTATTGCCAGTATAAATTTTTCTGTAATGCTTAATGTATCTTACAGGCTTATCTTATCTTAAGGCTGCACGCATGACTTTTGTAAGTATTACGTCTTTAAGTGTGCTTGTGTTTCAGGAACAATACTTGTCCAGTAATGTATCGTCAAATTTTGAGACCAGTGTGCAGCAAATACTACTCTCAATTGCAAAAGCTGATGTATGGCAATCTTTCACTATCAAAGGCACAGACACAAAATTGAAAGCGCCTCACGAGTTGCTTCCTCTGATAATAGGCAAGTATTTTTTCCATTCAGTTCATTAGTAATAATTCAAAAATAATTGATGTCATGTGAAGGAAGTTCATAAACTAGTCCTTTCCTCACCACAGTTGAAAACTGGATTAACTGATAAAAATATATTCCGTCTTCGAGTTTCCATTTATACATCCATTTTATTCTCCTTTCATCTTCATTTCCTTTTGTCTTACGACTTCTTTCTTCTGTTGAGGGACACCTTGGTGTATGGGATTGTCCTCTTCCCTCTTGCTTTCATTTAAAAAGGCTTGACCACATGCATGTGCGGAAGAAATGGAAAAGTTGCATCATCACAGTAAGGAGTACGACAGCTTTTCTAGGGTGGCAGGCTTAAAGACTTAACACTATTCGCACCAAGGGAGGACGGAATCCGCCCCAGGCGTAGTTTTGCTGCCAAATCCGTAAAACACGTCTGCTTTACTTGAGATTTCATGACTTTTAGTTTGGGTATTTTTCAACTTTTGCCTAAATTTCACTAAATTTGATGGTCGGGAAGGGCTAGTTCTAGAGCCACTTTGAAAAGTATGTTGTAGCTTTTACCTCTGATAGCGAAATTCATTTTTCTCCTGATTTAACCGCATAAAAATTCACTTATATGATTTAAGTTGACTCTTAATTTTTTTACCTGAGCACGTTTGATATGATTTAGATGCACGACAGTATAGCGACTCGCGCGCATTTACACGCCTGTGCGTGTTTTTACTAAATTTGGGCGTGTGAGCGGGTTTTTTACGATTTGGACGTGTTTTTTCTTTATCTAGGTTATTAATGCTTTATATAGGTCATTATGATTCAAAGTCGAAAAGCATGAGTTAATCTATGCCGTGCTCATTCATTTCAGAAGCGCTTTGATTCACAATCAGGGCTGCGGAAGCGGAAGCGATGGAAGCGAACGTTTCACTGGAAGCGGAAGCGATTCCCAAACGATCGCTTCCGCTTCCGATTTCCGAAAGTGTAATGGAACTACAAAGACTGATATTTTTCTGTTTTACAAAATTATATCAACAAATTTACAAATCAAGTTCTGTATAAATTCAACATATCGTCCCTGCACGGTGCATTCTAAAGAAAAAACGTGAAAGAAAAAAGAACCAAATACAAAGGCCGTCATCCCCAAAGAATGGTCATCCCTGCTTCGCCCCGAGAATGCAATATCTGAGTTAATTGCATAGAATAGAAGGTTTCATATAAACGGAAGCGGAAGCAAATAAAAGTCGATCGCTTCCGCAGCCCTGTTCACAATAGAAGCCTATTAGAGACAACAATAGATATCATAATATATACAATTCTCACCATATTCAGATTTTTGCATTTTTATGGAGACGTGTGCACATGAAGTGCAGTCTACGGATATACCAAAATTTGCTTCCTTCAATTTTTATAATATTTGCTTATCTACGGTTGCAGATCAAGATATCATAGAAGCTCATTCTGCAATCTTAACAGAGACATGTTTTAGTCTTTAGACATTTGTTAGTTTCTTTTAGAGATGTATAGATACGGCAGAGTTTGTTTATTATCAAATCTTTCTATATAATCTCAAGCTTTCTGTATCAGACAATTTATCAATGACAAATTTTCTGATGGATAAATCATTTAACGAGGCGTAATTGACAGTAGGCTTAGGGAAAACAAACTTATGAGCTAAAGTATCAGCCTTTTGAGTGCTTTTTGATGGATCGATGTAATAAAGTGAAGTTTTAGGGAGTTGCTATTTGCTATTCCATCAAAAGCGTAAGATCATGTGTTTAGAAGCTTAATTCAATTAAATGAGATGCATGTATACTACTGCAATACTAACTAGTACTTGTTAAATAATTGAAAATGAGCATGAAATTATAGCGATCACTCATTATGCTGTAGCATAAAATAGGTGTTCACAATTCATATTTCTTTCATTGTTCTGAAACAATGGACACACATGGATTCGATGGACACCCTGTTCCTTTACTTGATGCATTATTGGAAGTGACTGCGCAAATCCATGCCTTGTTATTAATCCTCGTTGTCAGTCTGAACAGATCGTTCTTCCATAGCACACCAAGGTTGTATAAATGATGAGTTTCCTTTGGAGGTGCTTCCAGCTTCTGCTAGTGCTCAACCTTTTTAAGAGGGCCGTTGATTAGCTTCCACGAACCTCAATGGAGAAGTGAGGATTCGAAAGTGTTTTGTCTAACATATCTTTTATGTTATCTTGGTTTTTACTGTTATCGTCTTTCTCGGATTTTTTACCTTTGCGAGTTATGCAGTTATTAGTTATTTAGTTATACAATTTGTATCCCCATATCCATCTGTTCACTTTTCTACCACCTTACTTTCAGTGTTTCTTTCATTTGTCCGGTTAGTAATATACTCAAACAACAACATCACAACCTGAAATTGGAGAAAACTCCATTATTTTAGGATAGTGCGCCCTCAATTTACCGACTGGGTTACCTTTAGAATAGCGATCATGAACAACATGCGAATGTTTTTAATCTGAAATTGTGGAGTTTTAAAAGTTGCGAACATGGTCGATAGAAAAATCTAATCTATATTTTTGAATGTCCTGCTTTACTTCTGCTTTTTGAAAAGTAACTTATATTCTGAATTTCTTCCAGGCACCTTCAAATCAGCTGGATTTCAAACCGGAAAACAAAAACGTAAAAAGAATAAAATTGGCTTTGGGCGACGCGCTCAGACGAATGCCTCAACGTGTCGTGAGGGCTCAACGGAGGGCAGATCGACTTCTGCAAGGGAGGAGTACGACGCGGAGTGTTCAACGTTCCCGACATACTTCGACTAACAATAGCAACGACAGTGGCAGCAGCAGCAGTGATAGTAGTACTACAAGTAATTGATCATGCCGACGATGCATCCGACATTTGATTCCGGCTACCCCTGTGAGAAGCTGGTGGGTGACTACTGTTTCCCTGTATAAAGGACAGTACCTGGATAATGGGATGCGCAATATTACAGATCCAGTGACAGTGATCATCTTCAAAGTGTAATTTTTGAATGAAATAATCATCAGTGCCCCCTGCAAGTGCGCAATTTGTAGTCCTGGTTGAAAAGCTTTGGATATTTTGTATATTGCTTTCATTGAAACTGCCAGTTCCTCAGCATAGCAATGCTATTCTGAATCTTTCATTTCTATGAATTACCCGCAAAAACTACACTTACTGGTGCTTGTATGGTGAAATTGTGATAGCAATTACGTTAAAACTTATTTTCTTACGATATTATCCTGTAATTGTAAACGGGTGATTGACTCATTTTATAATGTAAAGCTATGAGTCGAACTTTCTAAATTTTTCACTAGCAGTCATTCCAGTATCAATTACTTTTGTTTTGGCTAATCGAAGATTCACTGTGACAATAACGGGTTTAAATCTCAATTTTTCCTCGATTTCCCTTCAAATGCCTCATCTATGTTGGCTTGCATAAAGGTTTCTGTAAAAGATGTTTACATAGTGAAATTAGTAGAGGGCAGTGTAATTTGATCATGGATCAATACGAATCATGCGATTTATAATTTTTGTAATCGTTCTAGAAGTTTTTGTATTTTTTGACTGTGTTTTGTTATTTTCATAATGCAGTGGGTTGTCTCAACTTGCTTAAGTATTAAAAGAATTTGTTTGTTACTTTTAAGGTGGTTCTTGTTGTACTCAGGTGTGTATACTCCTCTTGTATACTGGTGATCTAAGCTAAACATAAATTATTAATAGCATAAGATCACTTACAATATGTATGTACAGTTTATTACAATGATAAACTGTGTGCGATGCATCTGCGTCAAGAATGTGCTACACCTTAACGGTCATATGCGATAGCTCGGCGATGGGCTTATGCGTTAGTTTTGCGCTAGTTGACTTTGACTCATCTGCGTCAAAAATGTGTTACACCCTAACGGTCAAATGCGATAACTCTGCGGTGGGCGCATGCGTCAATTATGTGGTTACTCTGCGTCAGTTTTGGGACGCTTTGTGTTATAGGGGTTCGTTTATTGAATTAATCTGCACATCAATAATTCCCCTCACTATCTATAATCATTGGCTCCCCCATCCCTCGTCAATCACCCTCTATCTAGCGCATGCTACTGTGTATGCTATAAGAGCTTGCATGTGAAAAGTTGACTCGACGTTCTGGGCGTTCGGTGGACATATTATCGCACTATCGTACTTTTCTGATAAGATTTGTGAAATTTAAATTGAAGTTTAAGACTTTTGAGAGAAATAATTAGTAATCCAACTTACTATAATACGGTGAGTTATTGATGGCAGTACATTTGGAAAGGTCATTTCAGTAGGCGATGCTTTGTGGTGCTGAGAACAGATACAGAAGGCCTGCATATTATTCCACCTGTTCACAATTATTTCCAGAATTTATACTTCGATAATTTCAGAGAAATAGTCTCAGTAGGATTACATGATATATTGGTCCTTGTGCTTTAGTTATAACAGCTGCTGTTGCATGCACCAGCTACGCTCCATTCAGGCAATATCTATGGGCCGGAATACCTGTGCATGCTGTGACCATTTCAACGTTCATATTCGTGTATTAATAGACCATTCATCCAGTTGTGTTTGCAGTATCTTGAGATTGAGACGACTCATGCGGTCCAACTGCTGTTCCCGAATAGTCTCGACATACAGGTCTCATTTGATCAATTAATTACCTTCGAGAAAAACGAGAAAATGGAATGTAGGAACATGAATTTTGTGCTATGATTAGATGGCTGAAGCATGTGCAAACTTCTTTTGAAAATTTTTATCTTAATATCGCAATAACCAAACAAATATTCAATTTCAGCAACATTGATAATCGACGCTGGCAAGAAAAATACAAAGAATGCCAAGGATGTAATAATTATCAACGGTAGTTGTTTCATCTCCTCTTTGGTTGCTGAATCTTCTTCCGTCCCAGCGCCAGGCATAGACCGTTTCCATTGAATTTGTCCGAACCATTTTAAAACAATAAGTGCATCAAATGCACCAACCAAGATCACAGGAATGAAATTCATTAAGAAACTGTCTGAAAGATAATAGATATCATAAATAAAAAGCATAAGCGCATTTGGAAATTTGAGCTTAGCTTTCAAGGGTAGAAAGAGAGGAAGAAGCCGTTCAAAGGTTACGAAAGTGATTAGTCAGTAAAAACATTTCGAGGAATCTTACTCAATGTAACAAAAAATAGACATCCGAATGGGGAGGATTGGTGAAGCGTAACTCCGAGCCAACCAGGTCATCCATCATACATGCACCTCAAATATATTGTTAAGACGTCCGCGATAGACAGGCGAAACAGCAGAACCTTAACACGATCGGCTCTTGGGGTTATGTGCGAATCTCTGGAAACATGTCTCCAGAATCCGGTAAATGTCGCCAGCATGATGAGTATCCATTTCAATGTCCCCATGACAAGGAGGATAGCGGCAAGATATCTTGATAGCATAGTGTGAGCGAAAAGATCATAAACGGACCCATGTTGAGCACACGCCATCACTGAGGAATGCGTGAACAGAAAATCAAGAAGAGGAAGCTGAACAGAATTCAGTAACTCCTAGCGCAAACTGAATAGACCTATGTGTCAATCCAATGAGCCTAGTTTCCCGAAATAATTTTGAATGGTTAGAAGAGCAGATGAGAAGTTTGACGAGTAGCCAATAGAAGAAGGATAGTTTTCGATTCGTTGATAATGTTAGTCTTCCCAGCTGTTCATCAAGCTCAGCACAGGCTCCGGTATTCTACGTAGGGTTAATAATAAGGCGTTTATTCTTCGAAATGAGAATCACAGGGTACAGCAGAAAGATGCAGTTCAAGTGAGAATTCAGCTGAAGTAATTACAGGTAAAAAACAAAGAACTATCAGTTATTAGTGTTCGTTGACATGCACACATAGGGGCAGAAGGATTTGAGACGCATTGATGTAGAAAAAATAGGCATTCTGTATTTCCTAGAGTTCTGCAGTCTTTCAGGCACATATCTAGTGAGTGGATGATGAATTGAATTGCATTTGGTTAAAATTTTTGAGCACATTCCGCATGAATAGCAGTGAAGTCTGGGATAACAGAGCACTCACAATCTTTGCCGCATATTATTAGATGAGTTGGTCATCGTAGTCTCTCTAGATGTTGGATGGCGGATGCAGATATTTTGCAAAACACCAGTGCAGCACACAGCAAATCCGAAAAGATGAGTCCATTGAATACCTCGATGAGAAGCTTTTTAGCTATGTAGGATTTCAGGGCGCGCAAAGTATACAAGCGCCAAGAAGCAGTTAGAATGGTGCGGTCGAAATGCTAACTCCAACTCAATGTATCACTGAAAGTCACGCCTAAGATTTTGACATGTGATAGCAATTCAATATCAGAATATGGAATAGTTGCAACATCTGGTTGCACGTGTCACGGTGTAAGTGCATTTTGCTTGCGTCAGCCCAGCTTTCAATTATGGTTAAGTTGTCCGGATTTGGAGCTCTCTTAGAGCACGACTCAATCAGAGTAAGGTCATCGGCAAATTTCACCGTGTGTACACTGCGACTCTATGTGCAAAGTAAAAATAAACATTGCAAAAAAGTAAGGTCCTAAAATTGTTCCCTGTGGAACCCCAAAGTCAACATGAATAGGAGGACCACAGGAATCATTGATGGACAATCTTTGAAACCGATTTGCAAGATAGGACTGTAACCAAGCCAAGAAACCGCCGTCTAAGTCCTTCATAGCGAGAATGTTCAAGAGTCTGATATGCTGAATCTTGTTGAAAGCCTTCGAGAAATCGAGGCAAGTCATTCGGATATCCACCAGGGCACTTGTAGATCCTCCGGGTCTGAATGCGTGTTATGTATGACCAAATAGTTGGATGAAGGAATCTCTAATTTTGAAAAGGATCAATCTCTCGAAGACTTTTGCGACTATTGGTAATAATGAAATAGGTCGATAGTCTGTCAGTGTGGTGTTTCCTGTCTTCGGGATTTGACGGATGTAGGCATTCTTCCATAGCTCTGGATAAGTCTGCGTGGATACTGAACAGCGGTAGATGTCTGTCAAAGGCTCGTAGATTATACAGATTGTTTCATAAAAAATGGATCACCCTTAAACATCGCCTTAACTTCAACTTTGTCTAACTCCGCCAGACTTGAACGAATTTCTCTGAAATTTGAGAGATATGTCAGTTGTGCTTGCTAATATCATTGTTGGAAATTTCAAGTATGAATATTGAGTTGTTTTCCTGTTATAGATAAAAAAATAGTAGATAATTTGATCTTCATTTAGCAATGTTGCACAAAATCATACCTCACTCCTATAAAATTACATTTGTTTCCTTTGTTATGCAATATGTTGTTCTACAAGCCAAAAGCTATCAAGCAAAACAAAAATAAAGAAAATCGGTCAATCAGAGCCAGTATAGCACCATTATTCATCAACAATAATGTAACTGCTACATGTGATTAACTGGACTTCATGTTCCATAGCTTCCTGACTTCGTTGCGGTGGTGTTGGCAGCACTCCTGATTGCTTTCAGCTAGAAATCTATCTCTTACCGGTTGAAAACAATACAAAGCACAAATGAACAATAAGGAGATCGCATTCACAAAAGGCAAAGTGCCAGCCTTCTTAGAACTTGGGTTTGCTTTGCGAGCTACAAGCAAGCGACTAAATCTCCCTTACACAAATGTGCATCGATGGCATAATGATGATTTTCGACTCTGTCTTAAAGAGGGCTCTGGCCGTCCACGCAAAACATCCAAACGTAGAGACCGCCTAATTTTGAGATTTGTTAAAGTTGATCCAAGTCTCTCGTTAACTGAGATGGCTGCACTAGACTCGTCTATTTCTAAGTCCACTTTTCGTAGAAGACTTATTGAGTCGAATTTCAAGAGCTGTAAGAGGCCCTCTCAGATCGAATTATCAGATCAGCATACAAAAAGACGTTTCAGATGGGCAATGAGTCATTGTCACTGGCGAAATCAATGGGATCGGGTTGTCTGGTATGATGAGGCATCAGTCCGTCTGAAGGATACTGATGGTCGATTGAGATTATAGATACAATCTGATCAGAAAATTCCGAAACATTTACATCGTCCCCGGGTACAAGGTGGTGCGACTCTACTGATTTGGGCTGGCATTTGGACCAATGGCCGCTCTGAACTTCACATACAGCAAGGAACCATGAATTCTGAACGCTATGTGAATGTTTTCCGAATGAACATTGGCCAAATGACAGATCAACATGGTGATCCATCGACTTGGTTATTTATGGATGATAATGCTACTTGTTACAGGAGGAGTAGAGTCAACTTATGCAAGTCTCAATTAGGGCTTAGGACATTATCTTGGCCAGCTCGTTCTCCTGATCTGAATCCCATAGAAAATGTATGGAGTATTCTAAAACGCAACGTTCGTCGTTCACTGCTACCTACAGGTGGCGTATCACAACTTACGTCACTGTTAAAAAGAGAGTGGAGAAAGTTAGATCAGTCAAAAATCAACGATATCATCAAATCAATGCCTAGACGAATTGGTAATGTCATTGACAATAAGGGTAGGGCCACAAAATATTAGTTCTTAAGAACCGTTACTGTATCATATCTTATCAGATAATATAAGGACATTTAAATATATTAGGGACATGAAATAACATGAAAAATGCTTTCTGTATCATACTTATGTTTTATTTAGTCAAATTTTAGGATGATCCACTTTTTATGAAACAGACTGTATCTGCACTTTCTAATAGGATACGCGCGCTGATATTACCGAAACAACATGACTGTTTGAAATTTAAATGTCTCAGATTGCGATGAACATCAGACGAATCTATTGTCAGATCCTATGTATCATTAAGTTAATTTCTCAACAAGGCATTAGGCTCACTGTTGAAGTTCGATTTGAAAATAGGGGATAAGTCAACCTTCTAAGGGTTCCTCTAAGCTGGAACCGCCTGGAGTCGACATGAAATGCCACGGCTCTGGCTTGAAGCTTTATATGTATTAATTCAGTCACTTTGCGAGAAAGAGTGATGTTTGAGAGTGAGGATCAAACGAATGCAGGTGTGTCGTCGTTGTAGGTAATCTTTGTAGACCTCCCAAAACCCGCTGGCCTTCATCTCCTCTCAATAGATACCTTACTGTAAATGTTTAGGCTAAATTTTGAAGGAGATCGTGGGCTTCCTTGATATTGTGTTTCAGCAGAAAGCGCTGCTGATTTGATTGCAGTTTGATGCACTCTGGCCTTCAATTTAGTGTACGTATTTCTGAAGCAGAATACTGGCTCTTAATAGTTTTCTCTTAAAAATGCATGGTTAATTTTTAAGTGCCTCATTTCCAATAAATACTTAGAAGAAGTAATAATATACTTCTGAAGAAATGGTTTTGATATACAGTCTCTTGCAGAAGTTTAAGAACACTTGCAAAAAAACGCTAATTTTCATTTCAGTTCCATCTTTGTAATAATATTCATAAAAATTTTAGAATGCATGAAATGAAATAATACAAAATGTATAAAACTGCTTCAAAAACTAATAGTGGGTCCAATAACCTTTACTTTCAATGATGGCTGCCAGACGACGAGGCATTGACTCCGCACAGTATTCTGTTGATAATTTCGTTGTCCAAACTGCCTTGATGCAATCTCTCAAGTCAATTGCACTCTTCGGTCGCATAGCTGCCATATGGTCCTTCATCACAGACCATAAATTCTCGATGGGATTACAGTCCAGAGAATTTTCATGCCATTTGAGGACATTAACGGAATTTGAGCGCAACCAATCAGATACGATTTTGGCGCGGTGACATGGAGCGCTATCATGCATCAGTGTTTCTGTATTATGGATATCCATATGTAAACGAAGTTTGTCTTTTAGAACGTTGAGGTACATGTTACTGTTCATTGTCATTCCTGTAGGAAGGAAAAATATGCCGGTGCGATTGCAGACATTGAGCCCCAGACCATCTGTTTCAAAGGATGCTTCATAGTCTGGATCACATAACGTGGATGGTGACTTAATTGTCTTCAGAGGTCTTCGGACATGCTTGATGTGACTACCAAATTGTTCGAGTGTTAACTCATCTGTCCATAAGACTTTTTCCCAATCTTCTGTTGTGTAGTGAAGATAGCGCCGAGCAAACTCTAAGCGAGCTTTCGCCATTTTCGGAGTGAGCTTTGGCTTTTTCGCAGGTCTGTTATTAGACCAAGATTATTACACTGTCTTCTGGAAAGAGTAGATGAAGAGACTTTGATTCCAGCTAAATGCAGCTCAGCTTTGATTTCTCGCAGCGACATTGAAGGTTTCTTCATTACCATTCTCTTCAGTATCCAGTCATCCCTCCTTGTTAGAGCTTCTGGACAACCAATTCGGGGAGAATCATTAAATAAGCCAGTCGCAGATTTCCGAATCGCCAAGTTTACTGAACATAGAGAAATTCCCAGCTGTCCTGCTATTCGACGTTGACTCATACCAGTTTCTGCTAATATTGCTGCTTGAGCTCTCACTGGATTTTCTTCGACCTATCGTGCGGATTATCTTTCGAATGAACGAGTCTTTCCACTGCATTAGTATGTGCGGATAATGTTACTAAAAATAGACTCTGGGCTTCCCTCGATATTAATAGTAAACGATTTCTCTCTAAACACATCTATTGTGAAACGTCTCCAATAACCATGCTATATGAGAAACCCGCTTTGAAAGATTCTGCAATATATACGTTGAGATACATAAAAAGATAAGAAAAGATAAGTGTTCTTAAACTTTTGCAAGAGACTGTACAATGAATTTTGGTTCAATTTGGAAATCTCCAATTGTTTCACTTGATTGGAGCTCAACAGCTAAGTGGTTGAATCATCTCGTCCGACCGGCAGCACGAACGAGGCTGAAGATGGGACTTTTCGAGAATGCATGTACCCCATCATGCTGCTACGAATCTGTGCGTCTGCCGAGTTCCACTCAGTTCCTGCCCTTATCAGAAAGGATCAAAATAATATGTAAATCCAAGTGGATGCGGATTGAAGTTTTTGAAAGCCCTTTCAGAATGTCCGATGTGTCTGAGTGAAATACTTCTGTTTAATTAACAATGCCGCACTCTGGAAAATAAAATATTTGTATTCGTCTATGATTAAGCGCTAAGAGCAGACACAGTAGGGAATAAATCAGAGACTTCAATCAGCTCCCTAAAAATAGTGAAAATTTTTATGGCTCCCTCTGCGACTCATGCCTCATAGAAAAGCTCTTAAGTGGGAATTACATGAAAGTCATTAGTCATAATTCTTAGCATGGAATATCTTGTGGTCATTTTCTATCCTGCATGTGCATTTGCCTCCCATCGGTGGTGTACAAGAAAATGTTTGTAAAGACAGCAAGTTTCAGCTAAAATTTGGTCAAGATGCTGTGTTTGACGGCAAAAAGCGATTTGATGAATCAAAGTGTGTTTAGCTTCATAAGCAAAGGTGCAAGAACTGTATGACCTAGAGATGTTTCTACACTTACCGAAGTACTTATTACTTAAATCACAGAAAACACAAACAAATGTCATTTTACAGAAAGTATTAGTCTGCTTCCCATTGGATTTATATGTAATTTCTTTGTTCTTGTCTGATAAGAGGAGGCACCGGGTAGACATCGACAGATGTGCAGTTTCGTATTGGTAGCTGGACCACGGCTCTGAAACCCTGGATTCCAGAATGAGAGAAGATTTTCAATATAGCCGAAAATCGAGAAATTTTTCTGGCATTGGGTGATGTTCGTACATAGAGATTTCCGTCGGTCATAGACGACCTTAAGATTTTAGCTTATTCGAATAACAAGGGTGCTTTTAGTGCATATATAGGTATGTATAGATTCTCATAAAATGAATGCGTTGCAACTTTGCCTCATTATATTTATGTGCTACGGTACCTTTTTCATGTACATGTAGATGGCTGTCATCAATGTTAGTATGTTTCCTGGATTATGTTCTTTTAAAGTAGTTAGACCAAAGTATTTACATATATCACTAGCTTACGGGGCGGAAAGCTAAATTTTTTCCTACATTTTTTGTGAATACCCGTACAAGCAGTGTTAATTACTATGCTAATTCTCATGATGCGTTCATGGAAATTCAATGATTAGCGAAGCATTTAGAATAGTTTGTTTTAAAGAGAAAGTGTTATTTGAGATAATTTATTCATTAACACTGACGATGGGTCTTGGGTGAAACAGGAGGCTCAAGGATTACGGTGAGGGTAAGAGTTAAAGCTGCGTGGAATAAATGGAGAGAAGTGAACAGAACGCAAAAATTGTGACTTTGACTCACGGCACAGCGTTTTTTATGACTCCAACTCCAACTCCACATCCCTTCTAAAGTGTCAACATAGCACTGTATTCAACCTGCAAGCTGTCGGTATATAAAGATCTAGCTGCGATCAGGATTGGAACAATTACACATTTTTTTTAAATTACAATTAATGTGTGACTTTGCAATTGCAATTACAAATACTTCAAAAGTTGTAATTAATTACACAATTACAATTACATCGATTTTCCGAACAATGTTGGGCAATGTCCTCCTCATCTTCCTCCTCCATCTCTGTTTTACAGCGAGTGCGCCACCTGAAACCTTACTTCCAGCTGCACTGCCAAAAAGAATTTTCGACGGAATAATGAAATCTGACTTATTATGTGTGAAACTTCATTAATTTTGATAAACATCTGACAATGAGTTTTGTTTCCCATGCGTCACAGGCCAACATTTGTACCAACATATTTGATATCATTAGTTAATTTTATATCAACAAAAGTTGTGCACAATACTCTAATCCGTTTGCAGTCTAAATTTCAAGTCAATCTGATATTTTGTGTCAGAATTGTTGTGATAATACTGAAGCTTTTATGTGATTTCCCATTGCTCTAAAGCAGTGCTTCTCGGTACACGTATGCGTGGATGAAATGAAAATTGGCATTGCGGTCAAAATAAAGCAAACTCAGTCATCAGATGACCATCTTTAAGTTATAAACGCATTACTAATTGCAAGCAAGGTTGGAACAATTGCACATTTTTTTCAATTACAATTACAGTTGAGCTTTGACAATCACAATTATAGTTATAATTACAATAGCTACAATTACTTTAAATCAGAATCTATAATTACAATTACAATTACTTCAAAAGTTGTAATTAATTTCACAATTACAATAACATTTATTTTCCGAATAATGTTGGGCAATTATGAGTTAGTCGTCCTAAACGATTCCAAGTCCTAGTAAATTTGATTTTGGGTACAAGATAGAGAAAGAGGTACAGTCTAATTTCTATTGCAATTGCAACGTTGCAACCTTCCAATGATCACTTTAAGGTGGACATGCCAAAAACTTTATGCTGATGAACCATGATATGAGTCTTACCTCGACGATACAGTTAAAGCAACCGCCAGAAACAGGATGAGTAGTCTGTCTCTGAGTCATCATTAACAGTAGGCAACTATTATGCTACGTTAGGTAGGCCTATTTCTAAAGACCGTGTTGAGCCCAAAAATAGATTGCCCTATCTCCTATAAGGATCGTTTCATGCCCATGCAAAGTCATTCTCCTACATGTACATTCTTTTATATCAAAGTTCATGTTTGTTAATTTGCTTATCATTTATGTTTATTTGCCCTCTCATCTGCGGCGTTTTTGGAGGGCGGCGTTTATTAGAAATTTGCGTAAATTTTTAGAGGAAACATTGATATATAAATTCGAAAATGCCCTTATTATGACATTTTTAATTTTGTATGTTCTGTTGTAGAGGCCTATTCTAAAAATTCGGTAAAAACGCGGCACAGAATCAGCCTATATGTAGGCTACAATTGTGCATGCATATAAGGGATTGTAGGCCATTTGTGTATTTACAGGCCTGCATTAACACTCAGCAGCAGTCTAAGCCTGTAGAACATCACGCCATAAAAATTGATGCCAGGCCTATGCCGATTGGTGATTGCTCTACTAGATATCTCATGCATGTAGGCTACGGTGCGCGAGAGCTAGGCTAAATGATTTCACGAGTATTAGCTAAACAAGGATTTAACAAAGTATAGGTATACTTTGCGCGTTACTGTGCCATATAACATATCATCATGCATCGTATCAGCAATCAGCATGCCTAGCTGCCTACTATAGCCTATGTAAGAGGAAAATAATAGGGTTTGTAAAAAAAGACATTCAGAATTTACAGATGACTTTACAAGATTTTACGAGTGGAAGCATATCAAGATATAAAAACAAAAAGTGTGAAAATTTCAACATAGCAATCCCTGGATTTTGTGTTTCGTCAAATCGAAGAGACAAAAGTAACTGACATGTATAATTGACCGACAATTTTTCTTCAATTACAATTACTTAAAAGTCAAAATCTTTAATTACAATTACTTCAAAAATTGCAATTAACTGCACAATTACTATTACAATTACAGTAATTGTTCCAACCCTGAGCTACATGTATAGACGTCATTGACCCTAAGCTGTTGAATTCTGAAGCATGCTTTTCTATTCTCACTTGCTGAAATTGGCACAGTTAAGATGTTGAGATAGGGACAGAAAGCTATTTATGCTCTTTGGGAAGCTAAATTATAATTAGGGATCACATCGTCATCGTTACTTGATATGACATTCCTTTGTTTTCCTTTTCACAAGTCTAAAGCCGATCTTCTACTCAAGTTTGTGCATTGGATTTGAAAATCGGCCTTTCGATCTTCATATCCATTCGAAATTGTTCGAAATAGCTTTTCGTATACAGATGAAGTGATTCTTTTGCGATTTTACGACGATATAGCGCACATCTACATTCACTAGGTAGTACTTTTTCGGAAATAGAAAATGCTGTGATAAAGATTTGATTTCTTACATGAAATTTTTCACGTTCAAGCCTTTTTCGTGTTGTATATAACTGATGATTAAACTCGGGTTTTCCACTTAGGCCTACAGCCACATGTCTGTCAGAACTTCCATTTTTATCTGATATACAACCTCAACTGTAGGCCTAGGTACACTTACATCCGCACAGTATCTCAATTAATGGTTCATGGCATTGTATTCCATTATCACACCCAAGTGGGTCAACATCCTTCAAATTCTTACGCAATAATTCGGTGTCGTTGCATGAGTGAACGAGATAGTCAGGATGATTTTCATCTATAGCATAGCATAGTAAAGTATAGCATAGTATCTAGTATAGCATATTACATTGATTCAAAGGATTTTCTTTCACAACTTATGATAGTCGATTTCTAATGAGATGCAATTCTAAACTTGAGTAATACATACATGCAGGCCAAACTCGCTTTGATATTTTACTTCTTCAGCGGTTTTTGTGGAGATAGAATTATCGATGATTATTAAATTAATTCAATAAGCGAATGTTAAACGGAAAAATTCACACATATGAACATGATATGATCCATCGTGCAATAAACGATGACCGCAAACATATAGCGTATGCCTACATAAGAATTTTTGATAGGTGACTCGTTTGTGGCAAAGAGGCCATTTTTAAGTAGTACAATACCATGTGATTTTTATATATTTTCAACGCTGTTTTGCATGCTGATGAATTTCCTTTGAAAATAGTACCAGCATAACAACCAAGCGAACGAAGAATCCTCACGGTGGTGTCATCAAGGAATCCCAAGCACCAACAAATCAGCATTCGGTACTCACAAAAGGAATACATGCAACTCATATGTAATCTATCAGAGCAACCAAATAAATGAACATGAAATCAAGATATTGTTTGCTGCAAAAATCAATTTTTAACTACAGGCTAAAATGTCAATGGATCTATTGATAAATATTCATGTTTGTACTTTTGACCTACTTCAAGAAACAAAAGGGGAATGACAGAAGCCAATGTAAACTGTACATCTAATTTTAAGTACACTATCTCTCGGCGGCAAGTTAGAATCGAGACTCAAAGCTTATGACGGGAAATACTGCAATTTTAAAGAGCAATTGGCCTATTAAGAAGATAGCCGATCAATGTCTGAGCATTTTCCCTCGAGTGGACTTTGTGATATGGAGTCGGCAACTTGCTTTAACGACTCCGATTCCGCATCCATGGAGTCAAGTGCGGCCGTCGGATCGTAGCAGAAGTTCCATCGAGATGAAAATATTGGACATCAGTCATTCTATATGAACAAGAGCAGCAAGTCAATTAAGGACTTATCCTGTGGGGGCGTGGGGATTCCATGCGGATACCCACAGGTTTTCCTTTGTGTATGGGGTGGGTTGGGGATTCAAATATCAATCCCCACGGCAACCTTGCATAGCGGACAAGAAGATGCCAAGGAAGCTGAAAGTAGAGATCTACAAGACAGTCGTGAGACCAGTGCTAATGTATGGAGCGGAAGTGTAGGAGATGAGGAAGAAAGAGACGATGATGCTGGAGACAACAGAAATGAAAATGCTAAGACGGATTAGAGGTGCTACGTTAAGAAACAGACTGACGAGAGAACAGATCCGAATGGACCTTGAAGTGGGCAGAATCTGCGAAAAGACAAGAGCAACACGTTTGAGATGGCATGGACACTTTATGCGGGTGGAGGTCGACAATCCAGTTAAATTGGTGAATGAAATGGAGGTGGAAGGAACCCGAAGGAGAGGACGTCCGTGCAGGCGATGGCGCGATAATATCCAGGAAGATATGACCAAAATTGGACTCGGAGAGAGAGAGATGCCTACGACAGAAGACGTTGGAGAAGCATGACACAGGCCCCCGACCCGACTAACTAGCTGGAACAGGAAGAAGAAGAAGAAGATGGTCTTTTGAATATGTAAGTTATAATGTAAATAACTTAAAATCGTAATAACGTGAACCGAAAAAGAACCATGCGCTAGCAGCAAGACGACATGTTGTTGTATTGAAATTTTGCACGCAGCATCAGATTGATTAAATTCAGTACAGTTAAAGAAATGCAAATAGCACAGAGTGAGACATTGGAATCGCAACAGAATATTGGAAATAACTTGGATAAATCTTTTTTTCATTTTCAGTGGATCTGCATAATTCATAATAGATACTGTCATAGAGTGAGTATGTATGTAGAGTGTCGACTCAGAAAAGTATCTGTATACAGTGAAAATTTTTGTATCAAAAGATTCAGTTTTTTGCGGAGATTACGTTCCCGTGGTCCAACAAATTATTTGAGCACTTTCAGAAAAGTCAACATTTGCCAATTTATATACTACCGAGATGACTCTCCTATATAAGTAGTATGAAGTAAGTTGGATATCAAAGGAATGAATATTCGCTAATAAGCATCCTATCTAAGGGGAAATTACGCTGATGATCAAGGAAATCTAATGAACGGTATTATAATAGAAGTCTTCATGAAAAAGTCGCGATATTATTCGTGCTTTCTTGACTGAAATTTCAAGTTTTAATTCAATTTTCATCGGCATGATTTTATGATTCACTAAATTCCTGCTTCATTTCTTGAATCTGACTGGTCATGTGTAACCATTTACATCTGTCAAAGTCAATTGAAATGATTGTCTTTGATTCTGCTCGTCCAACTTCCAAGTATTGTCGTCTGAACATCTCATTAGAAAGATCTTCATTTACTTGACATCTGCTCGTTGTTGCGCTGCCGCATTGAGTCAAATTGATAATTTATGTTGCCAAATGCTCCTTTGTCGAATGTCTACGCCACGACATATGAAATCTAACGATATACAGCAATCAATTTACAGCTACTGTGTTGATCAATGATTGATGAGTTTCCTTTTCCTATTCTTCTTCTTTTGTTGTTTGCCGTCGCTCAAATTTGCAGCTAGCCAGGCCATCGTGTCATCGTCCAGGATATTGATGGCCAAAAATCAGCATCGTGCAATATTTTGGTATGCATCCTTCGTATGTGGTTGGTATTGAGATGCAAATGGCATCTACTTTAAAATAATTAAATGAAAGTGACGCTGACTGTAAACGCCACGAATCAGAGCTCTCTAGACTCTCAGATCGAGTTACATCTTAGTGCAGCCATAAATACATGAGCACTCATTTTTTGGCAATCACTTTACGAAGAAAGTGTCAAAATCGAGCAAAATTGATCAAAATAGTTGCTAGATGTGAAAAATTTTTGTAGAATATGAACTGCTCGTTAAACAAATTTGAAGTCAATGAGTCATGCACCTATTTGATTTTCAGTTAGGCCCCTTCCTTGTTTGTCAAGCTGTATAACAAAAAAAATTCTGATTGTAAGATTTATCGAAGGCAAACCTAAGCAAAGGCCTCGCTAAAATTTGTGTGATATTTTATGCAAATAGTGTCTAATTGAACGAAACTGATACAAACTGTAGGATGAGAATTATAACCCTCCTGAGACTTTGATTGACGCCAAACTTTTATCATGAAAGACTCAGAATTGTATCCTTTGCTTTCGAGTATGGCATCTGACCAAAGGAAAATCATGCAAACTATATCCTTGGAATAAGAGCCCTCCAGACTCTTAGATCGACGTCAAACTTGGATTATGAAAGGCTGAGAGCTACATATTTTGCTAATAACTTTGATTAATTCAGCCATATGTACGTTCACTTGAAGGACACATCATGAAAAAGAAATGACAAAATCCAGCAAAATTGATGAAAAAGTTGCTAGATGTGATAAGCTTTAGTAAAATATGAACTGCTCGTAAACCAAATTTGAAGTCGATGAGCTGGCTATTTAATTTTTAGTTAGGCCCTTACTTAGTTTCATTAAATGTAGGCAAAACTCAACATGCAAAAGGAAGTAAATTAATTTATTAAAGCAAAACCCAGATGTATGAAAGCTCAATCTGCATCAAATATTATAACCTGCGCATTATCTTCAGCTGACGCTTCTATTCTATAACATTTGGGTTATGATTCTTCAACGTGAAGCAGGAAGTCCAATTTTTAAAATTAACCCATTAAACGCGGTGGGGCCAGGTAACTTGCCTTCATTAACCCTTTCAGTACGGACGACACGCTGTACGTGTCATGTATCTATTAACAAATTAACGGAATTAGAATCAATGCAATAGTACGATTATACCGTGACACGCAGAGCCTGTCATAAAACCATCGGTGAATGTTTCTGAATTATGATCACTCTCAAAGGACAGGTTCACCGAATTATTACGTAAGATTTCGTTTATTGAACAGATCTTTGAATATCATTCACACCGACAGAATTTGTTGATAGTTGTTGCTGTTCGAATTGCGCATTCATATCATAATGAGCACGCAAAGTGGTCGGCGGTATCCCCGGCGTTCTGCCATGACAGATGCGTTGAATTTGATGGGATTTGATACAAACGAAGATGGCAGTTCAGGCAGTGAGATTGAAGATGAAATACAAGATAATGACTTGCGAGATAACGACTCAAGTAGCAGCTCTGACGAAGATGCAGGTGGCAGCACTGGTGAATGGCGAACTGTCCAAAGTGGTACTGATTCCGTCAGACGTGGACCAGAATTTACTGGAACTACAGGACTACATCCACGCTTAGAGATTCCAAATGAATTAGAAGATGATATGTTTTTCTTAAATCACTTTTTCACTGACGACTTAATGCAAGATATATGCGACTACACAAACAACAGACTTTGGCAAGAATTAGTTGATAATCCTGAAAGCCAGAAATTACAAAACAGCAGACAAGTTACAGTCAATGAAATCAGAAAGTTTATTGGATTGCAATTTTTAATGGCTTTGAACAAGAAGCCTACGCTTGCATCATACTGGAGTGGCGATTTGGTGTTTCGTCAAGAGATACTCTCGTCACCTGAATCTCTATCCCGTGACAGATTTCAGTTAATTTTGAACTATATTCGCTTTGCAGACCCAGAAAATTTGGAAAATGATTATTTAGCAAAAGTACGACCATTTCTGGAAAAATTTAATAATATATGCCAAAATACATACCTACCAAACCGTCAGATTTCTATAGATGAGACACTCATGCTGTTCAAAGGACGTTTAAGAATACGACAATATATCCCAAGCAAGCGTAGGAGGTATGGAATAAAGTCGTATGTATTGGCAGAATCCGAGTCGGGTTACGTTTGGAAGATGATGCTTCATGGTCTGAGTACTGAAAATCGGGCAGTCGGATTGTCTCATCGTGGTGCTGAAACATTATCAGTTACGGAACGAATTGTGATACAATTATCACACGACCTGTTTAATCAAGGTTACCACGTTTATCTTGATAACTTTTATACTTCCTGTAGATTAGCCCGATATCTGTTTCGCAATGGTACATTTATGACTGGAACTGTAAAAGCGAACCGGGGCGTTCCGAGCGATTTAAAGCACTTAAATCTGCCTGTTAAGTCTCAAGCTTATTCCCGCAACGGCGAAGTTCTTTGCGTAAAACTTGTGGATCAAAAGTCGTCTGGAAAGAAGACGGTTTACTTGATGGATACGTTTGCTGCTGCTGAAGATGTTGAGGTCAGCCGCATAGTCAAAGGTGGACACCACGAAACGGTGAAGAAGTCACGATCTGTATTGAATTACAATGCCCATATGGGCGGTGTCGACCGGTTGGATGCCGCACTTCATCATTACGATATCAATCGGAAAAATTATACATGGTTTGTAAAGTACTGCTTGCACTTAATTCAAATCATGCATTACAATTCATGGATTCTCTACAGGAAGAATGATGGTAAAATGAACTACCTAGATTACTGCATGAAATCTGTCAATCGTTTGGTCTTACAAACAGGTATTGGACGAAATCCTGTCGGAAGACCTCGCCTGGTACCACGATCAACAAACAATCGATGCTTGGAGGAACGGAATCCACAACATAAACTTGAACGCATACCAGCAAGGGAAGGAGAACCTCGACCTCACAAGAGATGCCGTGTTTGCTACCAAGCCGGAAAGCGGAAAGAAACTGTCTTCCGATGTGCTGATTGCCCTGGACAACCTGGTCTATGTGCTGCTCCTTGTTTTTCAAAATATCATGAGTAAACCTGAAACTTTTCGAAACGTATTATGGGTTTATTGCGTTGAATATATTTTGTAGTAATAGCAGTAAATGGCTTTTGATTTTCCGTTACATTCGAGGTGCAAAAGCAGAAGTAATTAAAAGTAAAGTCACATTAAAAGAGTAAATATAAAATTGAAATGAAAAATGAGTGATTAATATTGAGTGGACTGTAAATAAAAGATGTGCAAATACATTGCAATAAACATAAAAAATTATACGCTCGAATATATTTATAAATTTATATGATCGGTAATTGGTAATTGGTAATCGGTTCTTTTTTAATTGCACAATTTCTAGGAAAACATAAGAGGTATATCTTATTCAGTCTTATTCAAAAAGCTTTCATGGCACACTCGATTGGGAAATTGGAACCAAGCATATAAGCCTATATGTCTTATATGTTTGGTTCCCATAATGTGTATAATACAAGCTCGAAATAGATTGTGTTGTTTTAAAAAGATTAGCAAAAATGTGTAGAATTATTTACTGTGGTCGTAATGAGAATTATTACTGTGTGAAATGAGAAATTAAGGAAAACTGTTTACGGTGTTATCATCGCATAGTACTGTACTTATTAGTCAAGTCAACTCTAAAACACCCAAAGATTTTGAGAACACCTATTTGCATTCCTTGTAGCAGTTTTCTCCGTCTTTTCTTCCGGAGAAAACATGTGCATCATGACAAGATCTAATGCTATTATCTGTTGCAATAACACCTCGAAATCACATAAAATGGACAAATAAAATATAGAAAATATACCTATTTGACACCTCTGGCGTGTCACCGTAACAGTGGACAATGATAGTAACGACACGCATCGTGTGTCATCGTAACATCGAACAATGATTAATTTTCAAATTTTGTTACGTTGAATAATTATTGCATGACACACTGTGCGTGTCACTAGGACAGGTATCTTAATGATTTCGTGCTGAAAGGGTTAACCCATTTATGCCCGCGTATCAATTTCTTCTTCTGAATTTTATATGACTAGGCTCTTCTAAGTACTTTTCCAAAATAATTCCGTAAAATATTCAGTACTTACATAGATATAGGATGATCGTTATAAAGATCAATGGGAATTGGTGTTAACATTTTGCAAAATAATTGAATTAAAAATGGTTACTAGAACTTGTCCTCCATTAGAAATTGCGAGCTTATGACATCAAAACATCAATATAGGCGACAATAAAATATGCTAAGTTCTACATTCATTATACAGGGTGTTAGCGATCTTCCCGCGGATTTTTGAAGTCTTTCATCTAGGTCACAAATATTGTGTTCATCACTCATAATATCATAGATAGCTAGGCTGGCGTTGTTCGCATGGTATATATGTAGATAGATAGCTATGATGAGATAAAATTTAAAAATCATTGATATTTAAAAATCAAACTCTTCCTCCACATAACCTTAATCTCATCACTTTGAGTAAGACTATTGCAAGTGCATGTTGACTGTTGAAATGAATTACAAGGACTTGACGAACGAAGAAATTGCTTCTATAGTGTCTTTTTCCGTTACTTATAACTGCGAAAAGGCTAGGCGATTGTTTGAGGAGAAATTTCACAAGACCGCACCACCAGCAAGGACATTATTGGATTGGAAGAAGAGATTCATGGAGACATTGTCCGTTGTTCCACGCAAGCCTATTGGAGACCACAGTGCCAGAAGAGTATCGGAGGAGAACAGAAATGCAGTCCTGAATGCATTTGGTGATGATCCAAGAACGTCTCAACGAAAAGTTGCACAAGAGGTGGGAGTATCCCTGTTTACGGTGAACAAGGTATTGAAAGAAGATGGTATGAAACCTTGGAAGCTTACATCTGTCCAGGAATTGAAAGACAGTGACGAGATTAATCGACTTCAATTTTGTCGATTTATCCTCGAAAGACAAAGAACCGATTCGAACTTCATACGCAAAATAAACTTCAGTGACGAAGCGACTTTTCACGTCAACGGTCAAGTTAACAGACATAACCAGTTCATCTACGCTCATGATAATCCCCATGCTGTTGAAGAACACTTTATGAAGTCTGTCGGAATTACGTGCTGGGCGATGTTATCGCCTATTCATGGTGTGTCTTATCAAATAATTGATGGAACAATGGACTCTGAGAAATATCTTAGCATTGTGATGGAGAAAGTTATCCCGTTGTTGACACAAAGAGGCAATCGGACTGAACTCTATCAACAAGACGGCGCACCTTCCCATTTCGCGTTAATAGTACGCAATAGCCTGAATGCTAACCTTCCAAATCGATGGATTGGACGTTCAGGTCCAATATCGTGGCCACCAAGAAGCCCTGACCTGTCTGTGAATGATTCGTGGTTGTGGGGAGATATACGCAATAAACTTTATAAACATCCAAGACCAAGAACAATAAGAGAACTTCGATCCAAACTGATCAATCTATTGGAAAGTATCGAGCTATCGACCATCAGCCGCGCATATGACAATTTTCTTCGGCGATGTCAGCTCTGCGCTGAGCAGAATGGACGGCATTTTGAGCAGTTTTTATGATATCAGTACGAAAATGTGCTTTGTTAAGTAATATAATACCTTTTTGCTATGGTAAAAGAGTGTTTTTGTCATTAGTAACGACACATCGTTATAGATGGTTTCTAGCAGAAAAATCCGAGTCCGAGTCCGAGTCTCCATGACTCTCTTCTTCCAATCCAATAATGTCCTTGCTGGTGGTGGGGTCTTGTGAAATTTCTCCTCAAACAATCGCCTAGCCTTTTCGCAGTTATAAGTAACGGAAAAAGACACTATAGAAGCAATTTCTTCGTTCGTCAAGTCATTGTAATTCATTTCAACAGTCAACATGCACTTGCAATAGTCTTACTCAAAGTGATGAGATTAAGGTTATGTGGAGGAAGAGTTTGATTTTTAAATATCAATGATTTTTAAATTTTATCTCATCATAGCTATCTATCTACATATATACCATGCGAACAACGCCAGCCTAGCTATCTATGATATTATGAGTGATGAACACAATATTTGTGACCTAGATGAAAGACTTCAAAAATCCGCGGGAAGATCGCTAACACCCTGTACATAAAACATGATACAATATATCTTGCTGCACGAGTATGTGCTTGTACATTTCAACATTTACTATCATACACGAGTGTGATACTGCAAGAAGCATTGTTTGGCATGTATATTCACACAACATTTGACACAGCGAAACTTTGTGTTCTTGTTGCAGAACTTGCAACGAAGTTCTTTTTCTGTGAATGCAATCAAGTGACCGATGTTGTCAAACCTGATATCACTTGTCGCTTGTCGAAAATGTCGCTTTCTCTCACTTTTTGCCAAGAGTGATGTCGAAACTCGACTGCGGAAATTATTGTAGGATGCGTTTTGATCACAACACAGACGGTAGTTAATCCAGGCATTGACACATGCAACATCCACGAGATAGATGAAAATGGGATAGTACCATTTCTTTCCTCGTACATTAGTTCGGCAATTTGAAATATTTGCATCAAGCAAATCAACGCCACCCATCGTTGAGTTGTAGTGCGCAACAGCCGCCGGACGAGGAAGAGTGATTCTCTTTCGTTCCTGGAAGAAAATAATATTTCATAAATATGTGTACAAAAACATCATGAGGCAATGCTCCTAGACACTGACCATTCGGCAAAATCTTGTTGTTGATGAAATTGGAGTTGCTCCACACATAGTCGAAGCCACCAGTACGTCTTTGTTATCACGCCAAACTACCAAGTTTGTTTTGAAATCTGGACTGTGCTTCGATATCATTTCACCGCGATTTTGCATGCTTGTGTTATCAAAGGGATAGCATAGAACCCTATTTCTCCTTATTGTACCCGTTCCTGAGACGTTCAAATCATCTTTCATCGATTTCAAAAGTGAAAGGGATGTGAAATAATTGTCCAGTGTCATCGATAGCGGTTTTTCGGTAAAATGACCACGAAGAATTTTCGCAAAGTAAAACACAACGTTTCCAGAGCTCCCAAAATCATAATCATCCTCTTTTCTTTCGGCTATGCCTGGGTAAGGTTGCAGTTGCACGAAGTAGCCTTTCGCAGTAGCCAACACCCACATCTTGAAGCCGAATCTGATGGGCTTTCCTCTTATAAACTGCTTACAGCCATGGCGGCCGAAATACGGCACCATGGATTCATCCACAGAGAAGAAATTTGTATCCGGAGCATGCTGTAGAAATTCGTTATTGAGAAGCTTTATCAGAACACGCAATTTTTGGAATTTGTCATTTTGAGTACGAGCTGTCAACGGGACAAAATGCAGTTTGAAAAAATTTCTTCAAATCGGTTACGACTAATCAAATTTGTTATGACTTGATTTCGCTTCAAATCATTCGACGACCAAAAATCTCTTCGTTGTGTTTGACGAACGATACCGGAAGCAAGAAGAACACCGATTACAACAAGGAGTTCTTCAGTGCTAAGATTGATGAGTGCATAATCATTCGTTTGATTCACAATAAAATTTAGAACCTCTTCACTGAAGAATTGACGAAAGAAGTCTACAGGCTCAGTGCACCCGTCGAACCCTATAGCTTTCTGCTTTTCAGCTTCAGGAATTTCAATCATATTTTCAAAGGGGTCAGTCTAACAAGCCACCTTTTTCTTCCCCTTCGGAGTCCTATGATTTTCTTCTTCATCTTCTTCGTCATCAGGACCTTCCACGATTGCATTTAGGAGGTTCCGCGGTAAGTTTTGAAACTGTGGTTGATTATCATCTCCATCTTCTTCGTCAGAGTCTTCTCCTTCACCTGGTGGATGAATGACTATATCGATCTGATCAGGCAACTCGTTTTCTTCATCCTCAATGCCATCGAGCATCTCATTCAGTCTGTAAAAAAGAGAATATTTATTTTTGATGAACCGCATGAAACAAAGAAAGTCAATATAGACTCCTTCAAAAGTGGAAGAGAACAACCAAATCTAAATAGAAATCTAAAGTGTCTTTTTATTGCATTATTGTATTACCTTCAGCAATAAACAAGTAGCATGTAACTGAACCAGTAAATCAAACGGGCAAATAGATAGCACTGATGGTTAACACGCGCGGTAGTGCATCGGTTGAGTGCTGAACTTCCCATTCCGTGGTATTGGGCGCAAACCCCTACCATAGGCGCCTATTTTATGTTGCCAATGCGCAGATATGCTTTTAACGGATGATAAATGCGATCTACCTATATCGTTTATAATCAAACTCAAATGATAACTAGTTATGACAAGTTGAAACCCTTGTAATCCTCAAGCGCAAAAATCGGAATTTTTCGGAAAGGCTACACATTTTGTGACATATTTTAGATGCAAACTATTGGCAATCTTGCGAACGTAGAGAGTCACCATTGAAATAAATGATAAAGCATTGCATATTTTTGAAAATCGAGCTGAAAATGATTGTATTTAATGAAAATTATAATCGTGGCAATATGGATAATCAGCTAATTTTCTGCATGAAATGCTAAAACCAATTCCCATAGATCGTTATAACGATCACCAATTTTTACCTCATCTGAAAATATATCCATCCACAATTAATTGCATCTAAATACATTCTGAGCCACGCTTCAAGTCCCAATAGATACAAAAGAATTCTTTCTCACCTTCTTTTTGCAATTGATTTAGCATTTTTGCATTTCTCCGCCTGTCAGCCATGATGGAAATAACAGCAAAATTGTAATCCGCGCCAAAAATTTGCAAATGAATATAAAAAACGAACTGGTGTACTAAAACACTCTGTCATAGAAAACCAGAAAATAATCGATTAATGTGAGTTTGAAACCTTGTTGACATTAAAAAACTAACTTCAAAATCTTAATGTTGATGATCGTTATAACGATCAACGGGCACAAATGGGTTAATGCTTCATTTTAACCATGAAAACTCGTTTTTCGGATCATTTCTTTTTGAAAAAACATAACTTAGAACAATATATAAGATTTATGATATGAAGTCACTTTTTCAATTTCGTCCATTTGGCGGGAAATTCAAATTATTTTTCAAAATGGCGCGAAGAAATTTTTCGTTTTTGTAAGTTGAGCAAAAATTCAATTTTGAACTCTGATAAACTTTTCGTGTCTATGTATGTTTAATTTGACGTATTGTCTAGCCCTGTGCACCAGTCTGATATTCAAATTCGACTTGGTTCAGCGGCAATGCAGCATTACGTACTGGAATATATGCATGCCATCGCGTAATCCGCTACTGTGAATGTCAGAATAAGTATCTCTTTCAGATTAAAATACTCGTACCTCAGCGATTCATGCGGTGTGTGATCTGATTAACAATGGGGAGGATGATATCATGATAAACCCCCGTTATGAGAAGGTGAAGACAATGCAGAGGCAGTGGTAAAGAGGACGAAAGTGGCCTTGACGATGATATATCAAGTAGGCCTAATTTGTACATGTGTCTACTAATATGAACATGTTTATCGAATGCATTGTAGTGAATTGTTTGACAGCAAACTTGTGAGCTAATCTTCTTTTATCTTGCATTATGCAAATCTTGTGAAAAGTATCGTAGGAAGTTAACGACATGCGAGATCATGATTGACCTCAGTAGGCCTACCCATGGTTTGAAAACGATGGACACATTCTGACCACACTTGCACCACTGTTTGCTTAAGAAGCTTCGTAGTTGCTATTATTACAGCTTTCTACTCCTAGTGTAAACCAGCATGTCAATATTTTGAAGACACATCATCTGATTATTTTCGTCTCCTGTGATGCAGGATAAGCATATTGAAAAAAAATTTGATTGCCACTGGCTTCTCAGGAATTATTCTTTAATTTGAAAAACCCGATATTTCGGCTTTCTTCGTCAAGGGTCAATTACAGACTGAATGCATGCACAACAGAAAGTGAAAGTCAATGAAGAATGAGAAATATTTACAGATGACACAGATGCAGGACGCGCACACCGGGCTGGTGTGAAGAACACAACATAGAATGCAGACTATGCTTAAAATAAGCCGTAAAAAACACATTACTCTTAAATGAAATGCAGCAGTGTCTCACCAATACAATTATTCATTAAAGAAGTACTATTTCTTTGAATGTAAATTGATTCACGTGCACGCCTTAGAAAATGATTACGTTCGGTGTGCAGGATTCTCCAGCTGATATTCTCTTCCACGAATGACTGATGTTCATTGGTGACATGCTGATACACAGCAGAAGAAGGAGATTTGAGATGTTCTTTAATTCTCAACTTTATTGTTCTTTCTGTTTGGCCAATATATTTTTTCCGACATAGTTGACAGGTTACTTCATAAATGACAAATTTGCGGTAACATAGTCCACTTCTGGATGCAATCTGGCATGCACAACAGTCTCTTTTGCATTTTGGTCGTTCAGGTCTCTTCCTCCATCGATGGCTTAAAGGTCTTTCCGTTTGATAAATCACCCGTATATTGTTGTCACATTTTTATAGGATCACATTTTTTAGATAATTTCGATACCTGCCGTTTGACTTTCTCATTGAGATATGGGAGTTTCAGGTACACTGTAAATCGCTCAATACCAATTACATACGAAGGATGCATACCAAAATATATTTTTGGTATATTTCTGTATGATCTTGGTATATATTTGTATGCTTTTCGCATGTTATTTCAAGTGTGGTATGCTTTACATACTAAAGCCATACCAGCACAATGTTAAAAGAAAGCATCAATCATGTCCAAAGTATGTTGATTTAAGGACTTTTGTCAATAAAGATCACATTAATGTTACTACTGTTCTGTAAGTAGTTAGATAATGACATTCAAGAGTGATACCTTAAATGCTGAATTCGATTTTAATACACGTAAGTCTAAGGCATTTCATGAATAATCAATAAGTATTCAACCATCAACAATTATGTATCATGTAATTTTGAAATAAGGCATATTATCAATCCGAAGTAAAATCACATTATAATTCATTAAATGCAAAAATAGTTATGTTTGAGATATATAAGTCAACATGGTTGCTGAAAAGTTATCGTTATATTGAAATGATGTTTATCAATTTAGTTCAAGGAAATGAGCTATTTATGAGTCTTGTGAATGCTATAAGACAAGTTGCAAAGATGACATGCGGCTTTAATTCCACAATAAATCTAATCTAGTTAAATACCACACTTTCACAAAGAAATATTCACGGCTGGTATTACTGGAAAAAAGTTATTTGTAAGTAGTATGTAGTATAACATATTTTTTGCCATATGATATAAAGCTATTCATACGAAAGACATACGAAACACATACCAATTTGCATCGGGTCTCGTATATAAAACATACCAAGAATTCGTATTTCAACGTAAAACAGCCAATCACCGTTAGCATAGTTCGTATCGTTTACATACCAATCACATACGAAAGTAAATGGCCATTCGTATGAAAAACATACCAGATTTCTTTATATATACCAGAATCTCGTATCAAATGTTGGTTTCAAATTGTATGTAAACTTGGTATGTGTTTGTATGTAATTTTCGTATCCAGCGATTTACAGTGTACGTGAGTGGCTCAGCTTTCTCTGCTTTGACCGGAGGTATTTGAGCAAAATAATTTTCGACCCAATTGCGAGGATATCCTTTAGCTGCAAATCTTGGTCTCAATGCTGATTTTGATTGAGGTACTTGAGATTCAGAGGAATTTCGGATTGTCCTCCAATTCTCTCCGATAAGGAGTGCCCGCTTGCGATTACTTGGAACATGGGCTGAAAACGGCAAACACGTTTGGCTGTGGATGGGTTTCACGCATAGAAATTAACAATACCATAGAAAGTCCTAGAATGGAAATTGCATGAAAATTATGGCACACGCCGGGGGAACTTAGTTGGGGCAAAATGCAACTTTTGCGAGCTGGCTTTCTTGTTTTTTGGTTGACATTCTAAATTATCAAGTCAATTTGTGATCTGGATTGTTGGCCCTTGTCCAAAGATCATGTACACAAAAGCAATAGTGAATTTGCTAAATACTGCAGCGACAGGATGACAAAGAAGGAAATCCTTTAAAACGTTCTGTACGTTCATCATTTTGAAATATCGCTCCGATAATCTATCAAGAGTATAATCAGACACATATGCAACTTGTAATGTCGATTTACAGAACATGCATTACTCCAGCTTGAAATCAGAGGCCAAGAAATCTCAGAGTATTCATTTTACTTTAAAGGGCTCCCCTGATCAATGTATTGGAACAATTTTCAAAATCTTTGCATGCTTTCGAATATAAGCTTCCAAAACATCACACTGCATCAGATGCATCATTCAATGATTAATTGAAAAGTTCCAGTGACATTTCATCTATTTGAGTAATTATTGTAGGTAAACAGGCCTTCAGTGTGTTTATTTGTTTATTCCAGAAAAGCTCCAGGTTTCTTTATTGCTTGAAGGAGAAATTATCCAATAATTAGATTTTTATCCGTGAATCCTTGAAATGTTCTCACAGCCGGTACAATGACCACTTTCAATTATGACTCGGTGAACCAATTTTTAATTCGCATTCCAGCATTGAAAAATTGGATAATAGTTGTCAGTGACTGCTACAAATAGACACGGTATATTAATCCACGGAATAGTGGGCTATTTCATGTGAAACAATACTACCATATCACATAAAATTCTCTTCAACAAAATCCTGTAATTTCCTGTCAACAACTTCCACAACCAACTCGATAAAACTCGATAAAATGCTCTAGATCGAAGCAGATCTACAAACCATAGATTTTTCCATGTGCCATCATTGTACATGTATAGGATATCAAACTTCCATTCTAGTGTACTATTATCTACTTCTATGGTTTCACGTAGAACGAAAATTTGAATTCACGAGCCACCTCACACCACTCGACGAATGTATCCAAAAACGGTAGAGTCTGGTTACTTGCTTCCTCAAATGTGAAGGAAATACTTGGATGCGCTTAATTTGCTATCCTCAACAAATCAACCTCAGGATCAAACTAGCGAGTCCACAAGAAAATACCATTGTTTCGTGTTATCAGTCCTTCAACAAATAACATGAAGATTGAGGATAATGCCGGCGCAGCATTATTACCCATAGCGATCCCAGTAGTCTGCTGAAAAAGTTTTGAGTTGAAGATATAAATGTCTTCAGATGCCAAAAGCAGCAATTCACCCAAATCATCAGTGGATAATTGTGGGAATATGGATTCATGACTGTGCAATTCGAAGAACAATTTCACACAAGATAACAAGTCAAATTGAGAATTCGAAGATACGGGAATGCTGCCGTACAAGTTGGAGACATCGAGCGATCCAAATTTGAACTCGGTCCCTGGGACAAAACAATTCAACCGTTCAATGAAGTCTTCTGACGATTTCAAGTGTGCTGGTACAAAACGCTGAACTAATGGCTGCAAAAGCTTTGCCAAGAATACTTGAATCTTCCTTGTACCTGAGTCCAATGATGAAATGATTGGTCTTCCACGTAAAGATCCTTCCTTATGATCCTTTGGCAACGCATAAGGAATGCTAGGAAGCGGCTCACTGCACTTGCACTGTAGGATAGATTTCTCCAATTCACTTCTGGCATACTTGCTCGCAATCGCAGTCAATCTTTGATTTATCTTGTTTTGCCTCGTTATTGGCTGAACCATGCGCACCTCTTTGTCGTCTTTGCTCAAGCAATCATTCATCATGGAATTATATTCGTTGATATTCATCGCAATAAGTCGGTTCGTTTTGTCAGAGTTGATCAGCATCAAATTCTGCTGTGTATCAGCATGTCACCAATAAACATCAGTCATTCGTGGAAGAGAATATCAGCTGGAGAATCCTGCACACCGAACGTAATCATTTTCTAAGGCGTGCACGTGAATCAATTTACATTCAAAGAAATAGTACTTCTTTAATGAATAATTGTATTGGTGAGACACTGCTGCATTTCATTTAAGAGTAATGTGTTTTTTACGGCTTATTTTAAGCATAGTCTGCATTCTATGTTGTGTTCTTCACACCAGCCCGGTGTGCGCGTCCTGCATCTGTGTCATCTGTAAATATTTCTCATTCTTCATTGACTTTCACTTTCTGTTGTGCATGCATTCAGTCTGTAATTGACCCTTGACGAAGAAAGCCGAAATATCGGGTTTTTCAAATTAAAGAATAATTCCTGAGATTATTAGTGGCAATCAAATTTTTTTTCAATTACTCATCCAGGAATGGCCTCATTATACCATATGTATCAGGATAAGCATAATTTTGAAAATTACACGGTGCAGGCGAAAACTATTTTCAGTAATTCTCTTTTATTTCAGAATGGCATCATATGGCGCCTACTGAAGTTAGAGATCATAGTCTACACCATTTCCAGTTTAATTTCAGACAACATAAACTATATTTCAGATATCATCACTTTAATTTCAGATGCATCAGTTTAATTTCAGTCCCCGTCACTTATATTTCAGATATCATCAAATTAATTTCACCTATGGTAATTTATATTTCAGACAAGGTCAATTTAATTTCAGATATCTTTTGTGCTCTATATTCATAAAAGATGACTGCGCTTATTGATCCATTGGGGCCTACTGTTCTTGACATACAAAAATTGAAAGCGCTGATGCAGCAGATGGGCCCATCATATCACAACTATGCACATGCATCTTCATGCAAATGCACGTTGAAACTAAAATACCGAAAAAGAAGCCTGTATTCGCAATCTGGAATCAGTGTCTCCTTTGGACATGAAATGCTTCGAAGCAATCATATGGCACTACATAGATGAGGAAGACGATTATAAACACTTAAAATGATAAAACTAATTGCATTGGAATAGCCGGATGTCAGAATCTATCGGTGGCAATGCGCAACGATGGTAGGCCTATAAACCATTGCCCTACCTAAGCAAATGCTGTGCTTTGGGTCAACATCTTTCACGAACAAAATGCTACAAATGCGGTGTGGGATTGTGCGACAAGTGCTTCAAAGCATGCCACATTTGGTGACTTATTCCATGACGACATGAACTGTTGAGCATACACACATAAACAAGATAGTCGTTTTACAGAGCGAAATATGCCTAGTAGATGGCAAATTACTAGTATAAGTGCATGTGTGTAATGCATGTGTATTTGCATGAGAGTTGTAGAAGCTGTTATACACTGCTACGAGATCTGTTTCACATCATGCAGCAATAACACAACTTTTTTAAAAATTAAGATTTGAGTAAGAATTGTAAATATACATTGTTCTTTTCTGAATTCGATTTACATGTAGCCTACATGTAACTGAGTAATACATCAAGGCAGTTGATGTTAATAACGAATGTGTAAAATGAAGTTTGAAATTCACAAGCAGGATGTTCGCACCAGACAAATTGTTCTTATTGCAGTTTTATAAAGTTCGGTGCTTCACTGTCTTTTATTGTCACAACGGAAATTTACTACTTTTTAGGAGTGGTAGGACGCGATGGCATATATATGCCATCTTCGAATTCGATCCGAAATGACTCGTATCCATTCTACATGTGAAAACAGTCATGTTTCGTGATGATTCAAGTTATGTTTATTGATATAAATCGAAATATGCAAAGAAATCACAGCCACGTTTGATGGGTTAAAGAAAGGTGCATTTAAATCTTAAAAATACCCGACTCTTTCCAATTCCAAAGGTATCAGAAGGCTAATTTGTTTTTAGTCGCACAATAAGCCTTGTTTTCATTAGCATGGACAAAAATGAGAACGCATGTCAAGCGTCTAAAAGTATTTGGTGCGTCATTTAATTGGTCATTAAGTTTACTTGAGAAAGCAATTCAAATTTTGCTAAAAAAATAAGTTAAAAATTGATTTCGCTAACGCAACATATTTCGGATGTTTTGAAATGCCTAAACAATTATTAATCAAAATCATAATGCTAAGTATTTACATATAACAAACTAAATAATTCCACATTCATTATAGGAATGTAGGCCAAACAAAGTGATGGGCAGATTGACAATGGTTGATACCATTAGGCATGTTGCATTTTTTTCAAATTGGTCTTCCGCTTGAAGTGTATACATGATTTCTTTCCAAAAGTAACCTTTGGTTCAAAGCAAGCAATTGAAATGCTATATTTCCATGTTGATATAACTTTTCAAATATGCACTGATCCCAAAAATGTGTGTCAAATTTTAATATATTACCAAATATGCGCATATAAAAACCTCTTGCCATACTTCGATGAATGTTTCTCTTGCATAAGTCAATAAACTAATTAGTTTGTCGATAGGCAATGATATTTTCAATAGGATCATAAAATGTCAACAGCGAGGGATGCTTCCTGTTGAAATGATGATATTTCTGATTCATTCACGCATAAATATTTGCATGCATTATTTATTATCAAGTTTTCATTTGCGCTTTGAGGAGTGGTCATCCACATGGCATGATCATCCACAATCACATGACTAAGATGGATTGTAAATCTTTCAAAGAGTCGATGCCACCTCTTTCGGATACCTTCTTCTTCGCAAGATGCACGTTCAATAACGTTCGATAGGATCCTTCCTTCGTACATTTCTATCACGATGAAAATGATCAGCCATAGATAAGCTATGTTTCATGAAAGATGGAATCCGACAGTCTCTTAATTAACGATACATTAAAAACTAGTCTAAGTATAATATCTGCATTAACGCTTTTTGAATTTCACGAAAGATTTCAGATTTTATAACTCAATAAGATCATAAAGATCGCACCCAAAGCATTAAAGGAACTAACTTCCCATATTTTGTACAGGGGAGGGTGGGGCACATTGATCATGTTTTTTATTTCTTCTCAACAGTTTGAATATACTAAATCAAATGAACCAAAATCAAACTCGGATGAAAAGTTGGGGCTATCCTTAGTAACATCTGAGTTGTTGGACGTTTTTGTGACATTTTGTCTCCTCACAATTTGAATTTTAAAATTTATACCAAAGTGGTTCGATGTGCCCCATGGGTGGCACATCTTTATTTATTACGCTCTTGTTCAACTTTATTAGACTATGTATCAGATCCATGGCTTCAGTTCATGAATTATCAAAATCAAGAAAAAAATCGTTGTTTGAGATTTTCATTGTCAAAAATGATAGCATATGCTTGATATTAAAAAATACATGCCAATTTCTGAAAGAAAAATGCAGAGTTCTCAGATTGATGGCATTATTTACGACAGAAGAGGCTCGGTAAGAGCATTAATTCTAAAAGTATTGATGCACAATGTTACATTGATAAGTACATTTATTTGAATTTGAATCACATTACTCGTATTTTCTTTAGTAGACGTTTTCAAAAAGTGCTGATAAATCACTTACTTGCACATAGTCGGGTTACCGGGTGAAACAATTATGTTGCTGCACCTTTGTGTTTATCTCGGCCTGTGGTCTCTATAAACAAAGGTGCAGCAACCTATAAGTAAATACGTCAACAACATTCATACACATTGGTCAAACTGGAGACATCATACGTAATAGACTTACCGTCCATCGCCATAATGCATGATTTTGCAAGGCTTTCAATGTCCACAATTTAATAAGTCCCACGAAGCAGGTAATTATTTTATTTTTCACCGTGCGTATAATGTAGATATCCTGTCACTTCATTTTACCTGTAAAGCAGATTACTGCACGGGCGTGCACGTCCTCGTGTATAGATATGTTGACCTCGAAGAAAGCAATAAAGGTGGATATTTTGCACTAAGTTGCGTAAATAACTATTCCTGATTGGAAATTATTAACCTGGTTCAGACTTCTATGGAAAAAGTCATGCATTATAATAGATAATGCATTGATTTCTTCGGTCATTATTTGTCACAACAACCTCGAGCCCTCGACTCTCGGTAATTATATCAAATAATGACCTCAAATCTATGCATTATCTATTAAAGAAATATATTTCGATTCATTGACAACTTTTCCATACCTTATAGAGTGTTCAATGTTTTCATACATATGCTTAAATTGTCAATTTTTTTGATTAGTGAATAAGATCTGCTTAATGGACGTAATTGTTCTATGTTCTATTTTCTAGATCTGATTGAAGTAATTAGAATTCTATGTCTGGAACATACCATCCCATCTCCCAATGTAATTAGAGACCCCATCAGACGAATATAAGATTGACGTTTCCACTAATTTTTTGAATTTCATTTGTCAAGAATTAATTTTTGTAACCCTAATAGCCGCATTCCTGTTCACCATGGTGCAATGTACTTGTTGCTTTTTACTCGAAAGATTTGATCAAAAATTGAAGGCCCTTAAAATGTTCAAGCTGGAATTCCAATGTTCTCCATTGACTGAATGCTCACTGACCTGACGTTGGCATCGCTTTCCTTGTCATAGATGAAAAGTTCCCTTTTATAATATATAAAAGTGTGAAAACTGCCAGGATCATATTAATTTCTATGTCAAATCAACTATCAACCTTGTATCAACATTTTACTAACCATAGAAATGGACTTTCATCTGTCTATTTTTTTTAACATAGAAGTTCTATATTTTTGAAGACAATGCAAGCAAAGTGCAGGCTCAGAAACAATTCATCTAACATCTTTAAAAGCAAAGTCCTCAAAAAAACTGTGACCTATAAGAGAAAACGTGCATCTAAATAAGAGGAAACACACCATAAAATGAAAGGCACTTGCGAATGCAAGCAACATTGCCCCTTTCGATGGCGATAGATAATCACCGTTGGAGGACGATGGTTGATCTAAAGTCACCATTGATGTCTTGCATCTTCCTTCCAACCTCGAGAATGAAGTCAAGTGTCGTGTCTCCATACCCCAAGCGTCTCCACTGCAATTGGCTGGAATATGTGACTAGCGGTCAGGCTCGAATATTGCATGGATACAATCACCTGAACCTTTGGTGCTACATCCTCATAATCGGGCTCGGTCGTTTTCTTCGCCATTGGTAATTAATTCATCGAATTGCTGTCTTGAAGCCAATTTAAACCAGATTCTCTGTGATGATGAATTGACAGGAGGATCAGTCTGTAGTTCGTCGCTAGGATCAACTTGTACTGTCTATTTGTCTTCCAAATGTTATTTTATCAAATAAAACTGCTTATAAGCGCTGACTGAAAAGTAATATCATAGCTGTCGTCACAAATCAACCATTGATTCCATACTTCCTATACTTACTTTGGGTTAGACTTCTCTGTCACTAGTTACACACACTTGCAGCTTTCTATGAGTATATATTGTTGCAGATTGATATAAATTAAGCCACAAGTTTCCGAGATTTATTATCAATAAAGGAATGCTCATTACAACTGCTGTCTTATGCCAGCGCATAGGTGTTCAAGCCACATAATCGAAAACTCGCTTGCGCACCTTTACCTTGCATATAGCCTTTTAAGGTATCTGTAGGTTGCAGATTGATGAAGCTTCGAGGAAGGTAAGTCACAACTCTGAATGTTTTCATCAATAAACGAGACATTTTCCAGAAATGCAGATAACTCTTTTGATACTGGAGAACTACCAGCATCTCTACATGTGCAATGTACATGCATATCGTAACGAGAGAGAGAGGACATTAAAAAAGCTAAAACATTGCAAATCTGTGTTCATGTACCCATTGATTTATCCGAATCATTCTGAATATTTACAATTCAGAAGTTGAGCATCACCTACCAGCATTTTTAAAGAATGATTAACACGGGCCGATATGTGAGTATGACACACCTAAAATGGACACTTGACAACCTATCTTCCCGTCCGCAACTTTTCTGACCAGGGTTAGAGCACAAGTCAGCCAGAAAGCTTAATAAGTGCTCTGTTCACACGGCCGGACAGCACAGTGGTCAAAAAGCGATAATGATAGAGTGTTCTATTTGAAATCATGAAATATATATACATGTACCCGGTACATGAGAAGGGAATGTAATAATTTTATAGTGTTTAATTTCGAATGAAGCATATGACATGAGTGACAGGCATCTGAGTATACAAACTGAAATATAAATGCTTAACAATACCGAGTCATGAAGTGTTGCGGAAAATGGTCAGGATACACAGCCATTCTATGACAAACTTATTATTATTTTATACTGACGTTGGAAATCTGAAGCTGGAATGCTGTGATTCATGTGCTGTTCAGTATGTTGATGATACAACTATTAAGTGTACCCTTATACAAGGACAGTAATAATTCAAACGTTGAAAGGGAGCATCTAAATATTCTGCAGTGGTCATCCGATAACGGTCTGCAAATGAATTTCTCTAAATGCAAGTCGATTTCAATTTTGAAAAATAGAGAGACTGATGAAGTTCACCTGAATGGTGCGACCCCTGTCAATGAAATGAAGTTTCTTGTTGCTTTCCTGAACAACAGACTTACATGGAATTCCGAAATTGGTTATGCATGTAAAGTTGCATCACGACGGTTTTATGCATTGAGAATTTTGAAACTTTTCCTCACTATTGATCATTGATCAACTTATTACAGTGCACAATGGCATCATTCGTTCTATCCTAGACTATGCTTCTCCTGCCTTTGTTAAACTTCCGGGAGCTCTCAAACTTGAAATTGAAAGGGTTCAACGACGGTGTCATCGGCTTATTTGTGGCTTTTCTCGGTTTCAGCAGTGCCCCTGCGGTCTGTTTACAAGCTTAACCTCCCGAAGAGAGGCTGCTGCGAGACGTCTTTTCTTACAAATTGTTAGCACACTCTTTCTCCTATTATTCCTGATCATTCAGAACGATCAATGAGGTTTATTATGCCATCTGTGACACTTTTTGAATTCCCTTGTACCCTTCACCACTGCGCTCATCTCTAATTGTTTATAACTTGTGCATTTTGGATTTTTTATTGACTTGTCTCACTTGTACCACAAAACTGTGATTTTCAATTCGAAAAAATATATACTTGCTTACTTACAATATCGAGTCATGAAGTGTTGCAGAAAATTGTCAGGATACGGAACCATTATATGACAAGCTTCTTCAGACAATTAGACATCAATAAGTAGACAAAATTTGGGCATTGTAAAGTTGATGCTGAGGACAGAAGATGTCAAGCATGATGAAATCAAAAGACTGGGGATCGGCGCTAAAACCGACTTGGATTTAGTGCTTACTTCCCCTAGTTTCATACCAGCTCTTGTTGTCCGAAGATGACCTAAAATGTGGCTGATCAACTATCTGTATGGTCGCTAATGAAGCTTCGAAACATTGATAATAAAAAAATTCAGGGATACGCCCATTTAACAGACTTGTTGTTGTTTTATATTTTGTAGCGACTTCTGCAATAAATCTTTTTTCCTCTCATGAGAATATTTCACATCAAACTCATCAGGGACCATAACCACATTCAAAAAACACACATTGCAGTATAAAGAGATAATACATTCAGATTTACAGAAAGGATTTGAGAAAGGATTCGATATCCAGAGATGAGTACTACACCCATGGAAAGTGAGTCAATTCTTGATGTTGACATTTTGATATGACTGAATCTAAGATCTGAATTTCGTTTCATGATTCCGCTCAACGTACATATTTAATTTCTTATCATTTCAATATTCACTAACTTTCTGTCCGACCGAATGCGCATTTCAAGTGGGATCGACAGTACTGTTCCTTGTTACATTCAGGGCTGTGATGTTCATGTAGATTCAATGGTTTCCAATAGCTCAACTTGCTGAATTCGACAGGATCTTTGTTATTGCCCTTACGCTATATTCCTGTCTGAATTCATTTATCAGAATATTTTGATTTCTTGGGAAAACGCATCAGATGTGATGTGGCAAATCCTAAAGGTTTAAGAGTTAGTCAAACCAATGGTTAGGGATAACCTACTCATAACAAACACATCAGATAAATGCCAAATGAAACCAGGAACGATTTCTGGTTTCATTTGGATTAACTTATAAATAATTCATCAGAGACTTTAAAGGATAATATGAGAATAAATTATTGTGGATTTTCTGTAAAGTTGTAGTGAATATGAGCTTCCTAAACTCCATGAAATAATTTTTCATTGCGTCCATTTTTGGGTGCTTTGAAGACATCAAAACATCATCTGAGATTGAAGTTGTATCAAAAGGAGATAAAAAATGTGCTTTCTGTCCGTCCACTTAAAAGTAGCAAAGACAGTTAATGTTAAGAAGTAGTATAAAAATGAGGATGCTGGACAAAATCAATATCTATGATTTTCGTTTGAACAGTTCATGGAGGATTTTGCTGACACAATACAAGAATATGTATATACTACCCTGTACAAGACTGTCAACCCTTTTGTGTTTCCAGGGTAAATAAAGTATATAATAATAATTATTATTACTGGCATAGAGCGCCTAAAATCTGAGCTTCGTTTAGGTTCGCTTTTCTAGAAGTTTTTATCTCCTTCCGGTGTAACGTGCCACAAGAATCAACAACACGTGTCTTCAAATGATTCTCCATTCTAGCACTCGCACGCAAGTCAAAAGCTATCCAAGTCTGAAATTTCGACGGGTACGGTATTCATTAAGCTACTCTTTAGCATGCTGCTGTCAAGTCGTCTAGGTTAGTTCGTCTGTATAAATTAAGTAGGATAATTAAATGTTGAATTTAAATTTAATGGTCATTGATATTTCAGATTTCTGGACAACACAGACTGTTGCTCCGCCAATTGAGCCTGAACAAGTGGATCATGTGCTACAAATTGCAAAACGCGTGGATACTTTGATTTATGTTTTCGCATCGCCATTTGCAGCACTGATTGGTATAAGTGGGAACATTTTCGGAGCGGTTCTCCTTATCATGAATTGGAGCAAAGTTCGAGCGCATCAGATACCTCTGATTATACTTAGTATTGCTGATAGTTTTGTGATTTTGCTGAATTTGGTTATGAAGCGATTTTGGCAAACTGGACTTAACTCATATATTGGTACTAATTTTGTTATGCCAGATACTCAATCAGACATGTCCTGCAAAGTGTATAGCTTCTTTTGGGGAGCATCCCTGAGCATTTCAGCAAATTTCCTCAGTCTCATTGCCTTGGATCGGTTTTTGGCCTTATATTTCCCATTTTTCCACCGAGTACATCTCACCAAATCAAAGATGGGTTATTATTGCCTTTTCTTGTTAATATTTCTTGTTATATTTTCATTTCCGCTTCCTTTCATTTTCAAGGTGAACGTATATCCTGGTACTACGGTTTGCTACATCGGAACTCATCAATCGTACGTAAACAAAATTTTCCTTCAGTCAATCATAAATCTGTTGAACAATGGTCTTGCAAGCAGCATTTTTCTCATTGTTATCAACATCATGCTCGCGATCAAGGTAGTCAAGCTTTCGAAAAGTGCAGAAACTTTGGGTGGCGGGGGAGCCACGCGAGACAACAAATCAGAAATCAAGTCAAGTATAACTCTTATACTTTTGGCAGTGTTCTATCTTATATCCACAGTCCCCAAAATTTGCTTTTATCTTTGGGCATTCATTATCAGTCAAGATATTATCCCTGGACTGGATATTGCAAAGGCGCGCCGATTGCCATTGACTCTCAGCAGTATTTTTGACTTTCTTTATCTCATCAATTGCAGTTTGAATTGGATTATCTATTTGACAAGAATCAATTTCTTGAAATTTAACTTGTGTTGCAATAGGGATGAGAAAAAGCTTTCAAGAAAGCAAACTCTCTCAACAAGCGGTTGATACAGATGGGAATGATAAGCTTTTCTGTTGTTAAGCATGGAAATTCGATGTGGATCTGCAACTTATTCTACAGGAACAAGATGTCATTACTCATGCACGGCTGAGTTGGTCACTTTCTTCTATGTTATTCAAAAGCATCATGAAGTTTTTCTTCAGGTTTGATATGGTCCTTGTAGTCAGACATTTTTGTTCATCTACATTAATATACCAAGCCATTGTCTACTACGTCACTTTTCAAATTATTTGAAACACTGCTCACATACATCTATATGCATAATTCTAGTTTTGTGCTACACGTTATGGAACCCATGTCAAAAAGGTGAGATTGTCATTCCTCGCAATTTTTTCGGCGAATCTGTTTTTCGGATTAACAGCTAAAATATTTTACCGTGCGCTGCAAAGAGTAACAGACTGCACACAACTTGCATGCATTTTCAAAAATATCTGAACTGCATTCATCGGCGCTTAAATTATCCGAACGGAAGAATACATGTAATCTATTGCTTGTTATATTGATATGAAGATGAAATCCTTGCAAGCAGGCAATTTTGCTTATCTACATTCATGCCGAACACCGGTTACGTCATTTTCAATTTATTTTAAACATATGCTGCAATTAATGTTCAATATTACACAACACATGTACATATATATAATTCCATATATTTGAGATTGCTTTTGCCATTATTCAATTCATTGTACTTTAAATTCATGCTGACAACCATTTTACTACACTAGAAAAACTAGAAAAACGGGTCATGCAATTGCACGTAGCCAGTAGTAAGCAAGTGACAAATACTGGATAGCGCAAGATGGCCGCCGTCGTGGCTGCGTCCCCCCCCCTCTGGCACGGCAGAGTGTCGTGGTCGGCCGCCGTGGTGCTTCGTGTCTGAGTCCCCCTGTTGTCTGTTGTCCACGTTCACAACATGTTCGCTGACGTCCCCCCCCCCCCTCTGCAACAACAGAGTGTGAGACTCGGGTGCGTGGGTCCGACCGCCTGGTTGACGTGGGCGACCGTCTAGGTTGACGTGGGCGACCGCCAGGATTAGTCTTGAGGCTATAGTGTGTGATGTTTTTGGTGTGTAGCGCCCAAACGAAGCATCGGATGAGAAAACGGAGGCCAGATTCGGAATCTACGTGAAATTCTGCATCGGTAGGGTGAGTTTCAAGGCAATCGGCGAGAAAAACTGTTTCTTCAAAATTTTGACATAGAATGTGGGACGTTTTGGTGTGTAGCGCCCAAACGAAGCATCGGATGAGAAAACGGAGTCCAGATTCGGAATCTACGTGAAATTTTGGGTTAGGAAGGATGTTTCCAGCGAAATCGGAGAGAAAAAATTTTCGGCTGACGTCCCCCCCCCCCCCTCTGGACAGCTTGCTTCGATTTTGGCTTCTAGTGGACGGATTTTGTCGTGCGATAGCTCGTTTGAAAGCTAAGAGTGAGACAAATTCAGTGAAACAATCGGCTTGTTCCTATCTGTCTTCGTTCAAAAGTTAGAGCGGTTACAAGATTTTAGGTCGGAGCTCGCTTACCTGAAAAAATCCTAAGTGTCAGAGTGACTTTGTATGGGTAAAATTTTGAAAATTTTCCAAAGTGTGGAATTTCGACCTGGGACCGTCACCAAAACATTTTTCATCAAATTTCGCTGACCCCCCCCCCCCGACAACAATCTTCTAACTTTGGTTCTAGTGGACGGATTTTGTCTTACAGCTACTCGTTTGAAAGAGGAGAAAAAACTGCTCGACAACATTTTTTGTTGCGAGTCAATCGGACCAGCCGTTCACAAGTTAGAGCGGTTACAAGATTTTAGGTCGGAGCTCGCTCACCTGAAAAATCCTAAGTGTCAGAGTGACTTTGTATGGGTAAAAATTTGAAAATTTTCCAAAGTGTGGAATTTCGACCTGGGACCGTCACCAAAACATTTTTCATCAAATTTCACTGACCTCCCCCCCCCCCCTCTGGACAGCTTGCTTCGATTTTGGCTTCTAGTGGACGGATTTTGTCGTGCGATAGCTCGTTTGAAAGCTAAGAGTGAGACAAATTCAGTGAAACAATCGGCTTGTTCCTATCTGTCTTCGTTCAAAAGTTAGAGCGGTTACAAGATTTTAGGTCGGAGCTCGCTTACCTGAAAAAATCCTAAGTGTCAGAGTGACTTTGTATGGGTAAAATTTTGAAAATTTTCCAAAGTGTGGAATTTCGACCTGGGACCGTCACCAAAACATTTTTCATCAAATTTCGCTGACGTCCCCCCCCCCCCCCTCGTTCGGACAAAATTTCTTGAAACAAACTTTGGTAAAGGTCCCAGGTCAAAATTCGGAAGTTTTAAATTTTTCAAAATTTTCACCACACTGGAGCTCCCACACTTAGGAATTTTTTCACTTGTGGCATGTTACATGGACATGTGCTGGCGGACCAACTTCCCGTGGTCATATGAGAATGGTTCAGGTGTCATATTGTAAAGAATGATGAGACAAATCGTTTGCAACAAACCGCATGTCGCTACGATGAATACTTTCGGAGATAGAGCCATTTTAAGTTTTCTTCCGAGCATATATAAACCCCCGACATCGTAAGTCTGATCACTTCATCGAAAGACGAGGTAAGCGACGGTCGTCGCTCTGAGCTCCCGATATCGGGTGCAAAGGACTCTATCTTTTGAAGTAGGCAAGCTATCTTGCTACTTCAAAGTTTGTATGATAGAGTTTGATAGTGTCTTTACTACTGATAAAATTTTTTAAAAGTAGTATGAGTAGTAAAATGCGGAATTTTTTAAAAATTCTTAATTTTCACTTTTTTCAAAGTTTTAACATATAGACTAAGGTTTTCAAGTATCCTGAGTTCAAATATGCTATCAGATTTGAAATTTAACTAAGTCTAAGGCAGCTTTGAGGGGTTAGATCCCAGCTACTGATCACTACCTTTGACTCGGCGTTCCTGTTACCACTTCGGGGCAGTGACAATGATGTCTTCAGCTGTAAAGAGCGGGTATCGGGGAAGATCTCTCACTTCCCTAGTGATCGGTACAAGGCCTTCGGGCTGTCGACGGGATCGAGTGCCACTCACTACACTCACATCTATCATTCCTCACTAAGTGTTGATATTATGTTGAATGTTGACTAAGTTGAATGTTGAATGATGATATTATGTTCTAGGCTGTATACTACATTCAAATCTGCTATCAGAAATTTAACTAAGGCAGCTTTGAGGGGTTAGATCCCAGCTACTGATCACTACCTTTGACTCGGCGTTCCTGTTACCACTTCGGGGCAGTGACAATGATGTCTTTAGCTGTAAAGAGCGGGTATCGGGGAAGATCTCTCACTTCCCTAGTGATCGGTACAAGGCCTTCGGGCTGTCGACGGGATCGAGTGCCACTCACTACACTCACATCTATCATTCCTGACTAAGTGTAATGCTTTAGGAATATGACTGTACTACATGATTTAAAACTTATACTAATTTCATTATCTTACAGTTAACGAGAAATCTCAGTAACGACAAAAATGGTCAATAACGATAGAAACAAAAAATTTCACATAAAAATGTGCTCTTGTGGACGAATCAACCGCCGAGACGGTCTCAGGGACCACATAAGGAAGGCAGGGGCCGACCACATGGTTATCCTGAATAGGATTGCCTGTGTGAAGTGCAGGGTGCTGTTGGTTGTTGGGCAGGAGGCCGAGTTTTATCGGAGGCATGGTGAGTGTGTAGGAGGGTTGGTGACCGATTTGAGGTTTACGCAGTTGATTGTGGAAGAGAGGGAGCGAATGTTGGCGAATGTTGCGAATGTTGTTGAGAATGTTGTTGAGAATGCTAGTGGGAATGTTGTTGAGAATGCTAGTGGGAATGCTGTGGAGAATGCTAGTGGGAATGCTGTGGAGAATGAGGTAGAGAATGCTGTGGCCGGTTTGAAGGCTGACAAGTGGCGGAAGAGAGTGTTAGAGAGTGATGATGAGGATGATGTGGATTTGGATAGGGAGCGAGTGAGGAAGTGTGTGAGGAAGTTGAGCTCTTCGTCATCGGAGGTATCCAATATTGTTATTAGCGACCCCCCGAAGAGCTCATCTTCCCCAATAGTGAAGGGTGGTGGGGTACGGAAGCAGTCGGCGCGGTGGGATGAGGACATGGAAAAGAAGCATGTGTCGCAGCAAGCGGCACATGCTTTGTTGGTAGATCGCTATGAAAGTTTGAGGAAGGTGAATGAGAGAACGTTGAGTGAGTTGAGTGAGCTGAAAATGAAGGAGGTGAAATGTAAGGAGGTGGCAGATGAGAATATCCGTATGAGGCGTGTTGTGAAAGAGTTGAAGGAGAATGTGCGAGTGTTGGAAGACAAGAATGATGAGTGTGAGAAGAGGGCGAGTGCTGCGGAGAGGAGAATGGGAGAGGCAGAAGCGAAGTTTGAGGAGATGATGAAGGAGATGAGTGTGTTGAGAGCGAGGAATGTTGAGTTGGAGAGGACTGTGGCTCGGCGGGGTGATGAGAGGCAGGCGTGTGAGAAGTTGGAGCGCATGAGGGATGAGTGGGAACGTGTGAATGAGGATCGTTTGTTTGAGTTCCACATCCCTATTCGGGATAACCATCTGGCCGGCGAAGTCCTCGTCAATAAAAGCCTGGACGAATCAATTATTTGCTATCATGGACATCCGAGCAAGAAATGCCTCCACGCTACACTAAGAATGCGCGGGCATCTCCACAAATTTTCAATCAGGAAGCCCGCGAGACTGCCTAAGGATGACTAACTTGGTAAGTGAAAAAGTAAATAAGATAGTATATCCTATTCTAATACATATCATTTTCATTGCAGATCTTTGCCTGCCTTCACCACCCCATCAATTTACTCCCGAGAACGAACCATCGGCTCTCTTAAGGGCCACCTAGGGGCAAGACATGATAGAACCTCCACGCGGTTTGCCCTGGGCAGTCTTCGGACTGGCGAATACTATCATTAAGTTGAATCTGCTATCAGTCAACTTGAACGTTGCGTCGCGTTAGAGGGGTATATAAACCACTGCCTCTCATTTCATTTCATTTCAATCATGCAGACGCCGAACAGTCAAGTCAGCTCTCCTCGCGGACCGCAGTTAAGGCCGCGAAATTTATTTGAGGAGTTCGTCAGGCTAGAGGAGCAAGACAGAGTCCACAACAATCTTGCTCGGATTGGCAATCCGATGACAGCAACTGCTGTCAATCCAACGGAATGGCGCTACATTCCAATTTTTAGTCATGTGCCAGTTAGTGTGGAAGTCGACAGTGCTACCAAAGAGAGAGTCTTTGACTCTCTCAGCAGAATTGGTAGGCTGTAGGATGACGACTCCCGAGAACGAACCATCGGCTCTCTTAAGGGCCACCATGGGGCAAGACATGATAGAACCTCCTCGCGGTTTGCCCTGGGCAGTCTTCGGACTGGCGAATACTATCATTAAGTTGAATCTGCTATCAGTCAACTTGAACATTATGCAGTCGATTGCTATCCCTGAAGCATTCTGATTCGCTGTTGAGCAATTCATTGTTGAAAACCCTATATAAGCCAGAAGATTGTAGCGCTTCTCATTCAATTTGAAGTCACGATGGAAGCGACATCTGCCGACAACATTCCCGTCTTCACCGATGAAGACAACGGTATTCCCAACTTCATCATCCTCGACGAGTGGGATGAGGATGAGAAGAAGGGGAAGATCAAGAGGATCGTTTGGACGGATGAGGTGTGGACTCCTAAAACCACCCGCATCCGAAAGGTGCCAGATGCACCAGTACGACCTCGGCGGTATAGGGTTTATGACAACCTAGCTGTCATACCTATTGACTATTCAAGCCAATAGTCAACTTAATTGTCACCGAGAACGAACCATCGGCTCTCTTAAGGGCCACCATGGGGCAAGACATGATAGAACCTCCTCGCGGTTTGCCCTGGGCAGTCTTCGGACTGGCGAATACTATCATTAAGTTGAATCTGCTATCAGTCAACTTGAACGTTGCAAATGCAGTTCGGTGTAATACTTCCTTTCGACGGGCGTTCCTGTAAAGGGCGGCGGTGAAACCCGTAGCTATGTATACCGCAAGGGACATTCGGCAATGGTCAATCTTGTTAAACCTCTCTGCGTCATGTTTGCAAGTGATTGCCTCTGTCTCAACGTAGTATGCATTCGCGCCAGGGCGACATTTAGCCAACTGTCGAAGGTTGCCTAAAACTTTCCATTGCATACGTTATGAGAACCATGAGTTCTACCTGTCTCTATCAATGAGACGAATTGATGAATGGAATGAAATGGGAGGACACTCACGCGCCACACGCAACATAACACACTTCTCTCTTCCGTAGTCTAACAAGCTCTTTACACATGGATCGCAGTCGATTGCTATCCCTGTATCAGAAGTGTAAGCTATCTTAATTTATTTGACACTATTTTATCTACCATCATCGTCCATATGAAATGTTTTAAGATTTACAAGTTAAACTAAGCGTGCTACTATTTCCAAATGAAAAAGTATACATGGTTAAATCATCCACTTAAGCCCATCCGTAGTCTAACAAGCTCTTTACACATGGATCGCAGTCGATTGCTATCCCTGTATCAGAAGTGTAAGCTATCTTAATTTATTTGACACTATTTTATCTACCATCATCGTCCATATGAAATGTTTTTAGATTTACAAACGGGTCCCGTAACTAAGGGACCCGTTACTAAGGGTCGGGCCCCTTTAGAGAATATATAAGAAGGAGTTTGAATGTAGATGAATTATACCGTTGAAGAAGACTACTCAGATACAATATGGCAGTAGCCGGTGAAGTAACGATATCTACAACGTCAGCATCAACGTCAGCATCAACGTCAGCATCTATTTTCTTCCCATTGCTTCGGGATCGAGTACCTGCAATGGTGTATCGAGATATTCCCCTTTTCGCTGGGGATGTGATCCTATCAGATAAGATATCATGTGTGGTGGTCAAGCGGGCTGTGGTACAGACAGAGACTCACATATTTCCAACTACGATTGACACTTTTTATTTTACTAAATCACCTGTATATCGTATACATTCAAGTACGAATGACCCACCGGAGAAGCCACTATACATGGAACGAGATGTGCCTATGTACGAAGGGGATGTAATTCTGGGGTACTCCCCTACAAGAATGATGATACGTCGTGCACCAGGATGGGTGGATGATGGAAGGTGGATGGGGGCGTATGTGGAAGTTGAACATCATTCAAAGCCACTCATGGACCCACCGTATGAGACGCAACGATTCCGTCTAGATGGTGAAGCATGGATTCGTGTCATTCCCAACGGATGGTACAGAGACATTGATGAAGAGAGAGGTGATTATAAGTCCTTTAGTGAAATAAGTGGAGAATTTGTATTTCAATGAACTTTTATGTATATATTGAATGAACTTTTATTGAATAAACATACTTCATACATGTGATCATTTTCCTTTGAGTTATACTATAATGAATAGGATGGTATTAGAAGAAGATGGATATGGGTATAAATAAGTTAAGTGAAAATAGATGGGAATATAATCATCATGAGTGAGGTTCCAGAGTGTGAGGTTCCAGAGTGTGAGGTACGTTATCCAATACGTCATTGGAAAGGTAAATTTTGGCAATATCACCGTACCATTCCATTATTTCATGGAGACAAGATAATTTCAGAGACGAAGAACTGTGTAGTGATATCACGCCGTAAGATAGAATTGGAAAATGAAATAATTCCAACGTATATTGACACATTCTATTTTGAAGTAACACCGACATATCAGCATCCAATTACAACAACGGTGGAGAAACCGAAAGACTGTCTTTATTTTGAACGTGATTACATTCCAATGTATGAAGGAGATGTAGTTATATCATGGAATCCTACAGAAACATGTATTCGACGTTCTCCAGGTAGAAAGCGTGAAGATGGAGGAGGTTTGGCACGGGCTATGTATATAGTATATCAACATACTCCAGAAGTGTATAAACGACCGAAATTGACACGACGATTTCGTTTGGATATTGAGAAGAAGGTGTGGGTTCAGATTCTTCATACTGATACATTGACTGACATTGAATGGACGGGTGGACAAACGAGGTGATTTCAGGGTCCCCTGAAGGGGACCCATGAAGGGATCGGGTCCTTTGAGAGATGTATATAAGAGTGGATGAAATGAGTGTCACAATCATAATCATGGTAGAAACAAGAGAAGAGTTGAGAGTAAGGCAGCGTGAGGAGATGAAGACCATCAAACAAATGATTGAAAGATATAAGAGGAGAGCCTATAAATCGAAGAATCCAGAGAAGATCAGAGAGTGTGAGGACACATGCGACTTTGTGCTGAAAGCGACGATAGTGAGTCATCAACGACAATCAAATTATTGGAGAGATGGATTGTGGAAGGGACCCGATAGAGGACCCGATACCTTTTAGAGGACCTGATACCTTTTAGAGGACCCGATCCACTAAAAACTGTATATAAATGACTTTTGAAATCATTTACTTCATATTTTGACTTGAGCTAGTGAACATGCCCGACGTAACGATGATCCAACCTTTACGGATTCGCATTCCCGAAGTGTTAGTGCCAGAGAGCGACGAGGAAGACTGGCCAACTGATCTTCCGTCTGGATGGGGATCGTGGCCCGATTTGAGTGAATTGACTGATGAAGGACTTCCAGAGTTGGTGACGCCTACCCCGATGGACAATCTTCCTCCAAGGTTTTCACCAGACATTACACAGTTGGACAGATTTTTAAATTCACCATCTTCCAGTCGGACGAATTTTAGTGAAATGACGGATGAAGAGTGGGTGACGTACGAAAAGGAGAAGGAGAAGGAGAATAATCCACCTAACTCGAGGGCAGGATCTCCGGTGGTCCCATTGGGATTACGTATGCTTATCCCACAATTGCCGCATCGACAGTTTCATGGACGCATTTCATCAGAATCAAATATACGACGTGAGGTGGATTTGGTGGATGAAGCGTTGGTGCATGCCATTGATATGAACAGTGTTTTCTCATGATTTACTTTCTCATGATTTACTTTCTCGTGTGTGCTTCTTCAATAAACTTACATGGTAAGCCTTGATTCTTTTGAATGAAAGGGTATGGGATGTAGAAGTTTAAGTAATCATATACATAGCAGATTGTATGAATCATGCCATGTTATAGACGAAGACGAAGACGTCAGAGAGGGGGTATTCTTTTACCTCTAGCGGGAATGCTTGGTAAACATTTTGCAGGAACTATTACAAAGGGTGTTTCACGACATATAGCAAGGAAAGCCATTAGACGTATTAAGCGAAAGCGCTAAGTAACAGTGAATGGAATGTTATTATGACAATGCCATATCGTACTAGACGAAGACGAAGACGAAGACGACGTCAGAGGGGTGGTCTTATCATTTCAATTTTACCACGTGTCCTTAATAAAGTAATGAAAGTAATGACACATCGAGATCTAGGTGCAGGTCCTACATTGCTGCATAGATTTGGTGACGAATAAGATTTACTAGTTTGCAATTTAGACTAAGCGTTCTATTATTTGTAAATGAAAGATATAGTTTCAATAGTTTACACGTTAAAAATAAAAATTCAATAGTGTGTATGTTAAGAATAAAGTTCTATCTGTTTGTATGTTAGAAATAAAATGAAGTTTCATCAGTTTACAAGTTAAGAATAAAGTTTTATCTGTTTGTATGTTAGAAATAAAACAAAGTTTCAACGGTTAACAAGTTAAAAATAAAGTTTCAATAGTTTACAAGTTAAAACTAATGTTTCAATAGTGCGTATGTTAAGAATAAAGTTTTATCTGTTTATATGTTAGAAATAAAATGAAGTTTCGCCAGTTTACAAGTTAAGAATAAATTTTATCTGCTTGTATGTTAGAATTAAAACAAAGTTTCAACCGTTTACAAGTTAAAAATGAAGTTTCAATAGTGTATATGTTAAGAATAAAGTTCTATCTGTTTATATGTTAGAAATAAAAATGAAGGTTCACCAGTTTACAAGTTAAGAATAAAGTTTTATCTGCTTGTATGTCAGAAATGAAATAAAGTTTCACCAGTTTACAAGTTAAAAATGAAGTTTCAATAGTGTGTACGTTAGAAATAAAGTTTCAATAGTGTGTATGTTAAGAATAAAGTTTTATCTGTTTGTATGTTAGAATTAAAAAACCGGTTTCAACCGTATACAAGTTAAAAATAAAGTTTCAATAGTTAACACGTTAAAAATAAAGTTTCAATAGTGTGTATGTTAAGAATAAAGTTCTATCTGCTTCTATGTTAGAAATAAAATGAAGTTTCATCAGTTTACAAGTTAATAATAAAGTTGTATCTGTTTGTATGTTAGACATAAAATAAAGTTTTAGCTGTTTGTATGTTAAAAATAAAATAAAGTTTCAATAGTGTGTATGTTAAGATTAAAGTTCTATCTGCTTCTATGTTAGAAATAAAATGAAGTTTCATCAGTTTACAAGTTAATAATAGAGTTTTATCTGTTTGTATGTTAGACATAAAACAAAGTTTCAACCGTTAACAAGTTAAAAATAAAGTTTCAGATTAAAATAAAGTTTCAATAGTGTGTATGATGGAAATAAAGTTTAAGCGCTTTGTGCGTTAAAAATAAAGTTTCAACATTGTGTACGTTAAGAATAAAGTTCTATCTGTTTATATGTTAGAAATAAAATGAAGTTTCGCCAGTTTACAAGTTAAGAATAAATTTTATCTGCTTGTATGTTAGAATTAAAACAAAGTTTCAACCGTTTACAGGTTAAAAATAAAGTTTCAATAGTTAACACGTTAAAAATAAAGTTTCAATAGTGTGTATGTTAAGAATAAAGTTCTATCTGTTTCTATGTTAGAAATAAAATGAAGGTTCATCAGTTTACAAGTTAAGAATAAAGTTTTATCTGTTTGTATGTTAGACATAAAACAAAGTTTCAACCGTTAACAAGTTAAAAATAAAGTTTCAATAGTTTACAAGTTAAAACTAATGTTTCAATAGTGCGTATGTTAAGAATAAAGTTTTATCTGTTTCTATGTTAGAAATAAAATGAAGCTTCACCAGTTTACAAGTTAAGAATAAAGTTTTATCAGCTTGTATGTTAGAAATAAAATGAAGTTTCACCAGTTTACAATTTAAAAATAAAGTTTCAATAGTGTGTACGTTAGAAATAAAGTTTCAACCGTTTACAAGTTGAAAAATAAAGTTTTAACAGTGTCTACGTTAGAAATAAAGTTTTATCTGTTTGTAAAGTACGATCGTAGGATTTACTAGTTTGCAAGTTAGACTCAGCATTCTACTAGTTGTAAATGAAAATATCGTTTCAACAGTTTACAGATTAAAATAAACTTTTAACAGTGTGTACGTTAGAAATAAAGTTTTAGCTGTTTATATGTTAGAAACAAAATAAAGTTTCAACAGTTTACAAGTTGAAAAATAAAGTTTCAACAGTGTGTACGTTAGAAATAAATGAAAGTAAAAACTTCATCGTATGAGTATTCAAAGCATGTTTTGTAAATCAAATGTGTGTAGTCCTGACATGATAGAATCGCGTTAGAAATAAAGTTTCAGCCGTTTACAAGTTAAAAATAAAGTTTCAACGGTGTGTACGTTAGAAATAAAGTTTTAGCTGTTTATATGTTAGAAACAAAATAAAGTTTCAACAGTTTACAAGTTGAAAAATAAAGTTTCAACAGTGTGTACGTTAGAAATAAATGAAAGTAAAAACTTCATCGTATGAGTATTCAAAGCATGTTTTGTAAATCAATTGTGTGTAGTCCTGACATGATAGAATCAAACTTGACAAAACGCGTTTGTCAAGCTTGATTCTATCATGTCAGGACTACACACAATTGATTTACAAAACATGCTTTGAATACTCATACGATGAAGTTTTTACTTTCATTTATTTCTAACGTACACACTGTTGAAACTTTATTTTTCAACTTGTAAACTGTTGAAACTTTATTTTGTTTCTAACATATAAACAGCTAAAACTTTATTTCTAACGTACACACCGTTGAAACTTTATTTTTAACTTGTAAACGGCTGAAACTTTATTTCTAACGCGATTCTATCATGTCAGGACTACACACATTTGATTTACAAAACATGCTTTGAATACTCATACGATGAAGTTTTTACTTTCATTTATTTCTAACGTACACACTGTTGAAACTTTATTTTTCAACTTGTAAACTGTTGAAACTTTATTTTGTTTCTAACATATAAACAGCTAAAACTTTATTTCTAACGTACACACTGTTAAAAGTTTATTTTAATCTGTAAACTGTTGAAACGATATTTTCATTTACAACTAGTAGAATGCTGAGTCTAACTTGCAAACTAGTAAATCCTACGATCGTACTTTACAAACAGATAAAACTTTATTTCTAACGTAGACACTGTTAAAACTTTATTTTTCAACTTGTAAACGGTTGAAACTTTATTTCTAACGTACACACTATTGAAACTTTATTTTTAAATTGTAAACTGGTGAAACTTCATTTTATTTCTAACATACAAGCTGATAAAACTTTATTCTTAACTTGTAAACTGGTGAAGCTTCATTTTATTTCTAACATAGAAACAGATAAAACTTTATTCTTAACATACGCACTATTGAAACATTAGTTTTAACTTGTAAACTATTGAAACTTTATTTTTAACTTGTTAACGGTTGAAACTTTGTTTTATGTCTAACATACAAACAGATAAAACTTTATTCTTAACTTGTAAACTGATGAACCTTCATTTTATTTCTAACATAGAAACAGATAGAACTTTATTCTTAACATACACACTATTGAAACTTTATTTTTAACGTGTTAACTATTGAAACTTTATTTTTAACCTGTAAACGGTTGAAACTTTGTTTTAATTCTAACATACAAGCAGATAAAATTTATTCTTAACTTGTAAACTGGCGAAACTTCATTTTATTTCTAACATATAAACAGATAGAACTTTATTCTTAACGTACACAATGTTGAAACTTTATTTTTAACGCACAAAGCGCTTAAACTTTATTTCCATCATACACACTATTGAAACTTTATTTTAATCTGAAACTTTATTTTTAACTTGTTAACGGTTGAAACTTTGTTTTATGTCTAACATACAAACAGATAAAACTCTATTATTAACTTGTAAACTGATGAAACTTCATTTTATTTCTAACATAGAAGCAGATAGAACTTTAATCTTAACATACACACTATTGAAACTTTATTTTATTTTTAACATACAAACAGCTAAAACTTTATTTTATGTCTAACATACAAACAGATACAACTTTATTATTAACTTGTAAACTGATGAAACTTCATTTTATTTCTAACATAGAAGCAGATAGAACTTTATTCTTAACATACACACTATTGAAACTTTATTTTTAACGTGTTAACTATTGAAACTTTATTTTTAACTTGTATACGGTTGAAACCGGTTTTTTAATTCTAACATACAAACAGATAAAACTTTATTCTTAACATACACACTATTGAAACTTTATTTCTAACGTACACACTATTGAAACTTCATTTTTAACTTGTAAACTGGTGAAACTTTATTTCATTTCTGACATACAAGCAGATAAAACTTTATTCTTAACTTGTAAACTGGTGAACCTTCATTTTTATTTCTAACATATAAACAGATAGAACTTTATTCTTAACATATACACTATTGAAACTTCATTTTTAACTTGTAAACGGTTGAAACTTTGTTTTAATTCTAACATACAAGCAGATAAAATTTATTCTTAACTTGTAAACTGGCGAACCTTCATTTTATTTCTAACATAGAAACAGATAGAACTTTATTCTTAACATACACACTATTGAAACTTTATTTTTAACGTGTTAACTATTGAAACTTTATTTTTAACTTGTTAACCGTTGAAACTTTGTTTTATTTCTAACATACAAACAGATAAAACTTTATTCTTAACTTGTAAACTGATGAAACTTCATTTTATTTCTAACATACAAACAGATAGAACTTTATTCTTAACATACACACTATTGAATTTTTATTTTTAACGTGTAAACTATTGAAACTATATCTTTCATTTACAAATAATAGAACGCTTAGTCTAAATTGCAAACTAGTAAATCTTATTCGTCACCAAATCTATGCAGCAATGTAGGACCTGCACCTAGATCTCGATGTGTCATTACTTTCATTACTTTATTAAGGACACGTGGTAAAATTGAAATGATAAGACCACCCCTCTGACGTCGTCTTCGTCTTCGTCTTCGTCTAGTACGATATGGCATTGTCATAATAACATTCCATTCACTGTTACTTAGCGCTTTCGCTTAATACGTCTAATGGCTTTCCTTGCTATATGTCGTGAAACACCCTTTGTAATAGTTCCTGCAAAATGTTTACCAAGCATTCCCGCTAGAGGTAAAAGAATACCCCCTCTCTGACGTCTTCGTCTTCGTCTATAACATGGCATGATTCATACAATCTGCTATGTATATGATTACTTAAACTTCTACATCCCATACCCTTTCATTCAAAAGAATCAAGGCTTACCATGTAAGTTTATTGAAGAAGCACACACGAGAAAGTAAATCATGAGAAAGTAAATCATGAGAAAACACTGTTCATATCAATGGCATGCACCAACGCTTCATCCACCAAATCCACCTCACGTCGTATATTTGATTCTGATGAAATGCGTCCATGAAACTGTCGATGCGGCAATTGTGGGATAAGCATACGTAATCCCAATGGGACCACCGGAGATCCTGCCCTCGAGTTAGGTGGATTATTCTCCTTCTCCTTCTCCTTTTCGTACGTCACCCACTCTTCATCCGTCATTTCACTAAAATTCGTCCGACTGGAAGATGGTGAATTTAAAAATCTGTCCAACTGTGTAATGTCTGGTGAAAACCTTGGAGGAAGATTGTCCATCGGGGTAGGCGTCACCAACTCTGGAAGTCCTTCATCAGTCAATTCACTCAAATCGGGCCACGATCCCCATCCAGACGGAAGATCAGTTGGCCAGTCTTCCTCGTCGCTCTCTGGCACTAACACTTCGGGAATGCGAATCCGTAAAGGTTGGATCATCGTTACGTCGGGCATGTTCACTAGCTCAAGTCAAAATATGAAGTAAATGATTTCAAAAGTCATTTATATACAGTTTTTAGTGGATCGGGTCCTCTAAAAGGTATCAGGTCCTCTAAAAGGTATCGGGTCCTCTATCGGGTCCCTTCCACAATCCATCTCTCCAATAATTTGATTGTCGTTGATGACTCACTATCGTCGCTTTCAGCACAAAGTCGCATGTGTCCTCACACTCTCTGATCTTCTCTGGATTCTTCGATTTATAGGCTCTCCTCTTATATCTTTCAATCATTTGTTTGATGGTCTTCATCTCCTCACGCTGCCTTACTCTCAACTCTTCTCTTGTTTCTACCATGATTATGATTGTGACACTCATTTCATCCACTCTTATATACATCTCTCAAAGGACCCGATCCCTTCATGGGTCCCCTTCAGGGGACCCTGAAATCACCTCGTTTGTCCACCCGTCCATTCAATGTCAGTCAATGTATCAGTATGAAGAATCTGAACCCACACCTTCTTCTCAATATCCAAACGAAATCGTCGTGTCAATTTCGGTCGTTTATACACTTCTGGAGTATGTTGATATACTATATACATAGCCCGTGCCAAACCTCCTCCATCTTCACGCTTTCTACCTGGAGAACGTCGAATACATGTTTCTGTAGGATTCCATGATATAACTACATCTCCTTCATACATTGGAATGTAATCACGTTCAAAATAAAGACAGTCTTTCGGTTTCTCCACCGTTGTTGTAATTGGATGCTGATATGTCGGTGTTACTTCAAAATAGAATGTGTCAATATACGTTGGAATTATTTCATTTTCCAATTCTATCTTACGGCGTGATATCACTACACAGTTCTTCGTCTCTGAAATTATCTTGTCTCCATGAAATAATGGAATGGTACGGTGATATTGCCAAAATTTACCTTTCCAATGACGTATTGGATAACGTACCTCACACTCTGGAACCTCACACTCTGGAACCTCACTCATGATGATTATATTCCCATCTATTTTCACTTAACTTATTTATACCCATATCCATCTTCTTCTAATACCATCCTATTCATTATAGTATAACTCAAAGGAAAATGATCACATGTATGAAGTATGTTTATTCAATAAAAGTTCATTCAATATATACATAAAAGTTCATTGAAATACAAATTCTCCACTTATTTCACTAAAGGACTTATAATCACCTCTCTCTTCATCAATGTCTCTGTACCATCCGTTGGGAATGACACGAATCCATGCTTCACCATCTAGACGGAATCGTTGCGTCTCATACGGTGGTCCATGAGTGGCTTTGAATGATGTTCAACTTCCACATACGCCCCCATCCACCTTCCATCATCCACCCATCCTGTGCACGACGTATCATCATTCTTGTAGGGGAGTACCCCAGAATTACATCCCCTTCGTACATAGGCACATCTCGTTCCATGTATAGTGGCTTCTCCGGTGGGTCATTCGTACTTGAATGTATACGATATACAGGTGATTTAGTAAAATAAAAAGTGTCAATCGTAGTTGGAAATATGTGAGTCTCTGTCTGTACCACAGCCCGCTTGACCACCACACATGATATCTTATCTGATAGGATCACATCCCCAGCGAAAAGGGGAATATCTCGATACACCATTGCAGGTACTCGATCCCGAAGCAATGGGAAGAAAATAGATGCTGACGTTGATGCTGACGTTGATGCTGACGTTGTAGATATCGTTACTTCACCGCTACTGCCATATTGTATCTGAGTAGTCTTCTTCAACGGTATAATTCATCTACATTCAAACTCCTTCTTATATATTCTCTAAAGGGCCCGACCCTTAGTAACGGGTCCCTTAGTTACGGGACCCGTTTGTAAATCTAAAAACATTTCATATGGACGATGATGGTAGATAAAATAGTGTCAAATAAATTAAGATAGCTTACACTTCTGATACAGGGATAGCAATCGACTGCGATCCATGTGTAAAGAGCTTGTTAGACTACGGATGGGCTTAAGTGGATGATTTAACCATGTATACTTTTTCATTTGGAAATAGTAGCACGCTTAGTTTAACTTGTAAATCTATAACATTTCATATGGACGATGATGGTAGATAAAATAGTGTCAAATAAATTAAGATAGCTTACACTTCTGATACAGGGATAGCAATCGACTGCGATCCATGTGTAAAGAGCTTGTTAGACTACGGAAGAGAGAAGTGTGTTATGTTGCGTGTGGCGCGTGAGTGTCCTCCCATTTCATTCCATTCATCAATTCGTCTCATTGATAGAGACAGGTAGAACTCATGGTTCTCATAACGTATGCAATGGAAAGTTTTAGGCAACCTTCGACAGTTTGGCTAAATGTCGCCCTGGCGCGAATGCATACTACGTTGAGACAGAGGCAATCACTTGCAAACATGACGCAGAGAGGTTTAACAAGATTGACCATTGCCGAATGTCCCTTGCGGTATACATAGCTACGGGTTTCACCGCCGCCCTTTACAGGAACGCCCGTCGAAAGGAAGTATTACACCGAACTGCATTTGCAACGTTCAAGTTGACTGATAGCAGATTCAACTTAATGATAGTATTCGCCAGTCCGAAGACTGCCCAGGGCAAACCGCGAGGAGGTTCTATCATGTCTTGCCCCATGGTGGCCCTTAAGAGAGCCGATGGTTCGTTCTCGGTGACAATTAAGTTGACTATTGGCTTGAATAGTCAATAGGTATGACAGCTAGGTTGTCATAAACCCTATACCGCCGAGGTCGTACTGGTGCATCTGGCACCTTTCGGATGCGGGTGGTTTTAGGAGTCCACACCTCATCCGTCCAAACGATCCTCTTGATCTTCCCCTTCTTCTCATCCTCATCCCACTCGTCGAGGATGATGAAGTTGGGAATACCGTTGTCTTCATCGGTGAAGACGGGAATGTTGTCGGCAGATGTCGCTTCCATCGTGACTTCAAATTGAATGAGAAGCGCTACAATCTTCTGGCTTATATAGGGTTTTCAACAATGAATTGCTCAACAGCGAATCAGAATGCTTCAGGGATAGCAATCGACTGCATAATGTTCAAGTTGACTGATAGCAGATTCAACTTAAAGATAGTATTCGCCAGTCCGAAGACTGCCCAGGGCAAACCGCGAGGAGGTTCTATCATGTCTTGCCCCATGGTGGCCCTTAAGAGAGCCGATGGTTCGTTCTCGGGAGTCGTCATCCTACAGCCTACCAATTCTGCTGAGAGAGTCAAAGACTCTCTCTTTGGTAGCACTGTCGACTTCCACACTAACTGGCACATGACTAAAATTGGAATGTAGCGCCATTCCGTTGGATTGACAGCAGTTGCTGTCATCGGATTGCCAAACCGAGCAAGATTGTTGTGGACTCTGTCTTGCTCCTCTAGCCTGACGAACTCCTCAAATAAATTTCGCGGCCTTAACTGCGGTCCGCGAGGAGAGCTGACTTGACTGTTCGGCGTCTGCATGATTGAAATGAAATGAAATGAGAGGCAGTGGTTTATATACCCCTCTAACGCGACGCAACGTTCAAGTTGACTGATAGCAGATTCAACTTAATGATAGTATTCGCCAGTCCGAAGACTGCCCAGGGCAAACCGCGTGGAGTTCTATCATGTCTTGCCCCTAGGTGGCCCTTAAGAGAGCCGATGGTTCGTTCTCGGGAGTAAATTGATGGGGTGGTGAAGGCGGGAAAAGTTCTGCAATGAAATTGATATGTATTAGAATAGGATATACTATCTTATTTTCTTTTTCACTTAACAAGTAAGTAATCCTTAGGCAGTCTAGAGGGCTTCCTGATTGAAAATTAGTGGAGATGCCCGCGCATTCTTATGTAGCGTGGAGGCATTTCTTGCTCGGATGTCCATGATAGGCAAATAATTGATTCGTCCAGGCTTTTATTGACGAGGACTTCGCCGGCCAGATGGTTATCCCGAATAGGGATGTGGAACTCAAACAAACGATCCTCATTCACACGTTCCCACTCATCCCTCATGCGCTCCAACTTCTCACACGCCTGCCTCTCCCCGCCGAGCCACAGTCCTCTCCAACTCAACATTCCTCGCTCTCAACACACTCATCTCCTTCATCATCTCCTCAAACTTCGCTTCTGCCTCTCCCATTCTCCTCTCCGCAGCACTCGCCCTCTTCTCACACTCATCATTCTTGTCTTCCAACACTCGCACATTCTCCTTCAACTCTTTCACACAACGCCTCATACGGATATTCTCATCTGCCACCTCCTTACATTTCACCTCCTTCATTTTCAGCTCACTCAACTCACTCAACGTTCTCTCATTCACCTTCCTCAAACTTTCATAGCGATCTACCAACAAAGCATGTGCCGCTTGCTGCGACACATGCTTCTTTTCCATGTCCTCATCCCACCGCGCCGACTGCTTCCGTACCCCACCACCCTTCACTATTGGGGAAGATGAGCTCTTCGGGGGTCGCTAATAACAATATTGGATACCTCCGATGACGCAGAGCTCACTTCCTCACACACTTCCTCACTCGCTCCCTATCCAAATCCACATCATCCTCATCATCACTCTCTAACACTCTCTTCCGCCACTTGTCAGCCTTCAAACCGCTAGCATTCTCCACAACCTTCCCACTCGCATTCTCAACAACAGTCGCAACAACATTCGCAACAGTCGCCAACATTCGCTCCCTCTCGTCCACAATCAACTGCGTAAATCTCAAATCGGTCACCAACCCTCCTACACACTCACCATGCCTCCGATAAAACTCGGCCTCCTGCCCAACAACCAACAGCACCCTGCACTTCACACAGGCAATCCTATTCAGGATAACCATGTGGTCGGCCCCTGCCTTCTTCTTATGTGGTCCCTGAGACCGTCTCGGCGGTTGATTCGTCCACAAGAGCACATTTTGATGTGAAATTTTTTGTTTCTATCGTTATTGACCATTTTTGTCGTTACTGAGATTTCTCGTTAACTGTAAGATAATGAAATTAGTATAAGTTTTAAATCATGTAGTACAGTCATATTCCTAAAGCATTACACTTAGTCAGGAATGATAGATGTGAGTGTAGTGAGTGGCACTCGATCCCGTCGACAGCCCGAAGGCCCTTGTACCGATCACTAGGGAAGTGAGGAGATCTTCCCCCGATACCCGCTCTTTACAGCTAAGACATCATTGTCACTGCCCGAAAAAGTGGTAACAGAGAACGCCGAGTCAAAGTGATAGTGATCAGTAGCTGGGATCTAAAACCCTCAAGCTGCCTTAGTTAAATTTCTGATAGCAGATTTGAACTCAGGATACTTGAAAACCTTAGTCTATATGTTAAAACTTTGAAAAAAGTGAAAATTAAGAATTTTTAAAAAATTCCGCATTTTACTACTCATACTACTTTTAAAAAATTTTATCAGTAGTAAAGACACTATCAAACTCTATCATGCAAACTTTGAAGTAGC